>JACMZG010001913.1:26932741-27409680 GCA_018340805.1 Microvelia longipes
TACTGAATAATGTTAAATAAATAATTCTTGTATTATTGAATATATAGGTGACAAGACAACCTCACATGGCCAGGATGCTGAAGGAAAAACCAATTGCCCAATGGGAACCAGACGGAAGGACCGAAATGGCCAACTGATACAATGGTAACCAATGGCCTGTAGGCCCAGAAGGCAACCAAGGATCCAGAATCACCTAAAGGTAAACCAATCTGAAGTTCTTTTTTATTTTTGGCATTAATGCTACTTGTGAATTAATTTGTCAGATTTTACAGGGTGAATCACATCGCTTCAGTTTTCTGTTTCATTAAGTACTCTTGTATTATATTATAGATGACAAAACCAACAACCACAATGCCAAGAGATGCCTGACGGAACCCACTCCCACTAGGGACCAAAGACGGAAGACCAAAATGGCCAAACTTGACAAGAATGAAAAACCATGGCCTGTAAGCCCAGATGGCAATACCTAAGAATCCAGAGTACCATTAGGTAAGCTTTTTCAAGTTGTTACAATTTTGTTTGGCAATTAATTCCACAAGTCATTGTTTTTGAACCCATTATTCACAAGGGGTAAAATCTTAGTGAGAGTATATGTATATCTATGAAAATCTGTAATGACAAAAAGGGTTCTCATAAACGACTTAGAACCAAAGTTTTGGGTTTATCAAAATTGTCATAGCTAAATACTATTAAATGTTAATAAATATATTCTGCATTGAATATTATAGTTATCTTAATGTATCTATACCCACAAGCCAAGGGATGCTGAAGGAAAACCATTCCCATGGGACCAGACGAAGACCGAAATGGCCAACTGATAGCAATGGTAATCCATGCCTGTAGGCCCAGAAGGCAAACCCAAGGCACTCCAGAATCACCTAAGGTATCATCTGAAGTTCTTTTTATTTTTTTGCATTTAATGCTACTTGTGATTATTGGTTCAATTCTTAGGGTTGAATCACATCGCTCAGTTTTCTGTTCATTAATACTTCTTGTATTATATTATAGATGAAACAAAACCAACAACCCACAAGGCCAATGAGATCTGACGGCAACCCACTCCCACCAGGGAACCAGACGGAGACCAAAATTGCAACGGACAATGAAATGGAAACCCATGGCCTGTTAAGCCCAGATGGCAAACCTAAGAATCAGATGTACCATTAGGTAAAGCTTTTTCAACGTTGTTTACAATTTTTGGCAAATTTAAATTCCACAAGTCATGTTTTGAACTCATTATTCACAAGGGGTAAATCTTAGTGAAGAGTATAGAATAACAGAACGTATGACAAAAAGGTTTCCAATTAAACGACTAAACCAAGTTTTGGGTATCAAAATTATGCATACTAAAATACTGATAAATTTAAATAAATAATTCTTGTATTATTGAATATTATAGGTGACAAGACCAACCCACAATGGCCAAGGATGCTGAAGGAAAACCATTCCCAATGGGACCAGACGGAAGACCGAAATGGCAACTGATAGCAATGGTAATCCATGGCCTGTAGGCCCAGAAGGCAAACCCAAGGATCCAGAATCACCTAAAGGTACCATCTGAGTTCTTTTTATTTTTGCAATTAATGCTACTTGTGATTATTTGTCAGATTCTTAAGGGTGAATCACATCGCTCAGTTTCTGTCATTAATACTTCTTGTATTATATTATAGATGACAAAACCAACAACCCACAATGGCAAGAGATGCTGACGGAAACCCACTCCCACAGGGACCAGACGGAAGACCAAAATGGCCAACTGACAAGAATGGAAACCCATGGCCTGTAAGCCAGATGGCAAACCTAAGAATCCAGATGTACCATTAGGTAAGCTTTTTCAAGTTGTTTTACAATTTTTTGGCAAATTTAATTCCACAAGTCATTGTTTTGACTCATTAATTCATAAGGGGTAAATCTTAGTGAGAGTAATAGAATACAGAACGTATGACAAAAAGCGGTTCAATTAAACGACTTAAACCAAGTTTTGGGTATCAAAATTATGCATACTAAAATACTGATAAAATGTTAAATAAATAATTCTTGTATTATTGAATATTATAGGTGACAAGACCAAACCCACAATGGCCAAGGATGCTGAAGGAAAACCATTCCCAATGGGGACAAACGGAAGACCGAAATGGCCAACTGATAGCAATGGTAATCCATGGCCTGTAGCCAGAAGGCAAACCCAAGGATCCAGAATCACCTAAAGGTACCATCTGAGTTCTTTTTATTTTTTGCAATTTAATGCTACTTGTGATTATTTGTCAGATTCTTAAGGGTGAATCACATCGCTCAGTTTCTGTTCATTAATACTTCTTGTATTATATTATAGATGACAAAACCAACAACCCACAATGGCCAAGAGATGCTACGGAAACCCACTCCCACAGGACCAGACGGAAGACCAAAATGCCAACTGACAAGAATGGAAACCCATGGCCTGTAGCCCAGATGGCAAACCTAAAGAATCCAGATGTACCATTAGGTAAGCTTTTTCAAGTTGTTTACATTTTTTGGCAAATTTAATTCCACAAGTCATTGTTTTGACTCATTATTCATAAGGGGTAAATCTTAGTGAGAGTATAGAATACAGAAACGTATGACAAAAAGGGTTCCAATTAACGACTTAAACCAAGTTTTGGTATCAAAATTATGCATACTAAAATACTGATAAAATGTTAAATAAATAATTCTTGTATTATTGAATATTATAGGTGACAAGACCAACCCACAATGGCCAAGGGATGCTGAAGGAAAACCATTTCCCAATGGGACCAGACGGAAGACCGAAATGGCCACTGATAGCAATGGTAATCCGTGGCCTGTAGGCCCAGAAGGCAAACCCAAGGATCCAGAATCACCTAAAGGTACCATCTGAGTTCTTTTTTATTTTTGCAATTTAATGCTACTTGTGATTATTTGTCAGATTCTTAAGGGTGAATCACATCGCTCAGTTTCTGTTCATTAATACTTCTTGTATTATATTATAGATGACAAAACAACAACCCACAATGGCCAAGAGATGCTGACGGAAACCCACTCCCACAGGGACCAGACGGAAGACAAAATGGCCAACTGACAAGAATGGAAACCCATGGCCTGTAATCCCAGATGGCAAACCTAAGAATCCAGATTACCATTAGGTAAGCTGTTTTTCAAGTTGTTTACAATTTTTGGCAAATTTAATTCCACAAGTCATTGTTTTGACTCATTATTCATAAAGGGTAAATCTTAGTGAGAGTATAGAATACAGAACGTATGAACAAAAAGGGTTCCAATTAACGACCTAAACCAAGTTTTTGGTATCAAAAATTATGCATACTAAAATACTGATAAAATGTTAAATAAATAATTCTTGTATTATTGAATATTATAGGTGACAAGACCAACCCAAATGGCCAAGGGATGCGAAGGAAAACCATTCCAATGGGAACCAGACGGAAGAAACGAAATGGCCAACTGATAGCAATGGTAATCCATGGCCTGTAGGCCCAGAAGGCAAACCCAAGGATCCAGAATCACCTAAAGGTACCATCTGAGTTCTTTTTTATTTTTTGCAATTTAATGCTACTTGTGATTATTTGTCAGATTCTTAAGGGTGAATCACATCGCTCAGTTTCTGTTCATTAATACTTCTTGTATTATATTATAGATGACAAAACCAACAACCCACAATGGCCAGAGATGCTGACGGAAACCCACTCCCACAGGGACCAGACGGAAGACCAAAATGGCCAACTGACAAGAATGGAAACCCATGGCCTGTAAGCCCAGATGGCAAACCTAAGAATCCAGATGTACCATTAGGTAAGCTTTTCAAGTTGTTTACAATTTTTTGGCAAATTTAATTCCACAAGTCATTGTTTGACTCATTATTCACAAGGGGTAAAATTTAGTGAGAGTATAGAATACAGAACGTATGACAAAAAGGGTCCAATTAACGACTTAAACCAGTTTTGGGTATCAAAATTATGCATACTAAAATACTGATAAAATGTTGAATAAATAATTCTTGTATTATTGAATATTATAGGTGACAAGACCAACCCACAATGGCCAAGGGATGCTGAAGGAAAACCATTCCCAATGGGACCAGACGGAAGACCGAAATGGCCAACTGATAGCAATGGTAATCCATGGCCTGTAGGCCCAGAAGGCAAACCCAAGGATCCAGAATCACCTAAAGGTACCATCTGAGATCTTTTTTTTTTTGCAATTTGATGCTACTTGTGATTATTTGTCAGATTCTTAAGGGTGAATCACATCGCTCAGTTTCTGTTCATTAATACTTCTTGTATTATATTATAGATGACAAAACAAACAACCCACAATGGCAAGAGATGCTGACGGAAACCACTCCACAGGGACCAGACGGAAGACCAAAAATGGCCAACTGACAAGAATGGAAACCCATGCCTGTAAGCCCAGATGGCAAACCTAAGAATCCAGATGTACCATTAGGTAAGCTTTTTCAAGTTGTTTACAATTTTTTGGCAAATTTAATTCCACAAGTCATTGTTTTGACTCATTATTCATAAGGGGTAAATCTTAGTGAGAGTATAGAATACAGAACGTATGACAAAAAGGGTTCCAATTAACGACTTAAACCAAGTTTGGGTATCAAAATTATGCATACTAAAATACTGATAAAATGTTAAATAAATAATTCTTGTATTATTGAATATTATAGGTGACAAGACCAACCCACAATGGCCAAGGGATGCTGAAGGAAAACCATTCCCAATGGGACCAGACGGAAGACCGAAATGGCCAACTGATAGCAATGGTAATCCATGGCCTGTAGGCCCAGAAGGAAACCCAAGGATCCAGAATCACCTAAAGGTACCATCTGAGTTCTTTTTTATTTTTTGCAATTTAATGCTACTTGTGATTATTTGTCAGATTCTAAGGGTGAATCACATCGCTCAGTTTCTGTTCATTAATACTTCTTGTATTATATTATAGATGACAAAACCAACAACCCACAATGGCCAAGAGATGCTGACGGAAACCCACTCCCACAGGGACCAGACGAAGACCAAAATGGCCAACTGACAAGAATGGAAACCCATGGCCTGTAAGCCCAGATGGCAAACCTAGAATCCAGATGTACCATTAGGTAAGCTTTTTCAAGTTGTTTACAATTTTTTGGCAAATTTAATTCCACAAGTCATTGTTTTGACTCATTATTCATAAGGGGTAAATCTTAGTGAGAGTATAGAATACAGAACGTATGACAAAAAGGGTTCCAATTAACGACTTAAACCCAAGTTTTGGGTATCAAAATTATGCATACTAAAATACTGATAAAATGTTGAATAAATAATTCTTGTATTATTGAATATTATAGGTGACAAGACCAACCCACAATGGCCAAGGGATGCTGAAGGAAAACCATTCCCAATGGGACCAGACGGAAGACCGAAATGGGCCAACTGATAGCAATGGTAATCCATGGCCTGTAGGCCCAGAAGGCAAACCCAAGGATCCAGAATCACCTAAAGGTACCATCTGAGTTTTTTTTATTTTTTGCAATTTAATGCTACTTGTGATTATTGTCAGATTCTTAAGTGTGAATCACATCGCTCAGTTTCTGTTCATTAATACTTCTTGTATTATATTATAGATGACAAAACCAACAACCCACAATGGCCAAGAGATGCTGACGGAACCCACTCCACAGGGACCAGACGGAAGACCAAAATGGCCAACTGACAAGAATGGAAACCCATGGCCTGTAAGCCCAGATGGCAAAACCTAAGAATCCAGATGTACCATTAGGTAAGCTCTTTCAAGTTGTTTACAATTTTTTGGCAAATTTAATTCCACAAGTCATTGTTTTGACTCATTATTCATAAGGGTAAATCTTAGTGAGAGTATAGAATACAGAACGTATGACAAAAAGGGTTCCAATTAACGACTTAAACCAAGTTTTGGGTATCAAAATATGCATACTAAAATACTGATAAAATGTTAAATAAATAATTCTTGTATTATTGAATATTATAGGTGACAAGACCAACCACAATGGCCAAGGGATGAAGGAAAACCATTCCCAATGGGACCAGACGGAAGACCGAAATGGCCAACTGATAGCAATGGTAATCCATGGCCTGTAGGCCCAGAAGGCAAACCCAAGGATCCAGAATCACCTAAAGGTACCATCTGAGTTCTTTTATTTTTTGCAATTTAATGCTACTTGTGATATTTGTCAGATTCTTAAGGGTGAATCACATCGCCTCAGTTTCTGTTCATTAATACTTCTTGTATTATATATAGATGAAAAACCAACAACCCACAATGGCCAAGAGATGCTGACGGAAACCCACTCCCACAGGGACCAGACGGAAGACCAAAATGGCCAACTGACAAGAATGGAACCCATGGCCTGTAAGCCCAGATGGCAAACCTAAGAATCCAGATGTACCATTAGGTAAGCTTTTCAAGTTGTTTACAATTTTTTGGCAAATTTAATTCCACAAGTCATTGTTTTGACTCATTATTCATAAGGGGTAAATCTTAGTGAGAGTATAGAATACAGAACGTATGACAAAAAGGGTTCCAATTAACGACTTAAACCAATTTTGGGTATCAAAATTATGCATACTAAAATACTGATAAAATGTTAAATAATAATTCTTGTATTATTGAATATTATAGGTGACAAGACCAACCCACAATGGCCAAGGGATGCTGAAGGAAAACCATTCCCAATGGGAACCAGACGGAAGACCGAAATGGCCAACTGATAGCAATGGTAATCCATGGCCTGTAGGCCCAGAAGGCAAACCCAAGGATCCAGAATCACCTAAAGGTACCATCTGAGTTCTTTTTTATTTTTGCAATTTAATGCTACTTGTGATTATTTGTCAGATCTTAAGGGTGAATCACATCGCTCAGTTTCTGTTCATTAATACTTTTGTATTTATATTATAGATGACAAAACCAACAACCCACAATGGCCAAGAGATGCTGACGGAAAACCACTCCCACAGGGACCAGAACGGAAGACCAAAATGGCCAACTGACAAGAATGGAAACCCATGGCCTGTAAGCCCAGATGGCAAACCTAAGAATCCAGATGTACCATTAGGTAAGCTTTTTCAAGTTGTTTACAATTTTTTGGCAAATTTAAATTCCACAAGTCATTGTTTTGACTCATTATTCATAAGGGGTAAATCTTAGTGAGAGTATAGAATACAGAAACGTATGACAAAAAGGGTTCCAATTAACGACTTAAACCAAGTTTTGGGTATCAAAATTATGCATACTAAAATACTGATAAAATGTTGAATAAATAATTCTTGTATTATTGAATATTATAGGTGACAAGACCAAACCACAATGGCCAAGGGATGCTGAAGAAAACCATTCCCAATGGACCAGACGGAAGACCGAAATGGCCAACTGATAGCAATGGTAATCCATGGCCTGTAGGCCCAGAAGGCAAACCCAAGGATCCAGAATCCTAAAGGTACCATCTGAGTTCTTTTTATTTTTTTTGCAATTTAATGCTACTTGTGATTATTTGTCAGATTCTTAAGGTGAATCACATCGCTCAGTTTCTGTTCATTAATACTTCTTGTATTATATTATAGATGACAAAACCAACAACCCACAATGGCCAAGAGATGCTGACGGAAACCCACTCCCACAGGGACCAGACGGAAGACCAAAATGGCCAACTGACAAGAATGGAAACCCATGGCCTGTAAGCCCAGATGGCAAACCTAAGAATCCAGATGTACCATTAGGTAAGCTCTTTCAAGTTGTTTACAATTTTTTGGCAAATTAATTCCACAAGTCATTGTTTTGACTCATTATTCATAAGGGGTAAATCTTAGTGGAGTATAGAATACAGACGTATGACAAAAAGGTTCCAATTAACGACTTAAACCAAGTTTTGGTATCAAATTATGCATACTAAAATACTGATAAAATGTTAAATAAATAATTCTTTGTATTATTGAATATTATAGGTGACAAGACCAACCCACAATGGCCAAGGATGCTGAAGGAAAACCATTCCCAATGGGACCAGACGGAAGACCGAAATGGCCAACTGATAGCAATGGTAATCCATGCCTGTAGGCCCAGAAGGCAAACCAAGGATCCAGAATCACCTAAAGGTACCATCTGAGATCTTTTTTATTTTTTGCAATTTAATGCTACTTGTGATTATTTGTCAGATTCTTAAGGGTGAATCACATCGCTCAGTTTCTGTTCATTAATACTTCTTGTATTATATTATAGATGACAAAACCAACAACCCACAATGGCCAAGAGATGCTGACGGAAACCCACTCCCACAGGGACCAGACGGAAGACCAAAATGGCCAACTGACAAGAATGGAAACCCATGGCCTGTAAGCCCAGATGGCAAACCTAAGAATCCAGATGTACCATTAGGTAAGCTTTTTCAAGTTGTTTACAATTTTTTGGCAAATTTAATTCCACAAGTCATTGTTTTGACTCATTATTCATAAGGGGTAAATCTTAGTGAGAGTATAGAATACAGAACGTATGACAAAAAGGGTTCCAATTAACGACTTAAACCAAGTTTTGGGTATCAAAATTATGCATACTAAAATACTGATAAAATGTTGAATAAATAATTCTTGTATTATTGAATATTATAGGTGACAAGACCAACCCACAATGGCCAAGGGATGCTGAAGGAAAACCATTCCCAATGGGACCAGACGGAAGACCGAAATGGCCAACTGATAGCAATGGTAATCCATGGCCTGTAGGCCCAGAAGGCAAACCCAAGGATCCAGATCACCTAAAGGTACCATCTGAGTTCTTTTTTATTTTTGCAATTTAATGCTACTTGTGATTATTTGTCAGATTCTTAAGGGTGAATCACATCGCTCAGTTTCTGTTCATTAATACTTCTTGTATTATATTATAGATGACAAAACCCACAACCACAATGGCCAAGAGATGCTGACGGAAACCCACTCCCACAGGGACCAGACGGAAGACCAAAATGGCCAACTGACAAGAATGGAAACCCATGGCCTGTAAGCCCAGATGGCAAACCTAAGAATCCAGATGTACCATTAGGTAAGCTTTTTCAAGTTGTTTACAATTTTTTGGCAAATTTAATTCCACAAGTCATTGTTTTGACTCATTATTCATAAGGGGTAAATCTTAGTGAGAGTATAGAATACAGAACGTATGACAAAAAGGGTTCCAATTAACGACTTAAACCAAGTTTTGGGTATCAAAATTATGCATACTAAATACTGATAAAATGTTGAATAAATAATTCTTGTATTATTGAATATTATAGGTGACAAGACCAACCCACAATGGCCAAGGGATGCTGAAGGAAAACCATTCCCAATGGGACCAGACGGAAGACCGAAATGGCCAACTGATAGCAATGGTAATCCATGGCCTGTAGGCCAGAAGGCAAACCCAAGGATCCAGAATCACCTAAAGGTACCATCTGAGTTCTTTTTTATTTTTTGCAATTTAATGCTACTTGTGATTATTTGTCAGATTCTTAAGGGTGAATCACATCGCTCAGTTTCTGTTCATTAATACTTCTTGTATTATATTATAGATGACAAAAAACAACCCACAATGGCCAAGAGATGCTGACGGAAACCCACTCCCACAGGGACCAGACGGAAGACCAAAATGGCCAACTGACAAGAATGGAAACCCATGGCCTGTAAGCCCAGATGGCAAACCTAAGAATCCAGATGTACCATTAGGTAAGCTTTTTCAAGTTGTTTACAATTTTTGGCAAATTTAATTCCACAAGTCATTGTTTTGACTCATTATTCATAAGGGGTAAATCTTAGTGAGAGTATAGAATACAGAACGTATGACAAAAAGGGTTCCAATTAACGACTTAAACCAAGTTTTGGGTATCAAAATTATGCATACTAAAATACTGATAAAATGTTAAATAAATAATTCTTGTATTATTGAATATTATAGGTGACAAGACCAACCCACAATGGCCAAGGGATGCTGAAGGAAAACCATTCCCAATGGGACCAGACGGAAGACCGAAATGGCCAACTGATAGCAATGGTAATCCATGGCCTTTAAACGCTGAAGGAGAACCATTTAGCCCGGCTGGTTTAGGAATACCTCGGCCAACTGATTTAGGACATATTTTGCCAACTGGATTTAGAGAGCCTCATCCATCTCTTTTTGGACAATCCAAGCCAACTAGTATTGGACAACTTTCGCCTACTGGCTTTGGCCAACCCCAGCCAGCAGGCTTTGTACAACCTCAGCGGACTGGATTAGGGCAACCTCAGCCAACTGAGTTTGGACTACCTCAGCCAACTGGATTAGGACAACTCCAGCCAATTAGCTTAGGGCAACCCCAGCCAATAGGTTTTGGTCAACCGCAGCCCATTGGTTTTAGGCAACCCCAGATAACGGGATTAGGACAACCCCAATCAAGTGGGTTTGGACAACCTCAGCTAACTGGTTTAGGAGAACCTCAGCCAACAGGCTTGGGACAATCTCAGCCAACCGGATTAGGACAACCCCAATCAATTGGTTTACGTCAACCTCAGTCAAATGATTTAGGTCAACTTCAGCCAACTGGTTCTAGACAAATTCAACCTGTTGGTTTTGGACAAAACTTGCCAAAAACTCCTAACCCATCAGTAGAAGGTTTCGGTGGAATTCAGCTAAGCATAAAAGGAAACATTCCTCCTGAACTTGCTGCTAAACTAAAAAAGGTCGGGCTTCTAGGTAATCTGCTTGGAGGGGTCAGTAATTTAGTCGGAGGCGTTTTAGACACAGTTAATAAAGTTGGTGGTAATGTAGGTCTTGGCAATATTTTAACATCTGTTACTGATTTAGTAAAAACGCCTGTCTTCTCTTTACTTGGAACACCTCGAGCAGTGCATGGCGTTGTTTTAGACCAAGGAAATATTCTTAGGAGCTATGCTACCGGTACTGGAAATCCAAATCTAATGAGAGGCGTTCAAACAATCCTCAACACAAAAGGTAATAATGATAATTTTTTATTGTAATAATACTTTTTTATCGTAAGAACAATAATTTATTTTAACTGCGGCAGGAAAGATTATAATTTAATGCCTTAAAATTATTTCCATTTATAGGTGTTATTTTCTGTTACCTTGATGTTATATTGTTTACTTCGCTTTTAAAAGGGTTGTGGTATTTAGAATAAAATCATGTGTTATTACAATGAGTTTGCTAATTAAGATTTATCTCTTAAGGATTTGTTTACCTTTAGTTATCTCTTTAAATAAACCGTGTCATTTATTACCACAGGCGCTGAAGGCCAATTAGATGGAACCAGCTTCACTAAAGAAGAATCTTGTGAGTGCCAGGGATCAGCTTGCAGCTGCTGTGTAAACTTTAATCTTAAAGTACTTAATAAAAAAGGTAAGGAATGAGTGCCGCGTTTATAGCTTTGTGAACAGATTGCAAGCACCTTTACCTTTAGTGCCCGTAATTATTTGTTGTCACTGTTTTTCAAGAAATTTTAGTTCTCGACTAAGTTTGACCCCCTGATTGGGGGAAAATTTTGAAATCATTCCGCCTGCAGTGGCGCAAAAAGCCGATGCCAAATGCCAAATTAAATTATATATAAATTAACACTTGCATAAGTTGTATATAAGAAATTTTTTCGACTCTTAAAGTGTAAAAACGAGTTTTCTATAAGAAAACAATGTATCTATTTTTAACGCATAAACATTGTACAAAAATACATACACAAATCAAAAAGAGAACGCCTATTAGGTGTGCACTATTACATAACATGATCAATAAATCTTCTATGTATATTTCCTAAAAACCACCAATACACGAATCCCATTTCCTATGACCACTTCTGTGGGAGCAAACAGCTGACTTTCAAAGTCTGTATTGAATGTCCTGATAGTGTATAATGTCTTTCATCTTTGTTTTCATTTACTGAATCCCTAGGCGAAATTACAGCTGGTTTAGGTGGTTCTATTTATACATCTGTAGACTAATATAGGGTGATCCCGCATGTTCCATACCATCATCAACTTGAATTAGAGGTATGACAATCTAAATAGATTGTCAGGATTTTAAGCTATCCTTCTTATTTCAAAAGTAGTAATCTACAGCTCAATATAAATAATATTAGTCGAGATATAGAGTAAAAGATGACCAAAGGTTTTGCGAAGCCATATGGCATCTCTGGGCACTTAGGATAATTAGACGTTGTTTATGTTTGATGTTCCTATTTCAAAACTATCAGTTACTTGAGCCTCGAGGACATGATATATAAGGGATATTATTAAATATCCCTTTTATAATTTACTAAATTATTAAAATCGGAAGTAAATGCATTCATATAGTTGATGCATCTTAGTAATATATTTATTTCTTTGTCATTATGGCTGCACGTAAATACGCATAGTGTAACATAGAATATTATTTTGCAGTATGTTTGGAGTCGTCTATGCAATCAGGTAAACCCGGACTTCAGTTTACTCTTGCTGTAGACAATCAGAGGCAGCCTCTTGTTTCTGCTGATGGTAAGTATTCATTACTTCTATTAGGTTCCACAACAACTGTCTTACTTGCTTACTAACATAAGTAACTCTACTATTGTTACTTATAAATTTTGCTATAATCGCTTTTGCTATGAGTCAATGTGATTTACAGAGTACTATCTAGTCAATCTTAGATTGGTTTTGATAATTGCTAAGTTGCATCTATTAGTTTCATTCTTTTCTTGAACATTGGTTATCTATCTTTATTTTTTCTCTTTACTTATGAACTCACATATTGTGAGCTTCTTCTGAATTTTCAGCCCTCTTGTAATAATAGTAGATATGACTGACTCACTGAATTATATATATGTTTGATAGAGACAATCATAAATTAAGTTTGACAAAGAAAATCATAAAATAATATTGAAAAGGTTACTCATAAAATATAATTTACAAAGATTATTATTTATGCAACACTTGCTCTATTTTAGCCTGATGTGGTCTTATAAATGCACTTACTTGTACATTGATATTTACCTTCTGTATGGGACTTGTTGTGTCTTGAATACATTTATTGCATGTGTTTTCTAATACTACATCCTCCAGAACCTCTGGACGTAGCTCACACAGTGAGCTAATTTTCTGGTACGTTTCTTTGATTTATAATATTGTTTAGTTTTTCGAGAAAGAACTAAACAATTCTATGTTTTCGATTTAAAATACATGTAGACTTGTATTTTAAATAATAAGTGAACTGGGGAAAAAATTAAAAAAGTGTATTTTAAGATTTAAATTATAAGCGCTAGTGGATTTTTTACCATAAGGAAGTAAATAAAAGTCTATCCACAATAAATTCAACCAATGTAATGATGACAAACCGGCTTTCAACCTAATACAGGTCATCCTCAGTGCTTGTCTGATCATAAGCGCTGTCCATGGTTCGACACACCGATGTAATATTTAAATTATAAGCGCTAGTGATTTTTTACCATAAGGAAGTAAATAAAAGTCTATCCACAAATAAATTTCAACCAATGTAATGATGACAAAAACGGCTTTCAACCTAATACAGGTCATCCTCAGTGCTTGTCTGATCATAAGCGCTGTCCATGGTTCGACACACCGATGTAATATTTAAATTATAAGCGCTAGTGGATTTTTTACCATAAGGAAGTAAATAAAAGTCTATCCACAAATAAATTTCAACCAATGTAATGATGACAAAACCGGCTTTCAACCTAATACAGGTCATCCTCAGTGCTTGTCTGATCATAAGCGCTGTCCATGGTTCGACACACCGATGTAATATTTAAATTATAAGCGCTAGTGGATTTTTTTACCATAAGGAAGTAAATAAAAGTCTATCCACAAATAAATTTCAACCAATGTAATGATGACAAAACCGGCTTTCAACCTAATACAGGTCATCCTCAGTGCTTGTCTGATCATAAGCGCTGTCCATGGTTCGACACACCGATGTAATATTTAAATTATAAGCGCTAGTGGATTTTTTACCATAAGGAAGTAAATAAAAGTCTATCCACAATAAATTTCAACCAATGTAATGATGACAAAACCGGCTTTCAACCTAATACAGGTCATCCTCAGTGCTTGTCTGATCATAAGCGCTGTCCATGGTTCGACACACCGATGTAATATTTAAATTATAAGCGCTAGTGGATTTTTACCATAAGGAAGTAAATAAAAGTCTATCCACAAATAAAATTTCAACCAATGTAATGATGACAAAACCGGCTTTCAACCTAATACAGGTCATCCTCAGTGCTTGTCTGATCATAAGCGCTGTCCATGGTTCGACACACCGATGTAATATTTAAATTATAACGCTAGTGGATTTTTACCATAAGGAAGTAAATAAAAGTCTATCCACAAATAAATTGTGGATAGAATTACGGTTTTGTCATCATTACATTGGTTGAAATTTATTTGTGGATAGACTTTTATTTACTTCTTATGGTAAAAATCCACTAGCGCTTATAATTTAAATATTACATCGGTGTGTCGAACCATGGACAGCGCTTATGATCAGACAAGCACTGAGATGACCTGTATTAGGTTGAAAGCCGGTTTGTCATCATTACATTGGTTGAAATTTATTTGTGGATAGACTTTTATTTACTTCCTTATGGTAAAAAATCCACTAGCGCTTATAATTTAAATATTACATCGTGTGTCGAACCATGGACAGCGCTTATGATCAGACAAGCACTGAGGATGACCTGTATTAGGTTGAAAGCCGTTTTGTCATCATTACATTGGTTGAAATTTATTTGTGGATAGACTTTTATTTACTTCCTTATGGTAAAAAATCCACTAGCGCTTATAATTTAAATATTACATCGGTGTGTCGAACCATGGACAGCGCTTATGATCAGACAAGCACTGAGGATGACCTGTATTAGGTTGAAAGCCGGTTTTGTCATCATTACATTGGTTGAAATTTATTTGTGGATAGACTTTTATTTTACTTCCTTATGGTAAAAAATCCACTAGCGCTTATAATTTAATATTACATCGGTGTGTCGAACCATGGACAGCGCTAATGATCAGACAAGCACTGAGGATGACCTGTATTAGGTTGAAAGCCGGTTTTGTCATCATTACATTGGTTGAAATTTATTTGTGGATAGACTTTTATTTACTTCCTTATGGTAAAAAATCCACTAGCGCTTATAATTTAAATATTACATCGGTGTGTCGAACCATGGACAGCGCTTATGATCAGACAAGCACTGAGGATGACCTGTATTAGGTTGAAAGCCGGTTTTGTCATCATTACATTGGTTGAAATTTATTTGTGGATAGACTTTTATTTACTTCCTTATGGTAAAAAATCCACTAGCGCTTATAATTTAAAATATTACATCGGTGTGTCGAACCATGGACAGCGCTTATGATCAGACAAGCACTGAGGATGACCTGTATTAGGTTGAAAGCCGGTTTTGTCATCATTACATGGTGAAATTTATTTGATAGACTTTTATTACTTCCTTATGGTAAAAAATCCACTAGCGCTTATAATTTAAATATTACATCGGTGTGTCGAACCATGGACAGCGCTTATGATCAGACAAGCACTGAGGATGACCTGTATTAGGTTGAAAGCCGGTTTTGTCATCATTACATTGGTTGAAATTTATTTGTGGATAGACTTTTATTTACTTCCTTATGGTAAAAAATCCACTAGCGCTTATAATTTAAATATTACATCGGTGTGTCGAACCATGGACAGCGCTTATGATCAGACAAGCACTGAGGATGACCTGTATTAGGTTGAAAGCCGGTTTTGTCATCATTACATTGGTTGAAATTATTTGTGGATAGACTTTTATTTACTTCCTTATGGTAAAAAATCCACTAGCGCTTATAATTTAAATATTACATCGGTGTGTCGAACCATGGACAGCGCTTATGATCAGACAAGCACTGAGGATGACCTGTATTAGGTTGAAAGCCGGTTTTGTCATCATTACATTGGTTGAAATTTATTTGTGGATAGACTTTTATTTACTTCCTTAGGTAAAAAATCCACTAGCGCTTATAATTTAAATATTACATCGGTGTGTCGAACCATGGACAGCGCTTATGATCAGACAAGCACTGAGGATGACCTGTATTAGTTGAAAGCCGGTTTTGTCATCATTACATTGGTTGAAATTTATTTGTGGAAGACTTTTATTTACTTCCTTATGGTAAAAAATCCACTAGCGCTTATAATTTAAATATTACATCGGTGTGTCGAAACCATGGACAGCGCTTATGATCAGACAAGCACTGAGGATGACCTGTATTAGTTGAAAGCCGGTTTGTATCATTACATTGGTGAAATTTATTGTGGATAGACTTTATTTACTTCCTTATGGTAAAAATCCACTAGCGCTTATAATTTAAATATTACATCGGTGTGTCGAACCATGGACAGCGCTTATGATCAGACAAGCACTGAGGATGACCTGTATTAGGTTGAAAGCCGGTTTTGTCATCATTACATTGGTTGAAATTTATTTGTGGAGACTTTTTTTACTTCCTTATGGTAAAAAATCCACTAGCGCTTATAATTTAAATATTACATCGGTGTGTCGAACCATGGACAGCGCTTATGATCAGACAAGCACTGAGGATGACCTGTATTAGGTTGAAAGCCGGTTTTGTCATCATTACATTGGTTGAAATTATTTGTGGATAGACTTTTATTTACTTCCTTATGGTAAAAAATCCACTAGCGCTTATAATTTAAATATTACATCGGTGTGTCGAACCATGGACAGCGCTTATGATCAGACAAGCACTGAGGATGACCTGTATTAGGTTGAAAGCCGGTTTTGTCATCATTACATTGGTTGAAATTTATTTGTGGATAGACTTTTATTTACTTCCTTATGGTAAAAAATCCACTAGCGCTTATAATTTAAATATTACATCGGTGTGTCGAACCATGGACAGCGCTTATGATCAGACAAGCACTGAGGATGACCTGTATTAGGTTGAAAGCCGGTTTTGTCATCATTACATTGGTTGAAATTTATTTGTGGATAGACTTTTATTTACTTCCTTATGGTAAAAAATCCACTAGCGCTTATAATTTAAATATTACATCGGTGTGTCGAACCATGGACAGCGCTTATGATCAGACAAGCACTGAGGATGACCTGTATTAGGTTGAAAAGCCGTTTTGTCATCATTACATTGGTTGAAATTTATTTGTGGATAGACTTATTTACTTCCTTATGGTAAAAAATCCACTAGCGCTTAAATTTAAATATTACATCGGTGTGTCGAACCATGGACAGCGCTTATGATCAGACAAGCACTGAGGATGACCTGTATTAGGTTGAAAGCCGGTTTGTCATCATTACATTGGTTGAAATTATTTGTGGATAGACTTTTATTTACTTCCTTATGGTAAAAAATCCACTAGCGCTTATAATTTAAATATTACATCGGTGTCGAACCATGGACAGCGCTATGATCAGACAAGCACTGAGGATGACCTGTATTAGGTTGAAAGCCGGTTTTGTCATCATTACATTGGTTGAAATTTATTTGTGGATAGACTTTTATTTACTTCCTTATGGTAAAAAATCACTAGCGCTTATAATTTAAATATTACATCGGGTGTGTCGAACCATGGACAGCGCTTATGATCAGACAAGCACTGAGGATGACCTGTATTAGGTTTGAAAGCCGGTTTTGTCATCATTACATTGGTTGAAATTTATTTGTGGATAGACTTTATTTACTTCCTTATGGTAAAAATCCACTAGCGCTTATAATTTAAATATTACATCGGTGTGTCGAACCATGGACAGCGCTTATGATCAGACAAGCACTGAGGATGACCTGTATTAGGTTGAAAGCCGGTTTTGTCATCATTACATTGGTTGAAATTTATTTGTGGATAGACTTTTATTTACTTCCTTATGGTAAAAAATCCACTAGCGCTTATAATTTAAATATTACATCGGTGTGTCGAACCATGGACAGCGCTTATGATCAGACAAGCACTGAGGATGACCTGTATTAGGTTGAAAGCCGGTTTTGTCATCATTACATTGGTTGAAATTTATTTGTGGATAGACTTTTATTTACTTCCTTATGTATTTTAAGGTTACTTTGATTATTAAAAATAAAATTATTTGTATTATAGGTTCAGGAAACGCTGTTTTCAACGTAGGAAACGGACTAGTACAGGGAGTCATCCAGCAATACCAAGACCCTACAGACGCAACAGTTAACTGTGCGGCTGCTAACATTACTGTGCTGGGTATCAACTTTGCTGCAGTTCCCTTCGGCTGCTTCATGACATCACGCAGCGGTCATCTTATTGGCCACCCCCAGTAAAACACTGTATTTTTATTAAATAAAAATGCTTATTTGAATTGATGTATTGAGTTGTTTTTTAAGCTATGAGACAAAATAAAACAGGGAAAAATCATAATTTATTATATAGTTTTGATATTACCACATGAATTCATATCTTGGTAAAAAATCATTACTTGGTAATAAGACAAAGAAAAATTTAGTTCACGAAAGTACTTACATATGAAACGAACTGGGACATGTAGAATTTCGCGAAAAAGCACCTCGCTTAGTGCAACTAGACGTTATTCAAACCGTCACGTATACAGAGCTCCTAGTAAAACTCCCCTTCACTACACATTATCCTTTAAACGGCTAAGGAGTAAACCAAGCTAAAATGCCCCAGTTAGATTTTCTATTAGACATGATTCTGTCGGTATCTGTTTAAGTAAATTAAAATAGATCTAATAGTGCTAAGAAAACATTTGTTTTATTTGTTTAGTATGTACAAACAGTAGATAGCTAATTTAAAACTTAAAAAAAAATATAAATTGTTGCAGAGCTTATCAATTAACAGAACAAGATAACAATTGAAACTGATGGAAACTTTTCTGGTCTATAACTCTAAAAATGCTGATTGCAATATACTTACACAATATTATGGTTGCCAATTAGTAAAAAAAACCAAGTTTATGGCTGTTAGGACCTAAAAGTTTAATTAGCATGTGGGGAAAAAAAGCTAGCTACATTTCAGGACTTTCTTAGAAAGTGGAGGACTCAATCCCCTTTATTCCCTTAACATCGCGCTTCGGATGTCTCTTCCAACAGACCCAAAATTGTAAATGTTTTTTTAATGCAAAATTATAACAAGGAAACTATCCGTTTAGTTATTATTCTCCTCGTTGAGAACTCTGTGACTATTTACAACTTAAAATAAAGGCAAAAACCTAATGAGAAACATGAAAGTCTACAGTATTAACTGCATTTGATGTATAAAATAAATAAACCGCTAACAATAAACCTTATAGAGTAAAAATAAATTAATGAATAAATTAAATAAATATGTACAATTGGTCTAGTATAGATATTATCTTAAATCTTCCATAAAATGGAGCGTATCGTTAGTGTGAGAGTAGCATCCGAGAGGAAGTGCCGGGAAATTCAGCCCCAGAATGTCTAAAGAGGCGGCTCCACAAAACTCTTCCTCCAGGCTGGATTTAGTCGATCCCTCGCGCTTTGATACCTCTAATACACCACTGGCAAGACCCTCGAAATCAAATTTTACTTTCTCGCCTAGACCTGTAACAAGAAGTTGATACATTTTCAGAATTTAATAAATAAGCGCCAGAGGAGTTCGTTATAATTCCAGTAATAAAATAAGTTTCTCCACTATTGAGAGACTTCAATAAGTCACATTATATCCCTCTATTAACCACTCTAGGCCCATGCTTAACAGGTGCATAAACAGTGCCTGGTAACATTATTATTTTTAGAATTGTAAAATGAATGAATGGAGTAATTGATGTCAAGGGATGAAATAAAATTTTACCCTGAGTTTGTGTGATCTCTTGCCTATTTTTGTCCAAAATTATAGATAATCTAGTTGTGTTGGTTGTCTTGGGTACCGCGGCTTCCAGGCAGACTGTAACAAGTACATAAACAATTTTTTTTTTTTAAAACAAAATGCCTACTTATAACCGAACTTCTGTGACATGTGGGTGATGTATCTTAGTTTTTTAGAAAAAAAATATCAGAAAATTATTTTAAATTTAATAATGTATAATAACATATAATATAAAACAGTAAACATGCTTTATATTTATTCTTTAAAGTATTCATAGCTTTCATGTGTTATTCAAACAAGATTAACACCACGGTGAGCATAAAGTTTTCTAATTTTAATTAAATAGTAAACTTAAAATGAGGTTAGTAAAGATTCTACTTACTTAAGGCTTCAGAGTCAATAACTATTTTATAAATAACTAATACAAATTTAACAGATCCTTTTCTATCTTTGTGATAATTTGGTAATTAGATAAATTTAAATAGATATTGTTTATATGAAGTATTATTATAATACAATATAATATGTGATATCGTATATTACAAAACAAGAGGCCTTCGACCTCCCTGTGGCCGCATCTCGGCCACATGGTTGTTGTACTTTATCAGTTCGTCATGTTACTGGTTTATATAAGTGGCATACTGCCACAGTATAAGCGAATATTTAAATGTATTAGTGAAAACCTTTTATTTTCATTATGCCAATTAATGACATTGTTTTGTTGACATATATATTATGTCAATCAATAACCAGAACTAATACTGCAAAAATGTAATTTCGTATGTTTGTGAACCATACATAGTTGAATATTTGTAAAAATTTCAGCTCAATATAAACACTTTATGAAGATTTTTTATATGTTTGTGGGGTCATTTTTGTGGGTTAATGACGTCTCACATTTTTCATAAACAATAGGGGTTGGGACATTATTATAGGGACACCAGGTTGATTACGTTTCATTTCGATCTAAGAAAGCGTTCGAAAGTTTTTTTTTGAAAATTCGCTACAATGTTCGTCTTTGTGTCTAGGAGAACCTGGAGAAATCAGTGTGGTCGTTAAGTTATGTGGAGGTATCTTTCAGTTTGAGGAAAAAATTTCCAATCTTTTAATGTAAGTATGTATAATATAGTTTCTTAAAAGAACACGCATAAGGTGTAACACACATATACCTTATGTGTGTAATTTAAGAAACTCCAATTTGTTAAATTTGAATTATTTTGATTCAGATTGATTCTTTGAACTTAAATTGAATTCCTTTATCGTTCGTTAGTTACCTTCCTTGTTGAAAAATTTAAAGTTTAGTGAAAGGCAGCAGTTGCAGGCAACAATGTCATTACAGCTGCAAAACGGATCCGCTTTAACGAATGAAGTTAAATTTAATCTACCGCTTTCACCTGCAAAATAAAGAAATATTAACAAGGAGTGCACCAACATAAGGGAATCCAATGCTTAGGTGTAACAAAATTGTCTTCTGACATCATAATATTAGCTTAATATGATGCCTTAGCCTTAGGTGTAGCTATAGAAAATAATTTAACCAATAAAGTTTGAACTTTCGACGAAGCCGGGCTAACCTGTACTAGGCTACCTTTTCCTCTTGAAAAAGAAACCCTGAACAGGTTAAATCAAATAAAATTGAAATTCAGTAATGAGGACATGGACTGAAATGATAGACTACACAAAATTGTATTCTCATTAAAAAGCCATGGCAGCTATTATTATATAATCAAATATAATAATTTAAAAATATAAAATATACCTTTATTTTTGATCATGGCATCCCATTGAGTAATCGTATCCTCAGATGAATTGATCTTCAGAAGGTAATTTTTAAAGATTGTTCCGTCGTCTATGAGCAAAGCAGACTTATCTTGAAGATTTTTTATTGCTGTTGCAATGGGTAAACTAGATGGGTTTGCAAGGTTACTTGAAGTTGGATTCGATGCTGATAGATTTTGAGTTAAGTTTGAGCCAACAGCAACAGTAGGATGTAAGGCCGATAGATTGTATGCAAGGTTATTCTCGTTGGACAAAACAACCAGAGCATTCCCGGGATGATCCACCAAATAAGTGACGTCGATCTTTAAGACTTTGACAAGATTTCTCATAGCATCGATAATATTGGATCTAAATAATGCTAACATGTTTTCTAATGACTTATCAATTTCATTTTGAGCTTCTTGCATTATTTTTGGAGTACCGCTTTGAACAAGTTTTATACTATCTTGAGTATTCGCTAAATACTGTTTATAATTGTTGTTGAACTGGATATTGAAAGATTCAATTGATCTTCTAATTATATTTGTTAAATAGTCAAGTAAGGGATTTTGATTCAATTTAAAAACGGATAGTCTGTCCTTGAGTACTTCAAATGGATTTATAAAACCGTCGATCATAGGTGGATTAGAAGTTTCGATTGGTGGAACCTTCTGTAAGGCCAATCCTTGTAAGTTTAGGACTTGAGCAGTATTCGAAACAGGTTGCTGAGGCTTTGTCACAACTGTGGGAACGATCTGTGGACGAATCTGCTGCACAATCGGCTGAGCATTATATGTAGGGTTGGGAATTTGATGACTGGCGTAAAATTGATTTTGCTGAACTAAAGGAATATTGGCATGTTGAGGAACTGCTTGGTTTATATTTTGATTCATCATTGCTTCTCTCTGTCGAGCGATTTCTTGCATTTGCCTAATCAAATTTAGCTGCTGATTTTGAACGCTAGGAATAGAATTGCCCATGTTTTGAAACTGATTCTGCATAACACGATGAGCTTGATTTTGCATTTCTAAAACCTGATTAGATATTTGATGTTGAACACCGGAGATCTGATTGGCTAGTAATTGTTGCTGTATCGTCAGTTGAGGAGACTGTTGGAAAGCGTTAATTCCTTGCACGACTTGGTTGTAACCTTGATTAAAGGCACCGTTAAAATTCGTTTGAGGATTGAATCCTGCATTTATTCCAGCCTGATTGATAGGTACTTGATAAAATTCAAAACTCTTTGGCACCCAAATCACCAAAGTAACTGATATAATAATTAATTTACTCATAATTAACCTGAAAAAGTAATAAAAATATATTTTATAGCAATATGCTTTAGACTCCCTCATAAGACTATAGTGGGTAAATTCTTAAAATACTGAATAGCGAACATTTCCACCGGTAAAACTAATTCTATGCAGAAAACCAGAAGAGCTAACGATATTAAAGAATCAGCTTATGTCCATATTTAGCGTGGGGCATACGTGTCCCTAGACTGGTTTCCAATAACACACGTGGGGTCACACTCAAGTAGTCACACAAAATTATCCTGATTTAATTGTTAGTTAATGAAACCTGGTCCAAAGATATTCTTATCAACTGTTATATCTCCAATAGCTGATTCTACAATCCCTCCTTACACTTCAGTAAATACATACTCGTAAGTTATAACAGTATTAGCCTGAATAAATATAGCTATCAGTAAAAAAACAGGCGAATTAAATTTGCAAGCCAGTTGCAATGCGCGCTTTCTTGCTAACCAATTCAATTTTTGCTTAATTTTTCGGTACATATTTGAACCTAAGCAGTAAAATCAATTCTTGTTATTTAATTTTTTCGAATTTTTCAAAGAATATGCACTAAATTTAGCATAAACATGAGGTGTTGCCTCATGGACTCAATTCGCCGACGCTCCTGTCTTACAAAAATAGCGTAACTTTCAAATAAAACTTGCCCTCTCCGCGGCGGAATTTTTATTGTGGAAGTCATTTAATTTTTATGAAGGCTCTTTATTTGAACATTTTAAATAATTTATGCTTAAAGTTCACCAAAACATGCTCACATCTAAGAGTTCTCACATGATGGTCTTAAACGGGCTTTTCATTGCTGAAAATTTTGCAAGGTTAATTAGAAATGTTTGAAATTAAATTAAATAAGTTGAAGAGTATAAAGTATAAGAATGATTTGCATAAATGATCGAGTGCTACATCTTGTAGATTCTTAATTAAGGATTGCAATCCCTTTTAGAATCCGCCTTAGTCTATAAATTAGAATCGACTTGACAAATCTCATTTCCTTAATGAAACCCCCTCCGCAGGAGTCCCTCCTCCCTCAGAACATCGCAGTTACACCGGAAATTAAAATTGATCCACGAGATTTGTAAATTACATTATACCGTTGGTTTAACATTCCCTTCTACTTCTAATAAGTGAAAGAAAAACTAAGATACCACCTTAAAGAATCTTAAGGTCTAAAAATACCACATAAATACATAATTAAATAAAGTGTTTGAGACATATTAATACTTAAATGATTAAAAACAAGCTGTAAAAAAATTACGTATTAATTTAAACATTATAGGAGCTTTTAATATTGTCATATAAGCTAAAATGTTTACAAAAAATGTGTTCATCCATTCATATAAATACCTACAGAGCAGTGCTAGTCATAGATGTGGTCGAGGACTCTTTGTATTCAAAATTTGCTAAAACATCAAAAATCTTTAGGCTTTTTATCAAACAAATATTTTATATTATTTTTTAAAACTTAAAAGTGTTGCTATTCGACAAACCGAGCTGGATTATCCCAAAATATATAATTTCTTTCTCACATAGAACTTAGTTTTTATGCAAGATTTCTCTAAAATTGAAGCAGCCATTTGAGCCGTTGAGTGTGAACAAGAAATGTGACATACATTGGTATAGCTTGTAAACTGCGCTAGCGAGAATCTGGTTGAGGTTTCTTTCTATTAAGAAATCTTCACAACACCATTTAAAGCACTTTATATAAAACAAATATATATTTTTTTAAATTGACATGATGCCATCTTGATGCGCCTTGTTGGATTAAACCCAATATCTAATCAGTTATTCCTTTTATACAATTTGATTTTTAAACCCAGTTTCATAAAAATTACATCAGCTTGTGTACCTGTAGCGTGTTTACAAGAAATATGTACACACATATACTCATACATACATACAAACACACATATTTTTTTCAATTTTGGGATCTGGAGGTGCTGAGAGGTAGATATTTAACAAAAAAGAAGTTGTTGGTTTTTTGCAAATCCAATGCTTCCCTTCCTTCGAAGGGATAAATTGGAGGTATATGCCTTAAAAATTGTAGGCGAATAAACAAACGCACATTATTTATAAAAAGAATAAAACTTTATATTTAGAAGAACGAACATTACACGTTAATTTTTTCTAACCTCTGAGAAAACAGGTTAGCCATGTCTTATTTTCTTACAACTAAATATAGATTTATAAAATTACAACAGGTCCTTCCCTAATTTTATAAAAAACAAAAAATACCTGAAAAAATACAAGTTAAATGATAATTAAAACTTTGGAAAAATATAGATCAATATTACCACCGAGTAATTCATGGTAATAGTTCAAAAGTTTTAGTTAAAATTTTACTCAAAAACAATTTTTTAAACAGTTAATGGTGTACTTATACTAAAGTAACTAAACTTAATTCCTTATAAAATAATAATTTAAAAGTTCTCAATAAATTTCAAAATAAATAAAATTAATTCCAAAAAAATCAACTCTTATAAAGATAAGTCTCAATAAAAAATTGTCAAGACGTTAATTTTAAAAACAAAAAAAAATATTCTTTATGAAAAGATTTAATGTGATCTAAACAATTGTTTAACTTGGGTTCAGTGAGTGGCTTTGTTAGAAAATCAGCCCATTGCTGGTCTGTTCTGACATGAATAAAGCTGTAATTATCAGACTTATATTTTTCATGTAAAAAGGAAACTTGTCTAATTAAATGGTTTGACCTTGAAGAGGTCGACCCATTTAGAGCCAGCTGAACAGCTGAAATATTGTCACAAAATATTTTAACAGGGCCGATCTTTGATTCAAGTAATTCTTCTAAAAATTCTTTCAAATAAACACTTTGCTTACAAGCCTCAGCCATGAGCTCTGCATCACATGTAGAAAGACAAATTTTATGCTGAGTTTTAGATGTATATTGTATGAGATTGGGACCTAAAGTATGTAAGAATCCAGTTGTAGAGCGCTGAGCACCCTTGCCATCGCGCCAGCTAGCGTCTACATGGCACATTAGTTCAAGAGGTCCTTTTTGTTCAAGAGACCATAATTTATGGTGGTTTTGACATATCTCAAAACTTTTTAGCTGCATTTAAATGCACTAGTCTAGGATCTTTTATGTACTTAGATAAATGACTAACAGAGAATGACAAATCCGGGCGGGTTTGCACCGAGAGGTACATTAAAGACCCTATAATTTCTTGGTATAAGGTAGAGTCTATTTTTTGTGATTCATGATAACAATCTAAGTCTTGTTTAACATCTATTGGGGTAGTAACTCCATTACAATTTGTCATACCAAAGCGTTGAAGTATGTCTTTGGCATACTGACTCTGTTTTACAATAATACAATTAACACTCTGATTTATCTCAAGTCCTAGCATTTTTTCATTTACATTTAGTTTATTTATTTTAATCTTTTTTGAAATTTGGTTTATCATATTATCTAATAAACCTTGGTCACTGTAAATTGTTAACAAATCGTCAACATGGCAGCCAATAATTATTTGTTTATTTTCTCTTATGTAAGAGAATATACATTTATCAGTTGAGTGTTGTTTAAAACCTAATTCTATTAAACTTTCAGAGAGTGTATTATGCCAAATATGGCCGCTTTGTTTGAGACCATAAATGGCCTTATTTAAATTACAAACTTTTTTCTTAGGACTGTCTACAGTTTTTAGACCTTGGGGTATGCTCATATAAACAGGCTGTTCTAATTTACCATAAAGGTAAGCAGACTGAACATCAAAATGGTCTACTTTCCAACCCTTTGTTGCAGCCAACGCTAGCAAACTTCTTAAACTAGAAGTTTTTATGACAGGAGCATACGTGGCTTCTACATCTATACCTGGGCGTTGTGAGCAGCCTTTGGCTACTAAACGCGCTTTAAATTTTAAATTGTTGTCTGAAGTCTTCTTTGTAAACACCCACTTTGATCCAATGACAGCAGCGCCAGGAGGTACATCCACAATATCCCACGTTCCATGATCTTTTAACGATGTCAATTCTTGCTGTATAGCTTGCTTCCAATGTTTAGCATTAGGAGATTCCATAGCTTCAGTGAAGTTAGTCGGTGTCGGTAAGGCGTTGATACAATCTAGATTAGCAAGTAATATACCTTCGCTTTCATCGCTAGAGGCAGATGAACTTATTGCATCACTTGTACATGAGTCATCAGAAGTGGACAGATCTCCAGGAAGAGGCAGGTAAGTTTGATCAAAATCATCATTTTCACTTACTGACGATTCTTCATAATTTAATTGTTTTCTTGTGCTTCTTATTTTCTTTTTGTTTTTTGTTTCAGGTTCTGGATTGGCATTCAACTTTATCACAACATCTTTTTCTTCTAAATGATCCTCAGATTCATCATCTAAAGTTTTATGTATATTTTTTAATAAAAAATAACCCATTTTCTTATCACAAAATTTGATATCACGAGTTTCTAATATACTATCAGTCTCAGGTTCATAAACTCTGTAAGTGTTTTTATTTCGTGAGTATCCTACAAAAATTCCTGGACACATTTTAGCATCAAGTTTTGACCTTTTTTGTTTTGGCACCCAATAATAGCATAAAGTGCAAAAATCTTTAAATGTGAAAAACTAGGCTTGTTACCTGTGAATTTTTCATGAGGGGTTTGATTTTCTAGCGTTCGAGATGGTGTTCTGTTTTTAATATGGGCTATCGTTCCTGCAGCCTCAGCCCAAAACTTGTGTGGTAGGTTAGCATCAATAAGTAACGCTCGGATACCTTCCAGTATTGTACGGTTAGCACGTTCCGCGATCCTGTTACTCTGCGGAGAGTAAGTACACGTATATTCATGAGTAATTCCATTTAGCTTAAACAATTTTTTAACATTTAAATTCATAAATTCAGTTCCTTGATCTGTTCTCACACGGGCAATTTTATAATTATAATAGTTAGAAGCCCATTTAATAAAATCTTTTAGTTTGTCATAGGTTTCAGATTTTTGTGCTAAGAAATGTGGGAACATCTTACGTGTGAAGTCATCCACTATAGTAAGAATATACAAAGATCCACCAATTGATTTTGTAGGTAGTGGTCCTACAAGGTCACAATGTATTAACTCCAAAGGACGATTCGACTGCGGTTTAGATACTTCTTTGAATGGTTTTCTAGTATATTTAGCTTTGTAACAGACAGTGCATGAGTCTTTCATATCGTTATTATTAGTGTAATTGAAGTCATGAACCATATTGTATGATTTTAATTGTTTAATGTAATCATAATTTACATGACCTAAAATCCTGTGCCAATCATTCAATGTATAAACTTTACAGACTGAAGCACATTCTTCTGTGTTTTTCTTTTTGATAACATAGAAACCCCCACTCTTTTCTACGTCTATACATATATTTTTCTCTTTATGACTTATTTGACACATATTTTCTGTGAACATGAGATCATAATCAAAGAAGGTTATCCGAGGTTATCTGACTAACACGCATTTTTTAATATCTCTCTTATTTTCGTATAAATTTGGTTTTTTGCGAGCTTTTTTTAACTTCAATTTTATTGCTAAACTTTATTTATTAGTTTCTTACAATGACAGATAATATCTGTGGGGTTTGTTTAAAGAAAATTGGCAAAAACGCTTGTCAGATAAAATGTGTGGGTGCGTGTGGAAAATGGATTCATGCTCTTTCCTGTGCAAAATTAGAAAAACAAAAGCTAATTTTTTTACAATCTGATAAAGGTAAAGAAGAGTGTTCAAAATTTCGCTGTCCAAATTGTATGTTTACAAATGAAATTTTTCAAGAATCACCTCAAAAACAATCCGTCGACGACTCCTTGACATTGCAAGTGTCATCAAATTTTTCCGACTTTTCTTCTATGGTATTTAAGAAGTTTAATGATCTAAGTTTTTTAATAGAAGAATCAAAAAATTCGAATGCAGATAAAATGAAAAATTTAACAAGTTCTATAAATGACAAAATGGATTCTCTTTTAACTCAGGTTAGTTCAATCAATCATTCTATCTTTGAACTCCAGTCTAAAATTACTAAGAATGAATCATCCATTGAAAGTCTTGAAACTGATGTTAAGCTCCTAAAAACCCACACACATGACAACAATCCTAAGTTCGAAGAAATTCTGAGTGAGTTACGAGATCGTCAAATTCGCGCACTCAATGTTATAATCTACGACCTACCTGAATCGTTGGCAAAAGATAGAAATGAACAAATCAAAGAAGATTTAACGGCTCTACTACCTATATTTCAGACTGCTGCCTTACCAGAAAGTTCTATTCAACAAATCAGACAGTATAGGTTAGGAGAAGTATCAGCTAATAAATCAAGGCCAATAAAGGTCACGTTGCCGACAACTGTTGACGTTCATCTTCTATTTAAAACAAGTAAGCAAATTGAATCCAAACACATGGTTAAAGTTAGGAAAGATAAAACTCCGCGAGAAATATGTTTTATTTCCGCTAAATATGAAGAATGTAGACAAAGAAAACTGAACGGTGAAACTGATATTGAGGTGAAACATATTAAAGGAATCCCAACTATTTGTAAAGTTTCTGCGGTCTCAAAAAACTGAGTAGTGTTTCAGTTTATTACCAGAACGTCCGTGGTCTTCGCACTAAACTTACCCAAACAAAACTATTCTTTCAAGACTGTGAGTATGATATGGTAATATTTACTGAAACATGGCTTCTCTCAGATATCCAAAATACTGAACTAACAGGTCCTAATAGCAAATACTGCATATACCGATGTGATCGTTCACTTGAAGCTACTAGTAAGAAACGTGGTGGAGGTGTCCTGATAGCAATAAAAAATATTTATTCGAGCTCTTTACTTCTTAAATCAGCTACTGCCATTGACCAACTCTTTGTACGTGCTTCTATTGGCAATTTAAAAATATTCGTTAGTGGCTGTTATATTCCGCCCAACTCTTCTCATGAGCTCTACTCTAGTCACTGTGAAAATCTAGAAAATTTTGTCACTAATAGTCAGTACAACCATGTTTTACTTTTGGGTGACTATAATGATTCTGCTACCCCGTGGGACACTGACATCCTGGATGCATATATTGAAGTTTCTACAGCTGCCAAAATTATTTTGAATACTCTATCGTTTCTGAGCTTAAAGCAAGTAAATACTGTGAAAAACTCTCAGAATGATCTCTTAGATTTAGCTTTTATTTTTAATTCGGATAGTGTAATAACTAATCTAGTCAATGACCCTATGGTTCCTGCGGATCCATACCATCCTGCGTTGGATCTTATTTTTATCAGTGAACTCAAGGCTTAACTTGTCATCTTATGTAGAATGTAGATATAATTTTAAAAATTGCAATTATGACCTAGTCAAAATGTATCTGTCTCAATTCAACTGGTGTACTATTTTTAAGGACTGTGATCCTAACGAAGCTTTTGATCTGTTTTATTCTATATTATATGATGCTATTACTCTTTACACTCCTATTATCACAATTAAAAACTCTACTTATCCTCCATGGTATACAAAAGAACTGATCAGCTTAATAGAACTTAAAAAAACCCTCCATTCTTTAAGAAATTCTGATAACAATTTCTCAATTTACCAGCAGTTCTCTGAAGCTAGGCGTCAATGTAAATCTCTGTCTAGACTTTGCTATAAAAATTTCATTAAAAAATCAGAATCATCCATACAAAATGACCCTACTCTATTTTGGAACTTTATGAAGGATCTCAGAAATCAAAAAGGTTATCCTAAAACTATGCACTATCATGGAGTTACATCTGAAGACAATGAAACTATTTCAAATTTTTTTGCAGATTATTTTTCTTCTGTATACTCCAATACAGTTCCTAATAATGTTCCGGATGTAAGTAACCTTTATAAAAATTGTTCTCTTAATTTATCAAATATTCATATCTCTGCTGTGAATATCAATAGAAAACTGAGCTCACTTAACACCAAAAAAGGTTCTGGACCAGATGGTATTCCTCCCTCCTTTTTAAAAATCTGTAGATCATCTATTGAATTACCTCTTTACATATTATTTAACCTTTCTCTGAAATCTGGAATCTTTCCTAATTGTCTCAAGATTAGTTACATTGTTCCGATTCATAAATCTGATGACTCTTTAGATATTAAAAACTATCGTCCAATTACCATTTTGTCTGCTCTTGCCAAATTGTTTGAAAGCCTAGTTGTGGATATAATAACACCTCTGTTATCTCCTGTTATTAGTCCTTTTCAACATGGATTCATTAAACAAAGATCTACTGTAACAAACCTTCTGGATTTTCAAAATTTAATATTTGATTGCTTTTTTAAAAATACTCAGCTTGATACTGTTTATATTGACTTTTGTAAGGCTTTCGACAAGGTGATCCATTGTATACTGTGTACTAAGCTTAAAGCAATTGGTTTTCATGGCCCTATCTTAGATTGGTTCATTAGTTATCTCTTAAAAAGACCTATTCAGGTCAAGTTTAAGTCTGAATTTTCTAGAATTTTTATTGCTTCATCTGGAGTACCGCAAGGGTCTCACCTTGGACCAATTTTGTTCCTTATCTTTATTAATGATTTAATTTTTACTTTGAAACTTATAATTATTAGACTTTTTGCTGATGATGCCAGATTATGCTTGCCGATAGCCTCACAAAATGATTGCCTTACTTTACAATCGGACCTTAACTTATTAGAAATTTGGTGTAAAGATAATTACATGCAACTGAATGTTAACAAATGTAAAATACTAACTTACCATCGTTTAAAAAATCCAATTTTGTTTGATTACAAGTTGAACAATATTGTTATCAGTAGAGTAACTGCAATTAAAGACTTAGGAGTTTATCTTACATCTGATTTATCTTTCTCTCACCATATAGATATTATTGTAAATAAAGCCTTTAAAATTTTAGGATTTTTGAACAGAAATACTAAAGAATTTAGTGACATAAATGTAATTAAATTGCTATATTTTTCAATAGTCAGACCTATTCTTGAATATGGTGCATGTGTTTGGTCACCACAGTATTCTGTCCATATAGCTAATATAGAAAGAGTTCAGCATAGATTCTGTAAATTAATTCATTATAGATATTTTAACTTTTTACCAACATATTCCTGCTCTTTCATACTTTCCCAACTCTCCTTACCTACTTTAGAAAAACGTCGTACCAAATCTGATCTCATATTCCTTTATAAACTCCTCAATAACCTAATAGACGTCCCTGATCTTCTCTCATTAATTTCTTTTAATGTACCTAAATATAATTCTAAACATAACAACATATTTCAAATTCCGTTCTGTCCTAATAATTACCTATACCACAGACCTTTATTCAGAATGATGCGTACAGCTAATACTTCTCTGTCTCATGATTCTTTCCACAATACTTCCCTTACTAAATTCATTGCAAATCTTGATTCCCTCTAATAACTTTCTTTTATTTTTATTTTATAATTACTATTATTTTTATTTTATAATTACTATTATTTTCATTTTATAATTACTACTTTTTTTTTTTTTTATTTTTTTCTCTAATACTTTGTTTAACAATTTAAATTTGTATGTAAAACTAAATTTTAAATAATTACATAATTTGGTATACTGTAAACACAGTATACCAAATTTATATTTTATCGGTTCAACTTTCTACAAATTTACTTTAACAATTTTAGTTACTTTCATTCATTTATTTATTTTTATTAAATTTGATTTTATTTCTTTATTTTATTTTTTTTTATTATATTTATCTATTTCTTTTTAGTTTTTTCTCTCATCATTAGTTGCTATTTGTTGGAATGTATGTATGTATTAATGTTAAGCATCTGCTATATTCATAATGATCATTTTTTTTTTTTCTTTTTCTTTTTAGTGTATATATTTCTTTTCCTTTACCATTTTAATTATTTCACATTCTTTTTCAAAATTTGTTTAATCTATTTCTTGTAATTTTTATTTAACTTTTAAATTTCTATTACAAATATATCTATTAATCAAGTTATTTTATTGGTTAAATCTCTTTCTTTTTTATATCATTACTTACTCTATTCTATCATCATATTTTTCTAAAGTAATTTTTGTATAATTTTCTTTTTTTCTCTCATGTAGTATTCCTTTTTTAAAGTTTACTTTTTTACGTTTTTTTGTATTGCTAATGTTACCTTTTTGTATTTTTATATAATGTTGTAAAGGGCCTGTGCCCGTATATTTGTAAAAATAAAAATAAAATAAAATAAATAATTATCTTCAGTCAGTTGTCTCACTGATAACAAATTGCCATTCAGATTAGGCACTAATAAAACAGGATTTAATACTAAAATTTGCTCACCACAATTTAATTTGACTACTCCACTTCCAGTAGATTTGATGGTACGTCCGTCAGCCAACTTTATACTTCTTATATCATCTTTGTTTACACACTGAAATAAGTTCTTATCAGAGGACATTGATAATGTTGCACCGGAATCAATTATCCAGTTTTCGTTGTCTACAAATTCACTAGCAGTCCAGGCTGCTTCAGGCGTAGTATCTGCCATCTTAACGGCTGGCTTTTGGGTTTGGTTTTCTTGATTATATCTCTTCCTATGGTTGTTATTCTGCTTATTAGATGGTTTAAACCAGCATTTATTCTCGTAATGGGTATTTTTCTTACAGTGCCTACAATACTTCTTGTTTCTAGAGAAAGCATTGAATGCTGCAGTACTTTCTTCTCTTTCATGACCATTTCTTTCATCATTCATTTGTAGGCTTCTTCTTAGATCCTTAATAGATGTATCTTTTATAGTATCGTATTGCATAGCAACATGATTAAATTTAGCAGGTAAACCCCTAATCACTGATACCATGAGCTCTGCATCACATGTAGAAAGACAAATTTTATGCTGAGTTTTAGAGGTATATTGTATGAGATTGGGACCTAAAGTATGTAAGAATCAGCGCAGTGGAAGCGTGCTGGGCCCATAACCCTGTAGGCGAATAAACAAACGCACATTATTTATAAAAAGAATAAAACTTTATATTTAAGAGAGAACGAACATTACACGTTAATTTTTTCTAACCTCTGAGAAAACAGGTTAGCCATGTCTTATTTTCTTACAACTAAATATAGATTTATAAAATTACAACAAAAATCAATTAGTCTAGATGAGTGGAGATAACGTTTACCTCCCAGCTAACATTATAAATTTGATACGAATTGATACAATTTTGAAATCAAGATACTTTCTTTGAGGCATAGGATTATTTTGAAAGGAACTTAAATTGTATTTACTTATATTTGTAAATTTCGCTGTCTGGTTATCAACATCTGTTTATGGTCACTCCGAGTGTCGTATCAAAACCGAACTGAATTTCGATTTTTCATACCAATAAACATTAGTAAAGATCATTTGCCTGGCAAAAATTTATAACCTTGGATTTTACTATTTTTTGTAAATTTTGACTTAGAAAACCAGAGTAAATTTTTCAAAACAAATTGGGTCCATGCTCTTCCCAGGACTAACTTTTTTACTAAGTTTTGATTGGAACTTATTTATCAGATAAAAGTTAGAGTGTTTGCAAGAAATGTCTAGAAATACACACACTTACTTATACCACTAAACGCACATTTAATTAACGTTTTATTTCAAAAGGAAATTCGTTAAAAGACATATTTTTAGCTTGCAATACATTCAAGACATGTTTTAAACAATGATATTTTATTGATCTGGTTTGCTAATAGTTTTAAAATCAAAAAATGCAATCAAACAGATAGATAAATTAAAATGCACATATATACAAGTCAAACCCCTAGAAAATGTTAAGAATAAAATAATAATTATAAAAATAATATAACTTAATTATGAAAAATATAAAACTAACCTTTATACCATTGAAATCACCAGAACTTCACAAATTTGTTTTAAGATTCGCAATCAAAAAATAATAAATTTATAGAATAAAAATAAATATAGATTATTAGAGTCGAGGTAGCAACAGTGCACGATGTTTCTTTATTGGCTTTTCAAAATAAATTTGATACCAGTATCTCTGATTTCAAACAGTCCCCACTTTATTAAAATTTATAAAACGAATATTATTTGAAAATAAAATTAGCGTCAGTCATAATGTACATAGAAACGGATCATGTTTGTGGTATTTTAAAGTAAATATAATTAAAACAAGTCAAATTAAAATGTGATATTGCGTCAATTATTAATTTAAGTGGGCAATTTACTATCAGTCGCAGTTAAATTAAATAAACTGAAACCAATACAAAGAATGTCGTTGGAACAGGTATAAGTTAAAATCTACGCCCTGTGAAGTGAATTATCAAAAGTCAATTTGAGAAACAGGAGTGCATGTTTAGGAAAAATAATAACAACAAAATAAAATTAAAATTGACAAATTAAAAATGGATAGTCTTGCTACAAAAACACAGTAAAAAGATATAACATTTTTTATGTATTTATTATTTATTATTAGAAATTGTCTTTTACCTCATTGGTTGGCATTTAATCCATAACTTTTTGTGGGATCTTTTATGAATAATAATTTTAATGTACTTGAATTCCTATACCGTTCCAGTTTGTGAGAGTGGTATCAAGAAACATAATGCCCAATAAATTATTTAGTAAATAATTATATTCATCTTTTTTTAAAAAAAAAAAGAATATTTAGAATAAGCAGTCAGGCTTTGCATGAGGGATTTAGCATAATTTACCTGAAACATTTCGCTTAAGGCCGTTCAGATGAGTGAAGTAGACAGTAGGGGGAAAAATAGGTTAAAATTAGCTTCCTGATTTCTAAAAGTATACATCATTGAGAAGTTTATACACACACAATATTATATATATATATATATATATATATATATATATATATATATATATATATATATATTTATTTATTTATTTATATACATACATATTTATACTACTCCAAAGCTACAAAGATTAGAGACTTCCCACCCTTCTTCAACCCCTATGGCCGCACAAATTTATAATACGCCCCCAAAACGGAAGGCATTTTTCAGTGACTTCACATTAAATCACATTATTCAACACGGATTATTAAAGAATATATGCGATATATAAAGTTAAAACTTAGTTTATATTTATTTAACTTAAATAAATATTTAAGACAAAATCATGAATATTTATGATTTTGTCTTATATTTAAGACAAAATTGTCAAACAAATTAAGTAATATTTTATTAAAGAATCAAAAAATGAAGTCCCCGATGTACCGTTATGGTACAAAGCTCTCCTGGCAGTAATAAGCCCTTTTGTTCTCCCCCTACTAGCATTAGTCTTTTTCCCTACCACCCAAGTTAGACTGTAACATAATTTGCTCCAAATAAAATACTACAAATAAATTTCAAAAACGTTTACTTTTCTCTATGTATATACATATAGTATATATGAGGAAGATTTCAAAATAGTAATTGTAAAATTGCAACTTAGTATTGTAAAAGTAAATTACCTGCGTTACCTACCAGCACCTAAATTTAAAATTTATGATTGTAAAAGTGAATTACTTAATTTTTCGTTAGTGTATTTAAGTAATTGCTACTAATAACATAGGTAGCAATAAACAATAACATAGGTAATATTGTAAATATAGGTGCTGGTAACAGCACCTATATTTGTATAGCGTAGTAATATTTCATGCCTGTATTCCAGACTCCAGTAATAACCGCCTTTATGTTCTGCAAATATAAATTTCGACTGGAATAATTATTCTTTTCCTTTGAGGAAAATAAAAATGATGTAGGTTGAGGAAAATGTCTGATTATGAAAGATGAGAGAAAAAACAAGAAATGCTTCATTATGCAACTAAGCTTCGAGCTTATCGCACCATACCATACCTTATTGTTTATCTTTTGATACGATTTTTCTCAAGTTGATAAAAATCTAAATTTTCCCTCTAAGCCAGTCTTTTCTGACTCCATTGTTATTCTTAGAAGATGAAAATATAACCCTTTAAGCTTCATATAATTAAAAATACTGGCTATTGGAACTGCAATCCCGGCGAATTTCCTTTGGAATGCTACATTTTTCGCTCAATACTTTATTTATTGATCGATTCGCTATATTCTAAGCCGTTGGAAAAAAGATTAAGGGGCCTAAGGCCTCTTGTTATTCAATTTGATCTTGTTTTCGGCCCGGAGCCAGAAAACCCCTTCTTCTGATTTTCCATATTGCTGTCTTGTGATATAAATGATGGATGATGTAAACTATGGTTTTATCCACCAAATTAGTTTTATAAAACCTAAAATAAAAATACCTACAGACAAAATATTGCCGGATAAAAAGTACCTGGAAAAAATACCTTCAAAGTATGTTTTTATGTTGAACAATATAAGTAAATTTTATTTGCTAAATACATGTACAACATTAAATTTTGTGTAAAGGTGATATAAAGAATTTAATAAAAACAAATCATGTTTTTCGACTAATGCATTCGCCTAAATTGTGGCATAATGCCACTTTATTACTGAAGTACCTCAGTATTATTAAAAACTGTAAGATGACAACGATCATGTTTCCATGGGGCCACAGGGAGGCATGGGCGATAATGCGCTCTCAGAGCCGACGCCGAGTATTAAATAATCGAGCAATTATCTGAGTATAGACAAAAGTATTGAGATTTGGTCAACATGTATGCCATGTTTCATCACATTATCAGCATTAGTTCACTTTTTATCAAATGACTATTTTGCCTTTCCTTAAAAAATTGCGAATAATTAGAAAATAATCTAATTGAATTGAAATGTTACAAGTGTATCCTTTTACGTAATAAATGACTATACTAAGTTTCGTTTAAATAAGGCAGGTATACCCGTGATTTTTTTTGGATTATAATAGTTAAGCAGCATCGAGCGAAGGCAGTGCCTGGATAGGTGACAACTAGGAATAAAACTAATGTAAATACTATCTGAGGATGAGTGAGTTAGATGCAATGAGAAAAAGTTCCGAAGGACCCCTTACCTCGGAGAGTGCACTACATTCCAGCAACTTATCCAGCAATCTGATGAGGAAACTTCCAATCGAATTTTAAGATTAAAAATTACTGGAATTTCATGAACTGGTCACTTCTCTTTATTGGTTAGTTACTATAAAAAAAACTCGTGTTATTTTGTATACTTCTCTCCCTTTATTGAAAAAAAAACACCTGCCACTGCAATTAGCTAACTTCATTAGTGCATTTTTCCAGTGAGATTCCGATATAAATGTTCATAACATGAAGCAAAATATTTACTGCGTCATAACTATGTCAATTAGATCGCATTACAATAATTGTATTAGTCGTGTATTTCGATTAAATCATTCGATGCTAATTTTATAAAATGACATAAGCAACAGGTACAAAAATAGGACTATGATCACAATTTTTTACTCATGGAATGAATTGCAGTAAGAATAGTAATCAGCCCTCATATTTTGCGGGTTTATAATAATAATAATATTTATTGATCTAAATTGAATAGTATTCATTGCCAAATATTTTGAAGAATACAAAAACACTGGATATGAGTAATATAAAATTAAATCATATAACATAAAAATACAAAATTAAGGTTCAAGGGGGGTTTCAGGCTATTCACATTGACGGTGTTTAAGCCGTGTCTTTTAATTTTGAGACCGAGTCACTGATACCAAAATTAAGCTTTCACCCGTAATAAGATTACGGGCGAAGGTCTTATTGTCTAATAAGACAATTTAAAAGCGGAATGTCTCGTAAGCTATAAAAGAATATGAGCTGTAATTTAGAAGTGATATAATTTAAGTATACTCATTGTATGAAGCTTTATAGTAAGTGTTTGTGTAAATTAACTCAAAACATACAGGAGAGGAGAAAATGCTTTGGATTGCTTAAAGAAAAGGGGGTTAGACAGTGCTTACATTTCACTAAATAAAGCAAGACTTGGCTGGGGCACTGCCGTGTCTCCAGACGTTCTATAACATAATTAAATTATAAAAAAATATCTTAAGTCTTAGTATTTTAGCTATTGCGAGATGTATTTCTTAGTCCATTTTATTCTTATAAAATTTAAATATAAAAATAAATTCGTATTTAAATGTTCATAAAGAAACGAAGAATGAAAAGCCCTCTTTCAAATTGAGCTTACTTTTAAGCTAGAGTTTTTTTTAAATATATATACCCAACGTGAAAGCGAGAAGGGGTTGAGAAAAATACGGAAGAAATAATTTCTAAAGACAGGTAGAGAATAAAGAGGATAAAATAATGGAAAAAATAGGGTTTTGGGGAAATACAACGCTTCCCCTTCCCGACGAAATGGGGAAGCAATTGAGGCAACGAAGAAGAGTGGGTTTCCAAGCAACCTGTGCTTTATCCTTTAACTGCCTTTATCCTATAAACTCAATTTTCCTTTACTTAAAAAAAAACTAAAAAAATCGGATTCTTAAAAAAGGAAATAATGAAATTCTTGGACTTGAATTGTTTGGAAAATTGAGGTAAATTATTCTTTTAAGAACAGGCTCTGTTGTTTAGAAGGATATAGTACCTGATACGAGAGGAAAAATATCCGGTCGAATTGGTTTAACATCATGGATAACAGCTGACCTTCTCCTAGGTCAATCTCTTCGATTTGGATTTCTTTCAGCCTAAATTAAACTAGCTTTTCCATTTTACGTCATCCTGGAGTTGAGATAAAATTCGGTCTTTTATGTAATAAGCAACTGTACAATGATTTATTTTAATACTGCTAGTGTATCCACGAATCATTTACTTGTGTCAAGCACCGTCGACCAAGGTTAATTCGTGAGTAGGTGACCCCTGCGATAATGAAACAAATTTTATTATAATCAGTCCAATAAAGATTTTTTTATTAAGTCCAAACACTTACTATACAAATTGGACATTTTTTCATCCTAAAGTCAAGAAAAGCTATAAGATAAAGGGGGAATATCAAGAAGAAAATCCCAGGTTTTGTCCTCCGTGACAGTACAGTATATACCCAAAAAGCTTAATATAATTGATGGTCATTGCAATCATGGAGACTAACACTATTTTTTTTTATTTGATTTTATTATTACAACTAGATTATTTAGTTTTTTTTTTTTTTTTTTTTTTTTTTTTTTTTTTTTTTGCATGCTCCATATGAATATTACATGCATATAGGCTGCATTTTTATTTTATTTTCTTAGGACTCTAGGAATTTTGATATATTTATTAATAAAATACAAATTCACAATACAAAAAATTAAGTATTTTCAATTCTAAAGTTGTTCGTATTTTACATATATTTCCTTTATAGGAAATCACAGCTATGTAAAATTCTGTTCATGAATTCTTCTTATCAGTTTCATCAAAACCCATTTCAGCAGTTTATTTTATCGTAGTATTATTTTAAATGAAGGGATCTTCAGCGTCTCAGGATGAGTTTCCAAGATTTCAGTTTTTATTTTTGCCAGATATTAATAGTCATACTTACATTCCTTGAAAGGGATAGGAAACTAAATAAGATGAAAATAGAAAATACTAATAATAATATTGTAGATAATTATATAAGTAATAATGTTATAGATAATTAGAAATTTAGGAAGTCTATAAGTATACTCTTATACTTTCTCTTTTTTTTTTTCTATTATTATTATTTTTATTTTATTCATTATCTACTTTGATATTCATTAGATATTATGTTAGATATTCATTTATTTTTATAAAATTATTATTTGTTATCATAGATAGATACATAATATGTTTTTAAAATTTAACTTATTATTATTTTATACATTATATTACAATGATACAATTATTATACATTTACATTATATACATTTACAATTATTATATTCATTTTTACATTAATATATATTTATTATTACACTATATAATACATAGAAATATTATTATACACACTACACACATTGTAATACATTAAATTTTATATTATTACATTTTACATTATTATATATATATATTTTTTTTTATTATTTTATTATATATTTTTATTTTATTTATTTTTATTTTTTTTTATTATAAATATATTACATTATATTATATTTATTATTACACTGATAGTATAGTATACATTTATAATTACATTAGATAGAAATATTATTTTACATATATCATAACATGACATTCAAGTTTTATTATACATACTTAAGAATTAATAATCTACAATTTTAGGATTTTAGTATCGATTATTTATTTTTATTTATTTATTTTATTATTTATTTTATTATTATTTTTATTTTATTTATTTTTTTAATTGTATTCATTATAATTATCAATATATGTAATTTTTATTTATTTTGTTTTGATTATTATTATTATTATTTTTATTTTTATTAATTTATTTTTTTTACATCTAAATGTTTACATTATAAAAGAAATTATGTTTTAATATATTACAATTTATTTATGATTTTTATTTATCCGTTTATTTAGAGGCATTTTGCATTAATATTCATTTACAAGGACACGTAACTTATTTATCTTGTAATTTTTAATTTCTATAAAACTGTAATAATAAATTATACTATTGATATATAACTATGTTTAGAAATTTTTATTCTATATTAAGTACTTTTATTTTGGTAACTTATGATTATAATTAAACTTTTTATAAAAAGTATTAAGTGAGTTATTTCTTTGGTTTTATTATTTTTTCATTTATGCTTTTTGCAAATTTTAAAAAGTAAACATAATTTTTCTTATTTACTAATAATTTCTTTTCAACAGGCCATTGTTGACCACCAGCCTCCAAATCCAACTTTAATATTCTTCGGTCCAATTCTAGGATTTCACAGTCGTAAATTAGATGATCTATTCCTTGAGGTACTCCAGGAGAGCAAACACAGTCAGGTTCGTCGAGCAGTTGAAATCTGTGAAAATATGTTCCGAATCGTCCATGTTCTGTAAATATTTGTGATAAAAGATAATTAACTTTTATGTGATCATAATTAATCCTGTCTTGAATTGTTGGAAAAAATTCTTTGGTTTTTAATCCTTTCTGCGAAGCCTGCCATCTAACATTCCACATTTCTATTTCTTTCTGTCGACAAATAGCTCGAAAGTAGCTTTTTGGAGCGTTCTTGTACTCTACATGCTGATTTTTATCTGTGGCCGCTTCTCCTGCCAATCTATCTGCTTCTTCGTTCCCTCGTGTTCCAACGTGAGCTTTTGTCCATCCAACGTATATCTGTGTATTGTGTACTTGAACCAGATGATCAGCCTTGCTTCTTATTTGTTCAATTATTGAAGAATGCTTTCTTCTGTTCTGAATTGCTAGCTCAGTTACTTTGCTATCTGTTAATATTGCTGCTCTTCTAATCCTATCTTTTCCATTAACTTCTATCCATTCCAAAGCTCTTAAAATTGCAAATGCCTCGGCTTGATTGTTTGAGCATGCATTACTCAAGCGATACTTTTTAGAGTCCACTTCATTTTGGTGACAATCATAAACTACATATGCACTTCCCACAGAATCATCTTCTTTCTTGCTTCCGTCTGTATAGATTATAACGTCATAAGCAATATCTTCTGTGTAATTCCATATTGGCATATCAGTAGCAGGGTGCATCCATTCATCACAAGGTGTTGGCTTATCATAATCAGGAGGGTTGTCACCAAAAATTCTTTCCATTACTTCGTACTTATAACCTTTTTCCAGGTAGTACTCGGCTGCTGTTGAAGTTGCTTTAATACAGATCGGAATGACATTGGCTACAACACAAACCGCATCATACGATACAGTGCGAAAAGCGTGAGCAACTCTAATTGCCATTAGTCTCTGAGTTCTTTCCAACTGTTTGGCGTTGTCTTTCCTTCGAAGAGCACAAAACCATGCTGGAATAGCGTATAATAACGATGGAATGAATGCACCATTATAGATTATACTAAGAGCTTCACCACTGATCCCCCAGTAAATCTTTGCTGAACGAGCCAAACTATTTACCATTTGCATTGCTCTTGCACAAACTGTGTCAATGTGCTCTCTAAAGGTGAACCTCTCATCAAAAATCACTCCGAGATACTTCATTTTATTTGTAGGGGACAGTTTCTGCCCCCTAATGTAGACGTTAATGTAGTTGATCACTCCTCTTCTTTGTATTTGCAGCATGTGAGATTTATTTGAGTTGAACTGTAAATGATTTTCTTTAGCCCATATTTCTATCTTATTAATAGTTTCCATGACCAATGCTTCCAATTCCAAGAGGCTTCTAGCAGAACACACAAGAAGAAGGTCATCGGCGTAGGCAGTTATAAAACATCCTTACTAAACACCAATTTTAACAGTGAATCATAAATGATGTTCCACAAACCTGGTCCACAGCAAGATCCCTGAGGACAACCTTGATACATTTTTCTAATGCGAGATATTGAATTTAATACTATTTTAGCAGTTCTGTTTGAGAAAAAACTTTTAATTAAGTTGAATAAGTTCTTAGGGCATTTGAGTTTCATGAGCTGAGCCAGTATTGTTGGCCACCAGGCGCTGTCAAAAGCTCCTTTGACATCTAAAGACACCATAACTACTTTTTTCTTTTCATTTAAATTCTTCTGTATGAAGTTTATTACTTTCATTAAGGCATCTACTGTTCCAACTTGTGGTGTGAATCCGAACTGATTATGACTAGTTAACTTGTTACTGCGCAAGTAGTACATTACTCGATTTATAAGGAGCCTTTCGAGGATTTTACCCCCGACAGCTAAAAGGCTTATCGGTCGATACTTAGAGGAATCAGTTACATCTTCCTTGCCAGGTTTTTCAAGAACTTTTATCATTGATCCTTTCCAAATTGTTGGGAAGAAGCCAGATCTTAAACAACTATTGTATATTTGAAGTAGGTATTTAGGGTACAAAGAAAATATTTGCTGAAAGATTTCTTTCGTCAAACCATCTTCCCCAGGAGTTTTGTTCGAAGCCATATTTTCCAAAACATCATTCAATTCTTGTAGGGTAAATGGAACATCGTTGTTTGTATCAATTTCTTGTTGAAGAGCACGTAAAACTGTTGCTTTTTCATCTTCACAGACTTGAGGGATAAACTTGTCCATTAATACATCAACTGTTTCTTCTAAATTTTTGGTCATAGATCCATCTTGTTTCTCAACTGTTGTTAAATTAGTAGGTTTCCTCAATTTGCCTACAGCGGATTTATACAAAGATCCCCAAGGATTTTCTGAGCCAACTGTATTGCAATAATGTTTATACGATTTTTTCTTTGATTGTAATATTAGCGTAGAGTACTGTTTTTGTTCATTTAGATACATTTGTTTCCTGGCATCTCGTAGAACTTGATTGTTATATGTTCTTTGATATTTTCGTTTCAATGCTCTCACGTGTTTTCTTTTAATATCAATTTCGGTGTTCCACCAAGGAACTGATTTTTTATGGAAACAAGTTTTCTTCTTCACTTTTTGCAAAGTATTATCACACGCAGCTACCCATGCCTCCTGAGATTTCTCCACAACTGAATTTATATCATTTGTCCGAACCCATGTACATAACATTTCATCCAAGCCTTCTTTACCACCAACATCTTTTTCGCTGGCTTGTATCATTAAACTAAATAAGCTTTTTAATTCGTGTTCAAATTTAGTCCAATCTGTTTTTTCATTCATCCAATATTTTTGATATAAATCTAAATTAGAAGTTTTAGGATTATTAACATGAATCGAAAAACTTAGATACATGTGGTCGGAACAACTAATTTCATCCAAATTTTTCCAACTATGGACGTACGGCAGCGTTATACTGTTAACTAAAGTTAAATCTATATTACTTTGGCCTCTGCGATTAACAAAAGTTGGTTTTCCATCATCCTCATTTAAATAGTATAATGATTTTTCAGCAATAAATTGTTCTAATTTCTTTCCTCGTCTATCAGTTTGAAAGTCGTACCATACTCTTGACCTTGAGTTACTATCGATCGAGACAATCAAGATTGAGCCATTAGCAAAATCTATAAGAGAAGAAATTTGGGCTAGATCTACATCTATGTCTTTGTTTAAGTCAAAATAAGCGCTAAGTAAAAACAATTTAAATCCTAAAAAATTCACTTCAGCAAAAACTAAGTCTTCGTTCGATTTATCAGGAAACAAAATGTAATCGATTTCTTCATTATTTACTAACAAAGCTGCCCTTTTTCTTCCTTGGCCATTTTGTAACACTCGCATATTGGCTGGAAAGCCTGAAATCTTATTGTTGATGCAGTAAGGCTCTTGAATCAAAATTAAATCAAAATGATTTTTCAACAGAAAAGCATTTAAACACGCCGTAGCTTTGTGGGATCGCTGTAGATTAATCTGAAGGCATTTTATCTGTTTAGGATTTCTCGTTGACATGCTTATAGGTTTAGAAGCCATAGTCATAGTCAATATTTTCTTTTCTTTTCTGAATTCTAATTTGATTACACGGACATTTGTAATCTAAAGCAGCATGGTTAATGTTCAATTTATTGCCACTTTTTTCACTTCGGTTATGACTGATACAGATAATACACTTGAAATGATGTGAATCGGCCACTGTACAATTAGAAAGTGCATGGGTTTCTGAGCACAGCGGGCAAGTTAAAGTTCCTTTACATTCAGGACCAGACTTATGACCGAATTTATTGCAATGGAAGCACCTTAGAGCTGTTATGTAGTCGTCAGTGCGACAAGATTCCCACATAACACGCAATCTCGATAATACCAACTTGTTCCTCAAAGACGGATTCACTTCCAAAATTAAGTGTCTTACTTTTTTATTCTTCCTTTGAATGATATTCTTTACGGTCAGTTGAAGAAATTATATTTGAATTTTGTTTTTTAATAATATCTTCTGCATTTTCTTTCGTTATATCCTCAGGTACATAGAAAACAATTATTTGAGGTTTTTGTTTTGGTATTTCTTTAGCCACTAACTCTCCCTGTAATTTATTATTAATATTGGTGCATACTTTTTTTAGCATCTTCTAAACAGTCCGATTGAATTATTACTCCGTTATTACCGTCTGTCAGTTTAGTAATTTTCGTAACACCTATGCCGATTTCGTAAGGGTTAATTTTTTCCTTAATTAGTTGATGAGTGTCTTCACTAGTCTTTTCTTGGTCAATATGATTAACAACCACTTTAAATACTTTTTTAACTGTATTATCTCTTTTATTATTTTTTCCTGCAACTTCAGCGTAACTGTTCTGAGTAGTAATTTTTTCTTTTACCTTATCTTCTTTCTTCTTCTGTTCTTCAAAGGTTTGAATTTTTTCTTTAAGTTTCCGATTTTCAGTTAGGGTGGAATTGTAAACTTCTCTAATAATTTTTACAGCATTTAAAATATCTTGTCTTAAGTCCTTTTTAAGATTACCACTTGTACGCGTTACATTAAAAAGGGAATCAAGAGCCGTATTAATTTTTTGTTCGTCAGAGTTGGACATTGCGATATAATGAAAAATGTTTTTCCAAAAAGCGAGTGTTTCCGCCCAGGATATAACAAGTATTAGTGAAGGGGGATGTAGTAGCGTGAGTTGTCGGGAAGGAGAAGATATCCAATGATATCACTCCAGATCACAAATTCTAATAGTATAAATCTTAAATTCTATACTTATTTATTGGGTGTGTTTCCTGACAAAATTATGAAGCAAAAAGTTTCATGAGCCAAAAAACACATTTGCATACGTGTTTTCTGTCATCGAAATTTTTACATTAACATGGTGCGGGTAAAATGTCTTTGATTACATTTTAATTTTCTGAATCAAACGAAGCATCAAATGACCATCCTAAGTTTGAAAACCGATGAAATTAGAGTAACCCCGTCAATAAAATGTTTACTTGATTGTGCCACCTACAGAAATACCATTCATTTCCCTAAAATATATTACTTTAATAGGACCAAGTAGAATTGTGCAGATTTGCGAAGTGGGTGAGGTACCCCGTAACCGATTTTTAACATTTGTATTTATGAGACTCTTCTACAGAAATATTACCGTATTTATTTGAAATAAGGTAAAGATAAAGAAGTTTAAAATCTTTTTTAAAAGGTACAACAGCTGCTAATATTATCCCTTCAATATTTTTAATGTATCACACATTTGTCACTAAGGCAATGGTAGCATTTTCAGTGGAAAACTTATAATGGATTTTCTTATTAGGCTACAAGAGCATTCTAGCGGCTACCTGGAACACTAATAAGGTTATTGGTAAATACAACAGGTTTCTCTGGCGTCTGAAGAACTCTACCCTGCAGTGTTACTATCTATACTTGCTAGCAACTTAATTATAGAGTTTATATTCCTTAAGAAGATAGTAGCATCAAATATCATTTTATTAGCTTCCATTTAAGGACGATTATATTGTCATCTAGGTATATACTTTCAAAATGTTTTAATGTTATACGATTTACATTTGCATCAAGCACTTGGAAAGCACCTTGGCAAAGTAGAATTAATTTGACACCCCAAGGCAAAAAAAGGCCCTCTTAAAAGGATTTTTGTGATAAAATTGCAATCAAGTATCGCATGTTTTCATGAACAACTTACTACACTAACTACAATAGAACACAAACATAACAAAGAAATTCTTTAAGTGTATAAATGTATTTTTTTTAAACAAATAAATGTAGTTTGCAACCACTAAGTAGTTGGAAATTACATTTATTTGTTTTTCTGCTGTTAAATTATGTTGACAATTGAGTCCAACTCAATCTGTAACAGGCGTGGAACACAGAAACCTGCGTACTCACAAGTATTCCTGATAACATGATACTGTGACTGATAAGAGTCACTCCAGCCTGTTATAAAATGTATGCTTAGAACGCCAGGTTCTTTTAAGGGGAAAGAACCAACCCATGGCACAAGATTTAACAATAATGTATTAGAGACGTATGCTTCAGACGGAATTTGATAGCATATAAAATTAAAGTACCGATTAGGCACTATGAGTTGAGACATAATGTAAATAACAGAGTATGCTAATTCAAAGCTAAGAATCAAGATAGTATGTATATTAAAAAAATGAGGAATATAAAAAAAGTGTTGTAATACCAATATATAAAAATAAAGGGGCTAAAGATAAGCCGGAAAACTATAGGCCTATTACTCTTATACCGATAGAATCAAAAATAATGGAAAAGCTTGTTAATAAAAGGATCATTCAGTTTTTGGAAAAAAATAAACTTATCAATAAGGAGCAGTTTGGATACCAGAGAAACCTATCCACTATTGATCTGCTATATAAAGTAGTAAACAGCATAATAGATGCGTGGGAGGATCATGAGGAGATTTTAGCTGTACTTTTAGATCTAACTAAAGCTTTTGATTTGGTCCCTCATGATCTCCTGATAAAAAAACTTGAATTGTATGGCATAAGAGGAGTGGTACTGGATCTGCTTAAGTCTTATCTGTTCAATAGATCTCAGTGCGTTAAAATAGGGAAAAGCATATCTGAAGAAAACTTTATTAAATGTGGGATTCCACAAGGTTCAGTACTGGGACCTTTATTATTTATACTTTTCGTCAACGACTTAAAGTCGGTCTATAAGGTAATACCTTATGTTAACCAGCTCTACCAGTTTGTAGATGATTCTACAACAATAGTGAGAAATGAGAACATCCGTTTAAATGTTGACAAAAAACTAATTATGGATCCATTTAACAACTGGTTCAAAAACAATGGTCTGCATTTAAATGAGGGCAAAACTAACTTCGTTGTGTTTTCTCTAAAAAAACAATCACTAAATCATAACACCGAAATTGAAAAAAACTATAATGAAGTTAACAGTGCTAAAGTGTTGGGTCTAGTGATTGATTCCAAATTGACTTGGGCTGATCATGCTAGCTATTTAAGAAATAAATTAGTTACTGCAACTTATATGATATTAAGATTAAGAGACGTAGTGTCTGAGAAGATTTTATTTAATGTGTATTATGCCACATTCGAAAGTAGATTAAGGTATGGCATCAGACTGTGGGGAGCCTCATCACATGTCAATCAAGTTTTTTAATACAGAAAAGAGTGATGAGGATTATATGCAGATCAGGACATCAAGATCATTGCACTCCGTTGTTTCGTAAACATAAAATATTGACAGTATTTGGACTGTATGTGCTGGAAACACTCAAATTTGTGAAGAGAAATCAAGATTTGTACTCTACTAGAGACACTCTTCATAAATATAACACTAGAAACAAGTCTCACATAATTGCACCAAGTAGAAGACTCCAGAAATCGCTAAACAGCCCCTGTTTCATGGAAATCAAGTTATTTAACAGATTACCTGATGAAATAAGAAGTCTGGCTTTTCCAAAATTTGTGAAGAAACTCAGAAATTTTCTTATAGAGAAACCTTTGTATAATATTAATGATTTTTTATATTTTGATTTTACTTAAGTTTTGTTTTTTGCTATGTGACATACACCTTAAGATGTATTTACTTTATGGTTGTAAATAAATAAATAAATATTATGATTCATGGCTAACATTATACTTTAGTTGAACTACTGATACATTGCCCAAGTGATTTCTCTAAAAATAACTGACCTACAGACAGAACAGCCACAAAATAAAAGTAAAACTCTAAATTAATGTGGTGTCCTATGCCACACAACGCAGGGTTTTTAAACTCTTTAGTGTAGTATTTTTTTAATTTTTGAGAATGTTTTGAAAATTTTTAAATTTTTTTGTTTAATGTTTTGAATTCATACTAATTTGTTATATACTTTCTAATAATAGAATTTATAAAGAAAAATTGTTATTAAAAGAAAACAAAATTCACTTATCCCTGCTTTGATGAAACGAAAATTAAATTAATTCTAAATACGAGGATATCTGATTCAATAAATAAAGTTGGCACATTCCACTCTTCATACATAACATAATCAGATGCCAGTGGCATTCTTGTTAATGCCATTGATGTCCCTTAGTCATATTTTAGATTACTAAAACTTGTACCTAGTATTAAAATAATTTTATTTTTTATTTTATTTTTTTTGTGTACAATAATTTATAAAAAGGGAAATAAAGATTTATTTATTTATTTATTTATTATTTGTCTTTGTTGTTTTAATAGTTTTTATTTTAAACGTTTGCTTTCTTAGTTAGGTTGGTTAATTTTAAAGTCTAGGGCCATAGATCGAAGTTAGGTCAGGGGTTGGACCTCATGTAATAGTAAAGTTCAACTCCTGGTACCTAAACGGTACTTTCATTTTATATGCAATCAATTCCATCTGGAGCACTCGTCTCTAATACCTTTTTGTCTTGTTCTATGGGTTGTTCTTTCCCCATACATTTCAGAGTGGAGTGACTGTTATTATATAGTTATCAGAAATACTTGGTGAGTACGCAGGTCTCTGTGTCCCAAACCCTTTATGGGCCTGAATTGGACTCAATCTATGCTAAAATGAAAATTATTTTGTCAATATAATTAAACAGATGAAAAACAATTAAGAGTAGTTTGCAACCACTTCTAATTGGTTGCAAACTACTTACTACTTACTATTACTTACTATTACTATTACTTACTACTTTATTTGTTTAAAGAATACATTTAAATAAGTTGTTTGTTAGCTTTATTAATTTTTTTGTTCTATTTTAGTTGATTGTTATAAGTAGTATTTCAAGAATCATGATCAAAAGCCTGAAGATGGCCACAGAGTTGGCTGAAATATATTGCAACCATTACTCATAAGCTGATATTAGATTTAAAACTATATGCCATATTTTTCTATTTATTAACAGATATATATTGAATAATTGTTTTTTACAAGTAATAATTAATTAAATATTGTCAATTAATATATGTCCTATCATACAAATACATATGAAATCGGGGTAACAAATGTGGCTACCCCAAAAAAAATAATGGTGGTGGCTTTTAAAAATAATAAAACTATTTAGTTATCAGAAATATTTGGTGAGTACGCAGGTCCCGAAGAAAATGATTTTAGTTGTTCTTTGTGCAACAAGATTGATTAGCAAAATAAAATTCATAAAAAAAGAACAATAAAGAAATTCGTGAATCGTGACATATTATAACACAATTAAAGGATGACACGGTCACCTCCAGAAGACCTAAATCTTCATGACAATAACAATGGAAGCCTATGCTGTTAGAAAAATGTTATTAAGTACATCTAGGGCCGTTGTAAATGTTCTGCTAAAATAAATTGCCAGAAGAGACATCTATCAAGGAAATCCTAAACCTATATAGTTCTCTTATTAATCAACAGAATGCTCTGAGTTCTTAAAACATCAAAAAACTGTTTAAGTTTATTATACATAAAATCTTTATTATGACACCTTCGTATATATCTTATGAGAAATAACTTAAAAATGTATCGTATTATCATAAATAATTTATCAAACAGTCTATAATATTTAATGTATTTTTATTGATAGTATAAAAAGTATACTGCAAGTTTTGAAGAGATAAGATGAAAAATAATGTAATAAAATTTTATTACAGTAAGATACAAGTTTGAAATTGAAAAGAATATATGCCACGTGGCAAGAAGGTTTTTCAAATTCACTTTTTTATTCAAGATTTTTATGTGTCCTTTCATATTTTATGAATACAATATAAGCTATAAAAATGTCATATTTTGTATTATAAAATATGATTAAGAACAATATTTATTATTCCAATATAAAATTTAAAATAACACAATACTGTTAAAGAAGTGGTAACTAACAAAACACGAGTTAAAGCAAAATGTGACAAGCCAACAATAAAAAATCGGGTACGGGGTACCTCTGAACTATTTCTTATCACAACGAATTCGCTACGCTCTCTTCATAGGATTCGCTTCGCTTATCATCAGAATATAAAAAAATTACCGACTTTGTAGTACAACAGGACTTCGGGCTCGCTTCGCTCGTCCTCAGATACTTAGTACATACGATTCATTCCCAGCGATCACCAATCTAGGAACAAACCACGCTCGATGATTCTTAACATTTATGATAAGAACAACAAAATCGATATTACTGCCTGCCGTATTGAACAAAACACAGTATACTTCTTTACTACGTAAAGAGATGCCCTGACACTAAATTTTTTCTATTTTGATTATTTACGGATTATTTTACCATTTTGTAAAAAACTTAACGAAGTTGTTCGATAAAAATATAACTATGGTCAATAACAAGATGACACTTGGCCTATCATTTGTTCTCATACATGACTACATGCACTCCAAATCTTATCTAGGTCAACTGTTTTTCCGCATTTCTTTAATTTACAAAATTTTTGACGAGTCGTTTTGCGAGTTAATGATGTCATAAAAAGAATTGACAAATGACAAATCTAAGGTTAATTTGTGTACTAAGTTTCAACTCCCTTTCATAAATGCTCAAGGGTCCACGATGATAAGAAACACACAAACACCTTTACATACACACACACATACAGATTGACCACTTTTTGAAAACCACTTAGAAGGCCTTAAAAATGAAACAGATAATTTAGGTGACATAAATTCGGGTCTGGAGTTTTTTCCATTACAATAGTTTTCCTATATACTGCGGTAGGAAAAGTAAAAAAAAACATTGCAGGGCATTATCGCATTCATTTAAAGCTGAATTAATGGTGATTTGTTTAAATGTTTTAGATCATTTCTTTCTCTCGGGCTTCGGACACGCCATGCAAGCTCTTAATTAGGTATTATTTTAATAAAATATAAACAAATTGGTAATGGTCACATAAACTTATTGGAAAAGGGCAAAATAATTAAAAAGAGAGACACTTTAAATAAACGAAGCACATTTTTATTTTTGTGACTAACTTGCATATATTCAACAAGGTTATACAAGGCTAGGTATAAGAGTAAAGACATGTAAGAGCAACACATACGGCATAAGAGCAACACATTTTGCTCCAACACCCCCCTTCTATTTCTAGTCGATTGACTCCATTAAATTAAATTGAACTACAAAAACTTGAATAAAAAGGAAATGAACAAGAGATAGTAACCTCACTACAAATATCAGTCAGTGAATCGACTTGAAATAGTACATAAAGACAGGCAGGGTTGATACACTATCATAGAAAATACAAACAAAAAAAAACTTGAGTATAATAAAGAATAATGAACAATTAAGTCTGAATAAAATTCACTGATGAACAAAAGCTCTGAAGAAATAAGTGAGTTATATAAAGTTAAACAAGTGCTCACTAGAGTGTGCTCATAAGGGAATTTATGAAGACTTTAAGTAAAATTAAAACTTTAAGAAAAAATCAAATGATAACAATCAATATTTAAAGAATTCATCTCATCTTGAGGTAAGTAAAATAATAATAATAATAATAATAACCATTTATTGAATGAAAAAACCAAGATACATATAACTTAACATGCAAGATACATTCAAATCAGCCGGAGCTGTGGTTTTATGAGTTCGCTTATATAACATTAATATAACATTAGTACTTCATATACAAAATTTTGATTTGTTAGTAAATACATATTAATACATGCTTACATGTAGATTTATTTATAATATATATATATATATATATATATATATATATATATATATATATTATATATATATATATATATATATACATATACACACATACATACATACATACATATACATACATACATACACACATTATACATACATACATATACATACATATATACACACATATACATACACATATCCATATAATATATATATATATTTATTTTTTAATATTTTATTTTATTTTTATTTTTATTTATTTATTTTATGCATTTAATTATTTCTAAATGTACTATTCATTATTAAATTAAACAATAAAATATGATAATGTAACTATAACACTTTTATATTCAACAAAACAAGATGCAACAGTGATCATTAAAAATTTAATAAACATTTGGTACTATTTTACAGTTTATTTATTTTATTATTTTTATATACATAGACACACACATACATTTCTACATACATACACATACACACATATACACCCATACATATATACATCCAAGTATATATGTATAATATTATTGAATTCATATATAATTTTACTAAGAAAAATTAAGTTAATTTAAATTTAATTTAATGATAACATGGATTAGAAGGATAAGTTTAGTTTGTTATAGCAACATTTAATATTATTTAATGACTTAAAAGTCAATTACATGCTTACATGCAAGAATATATAAATAATTTATAACATTTTATTTATGTTTATACATAAATTTATAAATTAAAGTTTTAGTTAAGTTAAAGAATTATTTTTAATATAAATAGTTTACATTTTATGAGAATAATTTCAAGTAATTTTATTTAAAGCATTACTCTGACAAAATATCCTATTTGTTTATTTTATGTTTTTTTTTTTTTTTTTTTTTTTTTTTTTTTTTTTTTTTTTTTTTAAACAATGAAAGACTTCATTCTTGTTTTAACCAAGCTTGTACATATACATTTGTTAAATACCTCCATGCCTCCCTATCTAAAGCAATCCTTTCCATGCAACTCCTGGTTTCAACACTTTCTCATTCCATCATCCCATCTTGTTTTGGGCCTTCCTTTTTTTCTTTTAACTTCTCTTGGATACCATTCCATAATACTTTTACTCCACCTATTATCATTTAATCTGACTGTGTGTCCTGCCCATCTCCATTTCTTCTCTGTCAAAATCTTGCATATATCATCCATTCCAGTTAGTTTTCTAATCCATATATTCTTTTTTCTCTCTCTTTTGGGTATATTTAGCATGCTCCTTTCCATGCTGCGTACTGTGACTCTGAGTTTTTCAATGCTTTTATTGGTTAATGTCCATGACTCACAGCCATGTATTAAGACAGGCTTTACGACACTATTCCACAGTTTAACTTTGTCATTTATATCTACATTTGAACGAAACAGTTGCCTATATTTGTTGTATGATGACCATGCTAAACCTATTCTCCTGTTTATTTCTTTATCCGGTCCTTTCTTAGATATGAGTTGTCCAAGATAAATAAATTGTTCAACTTCTTCAATGGCTTGTTGGTCTATTGTTAGATTTAATTGACAAGATGGTTTTTGGTTGAAAGACATTAATTTTGTTTTTGTCAGATTTACTTTCAGTCCGATTTCTTTTGCACTCAAAATTAGATCTGTAATCATGTTTCTTATTTCTTCTATTGACTTTCCAATAAGTATAACATCGTCCACAAACTTAAGTTTATTCAATCTTACACCGTTGATGTTTAATCCATAACTGTCCCATTTAACTGTTTTAAAAATTTTTTCTAGAGCGGCTGTGAAAATTTTTGCGGAGGGGACATCTCCTTGTTTAAGCCCGCGGTTAAGTTTAACTGATTTACGATATTTTCCCACTCCAATTTGCATTTCTGAATTTTCATAAATATAGTTAAAAATATCAATATACTCTTGTTCTAAATCATTCTCTTCTAGAGTTTCTATTATTGAGTGTTTGAAGATGCTGTCAAAAGCTTTCTCAAAGTCAACAAAGAGAAAAACTACAGGAAGGTTATATTCTTCAGCTTTTTCAACTATCTGCTGCACCACAAATATAGCATCAGCTGTTGAGTAACCACGTTTGAAGCCAAATTGATCTGTTGGAGAGTTTTCGTCCAGTTTTTTACTAATTCTCCTTGTTAAAATGCCCATGAATAATTTGTATATTACAGATAAAAGGTTTATGGGTCTGTAGTTTTTAATTTCATCTTTGTCTCCTTTTTTAAACAAAAGAATAAGTTTTGATGACAACCATGAATGTGGTACTTTCTTTTCCTCTAGAATTAAATTAAATAGATGACATAACTCGTTTCTTAGTGCCTCTCCGCCAGCTTTTAATTCCTCATTAATAATCTCATCTAAACCACCTGCTTTACCTGATTTTAACAATTTTATACCATGCTCTATTTCATCAGTTCCTATTCTTTTAATTCCATTTATATTGTCATTTTTATGATTTGATGTTATGTTGCTTATGTTACCTGTACTGCTATATAAATTGTTATAAAAATTGAATATTATATCTAATATTTCTTTATCTTCTCTTTTAATTTCTCCATGTTCATCTTTTAGTGAAATCATAATTTTTCTACCTACTTTTTGGGCTTTTATACAATTCTTTAGGCTTGTTCCTTTTCTTACAGCATCATGCAATTCTTCCAAATCTCTCTTATCTTTCCAATCTTTTATATTTAATCTTATATTTTTGCTTATTTCTGTAAATTCTTTACTGTTCTTTTTGCTTAATTTCATTTTCCTTCTTTTTCTCATTAACTTTTTTATCTGTTTAGGTAACCTGGCCCTAGTAGATTTTCCAGACATGTCCTCTATTTCTTTACTTGACTGCTTTATGCTATTAACTATTATTTTTTCTATCATATCAATGCTCTCATCTTTGGTATTTGATTTACTTAGATTTTTTTCCAGTATTTTTTCGTAATTATTTTCCATAAGAGTTTCAAGTTTTAATCTATTAGGTTTATTTTGACGTTTTTCCTTGTATCTTTTTTTATTATCTAGTTTGATAAGTATTTTAAGTGCACGATGATCACTTCCAATTTGTATGCGGTTTTCCGTGTCTACATCCAAAACATTTTCTTTTCTATTGGTGACAAAATAGTCTATTTCATTTTTTGTGATCCCATCAGGACTTGCCCATGTCCATTTATTTTCTTTGGGTTTATCAAAGAAGGTATTCATAATATAAAGATTATTAGCTTCAGTAAATATAGCCATCCTTTCTCCTCTCCCATTTCTCTGCCCCAATCCATGATTACCTATTCCCTCTTCGCCATCATTTCTACCAATGTTTGCATTCCAGTCACCGAGGATATAGGTATTGGAGCAAATATCTTCGTCTATTGCTGTTTGAAGCATCGAATAAAACATTTCACACTCTTCATCAGATGCTTCACTGGTTGGACAATAGACCTGGATTATTTTCAATCTTCCTTTATTTTCTTCGATTTTAAGGATTAATTTTGATATCCGATGTGTGTAAGTTTTAAAGGATACTACATGTTGGCTGATATTGTTGTTAAGAAGGAAACCAGTACCTCCATGGCTACCTTTCCCATTATAAAAAAACTTGACATTATTACTCATTAACAAGCAGCCCTCACCATCTCTCCTTATTTCACAGAGGCCAAGTAAATCCCACTGTAAATGACTCATCTCTTCCATTATTTCTATCAGTTTGCTATCGTTTTTCAATGTTCTACAGTTGTAGCTGTATAGAATTAGTTGATTATCTGATTTTAATTTGTCTTTGGTTTTCTTTCTTTGCTATGCTGCAGGTTGGTTGATTTCCTCCTCTTCATTGGATAATTTGTTCACTAATGCTGAACAATCAACCCCTGATATCTCTAATAACTTCTCAAGGCCACATTTGTTACCAAAATACAATCCTTTTTCTGATCTCCAATAAAATCTTACATCCTTAACTATCAACTCATCTTTCCTAATAATTGTTTTTATTTCAGGATTTTTTGTATTAATTTCTTTCTTAATCTTTGCTAACTTAGAAATCTTTGTTCTTGTTTCAATCATTAAATCTTGCTGAATGTTAATATTGGAGCCTTTGAGGTTTTTGCATGACCTAAAAATATCTATTTTATCTTCCACATTTCTTAATTTTATCATGATAGGAGCATTTTCAGCAGGTTTGTCTTTTCCTTTTAGTGTTTTAATTTGATCAATATCTATATTTTTCTTGATCTGTAAATTGGTTTTTAATACATCATTTACTATTTCTGTTATGTTGTCTCCTTCTTTGTGCTTTGTTCCATATATTATTAGATTACTAGTTGTTTTATCGTTTAAAAGTCTCTCAATCAATCTTTCTTGTTTCACGATGACTTCTTCTTGTTTAGAAACAATTTTTTCTAGTTGGGCTATTCTTTCTGTATTTTGTCTAGTTACAGTATCAACTTTCTCTATTTTGGTGTCTAGTTCTTGAATTTCAGATTTTGTTACAAAACCTTTTTGATCCAGTAGATTGCTAAAAGCCAAGAGTAAATCCCCAGCTATAACGTTTCCTACTGGCTTATTTAGTTCTTCTGGATTAGCCACATTAAAACCTGCTTGTTTTAATTTTTCTTCCATTTCTTTTTCGTTGTCTGGTTTTTTTTCTTTTGTTTGAAATTATTGACGTAATATCTGCTTCTTGTTCCATAAGAAGTAACAATATAACGGCTTTGATTGAGTTTTAATTCAAAATTTTTCTTAATTAGCGGGAAAAAACTCTTTTTACTGTAGTATTCTAATCATAGATCTGTTCCTCTATACTGTATCACTAATCGTAGATCTACTCTGCTATCAGTTTTCGTGACCGTTGGGTCGTTTCAAAGTGTCTATTGTTATCATCAAAACATAAACAGGTTTCTCCATCAAAATTTAATTATTGAAGTTTAGAACCTTATAAAGAACTATCACCCTTTGAACCTGACAACTGTGAAATTATTCATTTACCTTTAATATAGAAGAGAAGTGTTAATTATCTGTAAATTTAAATCATTCAATTTGTTCGTGAAGAAACTACAGTGGATATGTGAAGTTCTATTTTTTTTTAAATTTGTGACTAACTTTCTTAATAATTTATAGATGAAAAACGTGAAAAATTTCTTCAAATAGCTTCAGAATTATTTATTAACTTATTCTTCTCCGATTTTTAAGGTAATTGTCTCATTTTAAACAAAAACTTTGACTCTACAGGTAAGTAAAAGGTAAGTGTTAATTAATTTGTTTTTAGAATATTTATTATTAATTTTAAGTTTTATTGTATAAAATAAATATGTTTACCTCTTATTTGTTGTATTATTTATTTACCCATAAAACTAAAAGAAAAACACATAATATATAAAAGAAATACAAAGTTGTAGTGATTTTATTTAACACCCAACTGGTTTCTGAACTTAACAAACTTTACATTACAAAGTGACTTAGTGAAGACATCAGAAGTATTCTCTTCACTAGAAACATAATCAGTTTTAATTAAACCTTTAGAGATAATATCTCTAATAAAATGAACTTTTATCTCTATGTGCTTAGCTTTTCTAGAGTTCTGATAATTTTCAATCATAGCTAAAGCACTTTGATTATCCATAAAAAGATAAGCATCAGTTGGTTGACCAGTAAAATCACTAGCTAAATTTTTAAGAAAAATAAGTTCTGTAATACAAAGTGAAGCAGCATAGTACTCGCTTTCAGCAGTACTTAGTGCAACTGTCTGTTGCTTTTTGGATCCCCATGACATCAAATTATTTTTATAAAATATAGCCATGCCACTGACACTTTTTCTATCATTCTTATCTGAGCCCCAGTCAGCATCAGCATAAGCACACAGAGTGCTGTCATAAGAATTTTTGGACAGTGTCAAAGTCATGTCTATGGTACCTTTCAGGTATTCTTTTCAGGTAACTCTTTTTGCTGCATTCCAGGCAGCTTGTGTGGGTTTGTCAAGAAATCTACCAAGATAAGATGTAGCAAAACAAATATCTGGTCTAGATATTGAAGCAACATAGTTTAGACTTCCTACTAACTCTCTATAGGGCACATTAGTTATAATAGGATCTGAACTGCTAATGTGGCAGTTGGCTTTTATGGGAGTGACAGCAATTTTGCAGTCATTCATTTTAAATTTATCAATAATTTTTGTGATAAGTTTCTCTTGACTCAATTTGATTTTATTTTTATCACATATCATAGATGTCCCTAAAAAACAACTTAAATTTTTTAAGTCTTTAGTATTAAAAGCTAGTTTTAGTTTTTGAACAAGTTGTTCAACCTTTTTGGAATATCCCATCAATAGAATATCATCTACCCAGAGTATTAAATAAGTACCTTCACCTATATACAAACAAACATCGTTCTTTGAACACGTTCAAGACCATTCTCTCTAGCAAATTTATCAAAACATTCATTCCATAAGCATGGAGCTTCTTTTAAGCCGTACAAAGCTTTATTAAGTTTAAGTACTTTATTCTTACCTATTTTTACTCCTTCAGGACATTTAATATAAATATTAGTTTTAAGATAACCATTTAAAAAGGCACTAGGTACATCTAGCTGTCTAATTTCTAAATTATGATTCAAAGCATGACTTAAAAACATTCTAATAGTAGGCATCTTAGCTACTGGTGCATAAAGTTGAGATAAGGATTCCTCCTGAAATCCTTTGGCAACTAGTCTTGCTTTTTTAACTCCATCAGTCTTTGTTCTGAACACCCATTTTGTGTCTATCGCCTTTTCATTTGGGGGTAGATCTGATTCACTCCATGCATTGAACTTGTTGAGAGCCTCAAGTTCAGATTTTATAGCACTCTTCCACTCATCACTAGTATTGACAGCTTCTTCATAACATGACGGGTCTTTGGAATCCGCTAACAGACAATACGCACTATACACTTCATAGTCTTGAAGGTATGTGGGTTGTTTTGTTTCTCTCCTGGGTCGCTGCTCTGATACAGAGTTATCGTCCTGATCGTGATCTTGCTCCGGTTCTACTTTTTGTACGATTGGCTCTGATACAGTTTTCTCCGTACTAATATTTTCTTCATTTAAGTCTAAATTTTGAGTTTCGTTACAAGTTTGACTACTGTATTTAAAGTCGTTTTCACCAAATTTCACATCACGTGATATTACTACTTGTTTGGTTACAGGGTTCCACAATCTGTAACCTGCCCCGCTGTAGCCAACCATCCTGGCCTCTGAGCCTCTAGGCTCAAGTTTACTATTCTTTGGCAAATTATAATACCATGCTTTAGAGCCAAATATTTTTAATTTTTCTAGGTTAAAACTACCTAAGAACAGTTTAGCTGGAACTCTTTTGTTTATAGCATGGGATGGCGATCGGTTTAGCTGATAAGCTGCACAGCAAACAGCTTCAGGCTATAAATATTTAGGTAAATTAGAATCAATAAAGAGACTACGTACCTTGTCAAGCAGGGTGCGGTTAAGTCTTTCCGCTACATCACACTGCTGAGGTGTGTAACCGGCTGTAAACTCTTGAACAATTCCATGCGACTTACAAAAAACTCTCAAGCTGTGTGAACTAAATTCTGTTCCTTTGTCAGTTCTAATACGGATGACATGTTGCCTTTTATTCTTCATTTCAAGAATATATTCTTTTAATTTTTCTTCAACCTCACTCTTATTTTTCATAAGGTAGATTGTGCAAAAATGAGAATAATCATCGGTCACTGATAAGTAATACTTTTCACCATTGATTCCTACGGTTCGACTTGGTCCCCAGACGTCACAGTAGATTAGTTCGCCAACTCGTTTGGACCTTGGTATTTTACTGTTTTTAAACGGTAATCTTGTAGCTTTTCCTTTTCTACAGGTGTCACATACTTCACTACTAACAGGTAGGTTTAAAACTTTTAAACCACGGCGGTTTAAGTGGCCAAGTTTTAAATGCCAGTAATCACTATTAGTTTTTGAAATTAAAGCATTTGAATTTCTTGCTCTTAAGTCAAATTCAGCTATAAACAAATTGTTTATTTCTTTACAGAAAATAGGTTTAGGTTTAGTCAAGATTTTTGCATGACCTTGCTCAAATATGACAGGATAACCTGACCTAGTAATTCTTTTCACTGAGAGAAGGTTATAAGCAAGCTTATCAACAATGAGTCCTTCGATTTTTAAATTTATTTTGTTTGTTTACATTTTACTTTCAGAATACCTTTCTTTTTAGCTAACATTACTTTTCCATCAGCAACTTTAATCTCAACAGGACTGATTTCTTCAACTGAATCCATATACTTGGTCATCTCTTTGTTGTACAAGTTATTGGTAGCTCCTGAATCGAGTACAAATTTCACAGCATTTTCTTCACTTTTATTTACACATTGTGTCTCATTAAGAAGAGCTATAAATGCAAGTTCCTTATCAGGCTCTTCGTGGGCCAAGGCCGCTCTGTTTTTATAACCTCTGTAGTAACCTCTGGCTCGTCCACCGCGATATCCTCCCCGTGATTCAGCTGTTTTGTTTTTATCTTCATCAGGACACTCAAATTTTAAGTGGAATTCAGATCCACACGTAAAACATCTTGGTTTTCCCGTTGCTTGAAATGAGTAATGACTATCGTGTCGGTTTTGTTTTGGATTTTCACACTTTAACTGTTTCAACTTTATTTCAGTGTCATATAACTTCCCTTTAACAAATTCAACTGTGAGTTTCTCTGTAGAGTTTTCCATCACAGTGATTAATGTTTCATATTTAGGAGACATACTGAGCAGTAGATGGCAAACTTTATCCTGCTCTTCTACAGTTACTCCTGAGGCCTCCGGTTCTCTGATTATTTCATCGAAGAGAACAAAATGATCTTGTAGATCGGTATTATCGCTAAGCTTAAGATTAAAGAGCTTTCGCCAAGTAAGCAACCTAGTGTGTATACTTTTTCTTTCAAATACCTTAGCAAGGGACTCAAGCATTTCAAAAGCTGTTTCAGCTTTCCTTACGTGTTCAATGAATTTGTCCGCTAGACACTGTACAATAATAGTTTTTGCTGTGGCATCTTTAACAGCAAAATTTCCCTGTTCCTCTCTACTTAGGTTTTCCTTTTTATTAATTACAAAATTTTTTACCTTTTTGCTTTCTAAAATAAGCATCAGCCTGAATTTCCAAACAGAATATTCTGTTGTATTCGTTAACTTGGGGTAGGGAGCCGGTGTTTCGTTAGCCATTTTATCCGAAAATATGTAATCAATCACTTCACCGAAACTGACTAAAACGCACTTTTAATATAACTTTTTTATTATTTTAACACTTATTTTGCCCTGGGCCCATAACCTATTGGAAAAGGGCAAAATAATTAAAAAGAGAGACACTTTAAATAAACGAAGCACATTTTTATTTTTGTTGTTGTTTCAATTCCATGTCTATCCAATTTATGGAATGGCTGACAATACAAGCGTTATTGTTTCAGGAGCCTTGTTTTACTTGATTTTTGGATTCTGATTTTTCTTTCTTGATGTCTTCTTCAGGTCTAATATATATTACCACTTTTATGCTAACTTTTATACCACTTTTGTAATAATAGAAAGCAAAAATAAAGCTAATATTATTAATAAAAATAATTGAAATAGTCCAGAAACAGAGATTTTTATAGTTAATAGTCCTTTGGTTTATTAAGTCTAAATTATATAATTCCCACAGAGTGGTTCGTTAGATTTATCCAATTTAAACAATTAATTTAAGTTATGATTTATTTTTAAGTATTATATATTAATGGGTCCGCCAGCCTGGGCCAGTTTGGTCTTATAGCTAGACTTAAACTAATAATCATGTTTATCTACATATTTACATTTTTTTTCCTATTGTTAAATTTCCAAAAGCAAATTTAACAGTGTTATTTACAGTTAAATTTTTAGATAACCAGCAAAAATATTTACAAAGTTATATATAAAAAAGGAGATATATTCAGGAGAACAATTAAAGGGCCTTTACATTGAATTTTATTATTCCTAGTAGGCTAAAGGGGTAGGAGCAAAAGGATAAGCTATTATTTTATTATTAAAACCTTTAATGCTATGTAAAAAATTTTCTGTGAGGCCTTGAGAAGCATAATTGTTATATCTGTCACTAATGTATAATCCTGTAATGATTCCTTGCCAAAAAAAAGGGAACAAAGTCCTCAAAAGAATGCACCAACAAGACTTAATACAAAGGTAGCATGGGAGAAAAATTCTTCTCAGATTTAATTTTGAGAAGAGGACATTACTTTAGGTTATTAAAGATTTAGTAATTTTGTTATATTCACAAACAAGGAGTATTAGAAATATGATATTAAAAATGGTGTGATATGTAAATAATCCTTAAAGCAAATGAGCATACTGTTAGATAGTATAAAATAAGATTGTAGGTATTAATATATCTTAATGGTAAATATATAACCAATTTATTTTTTAAATAATATGGAGATATAATAGCTGATATATTTTAAGAAAAAAGTTAACTTTTAAGGGAGAGGTAATCTTATATATGGAATCTTAAAACCATGTACCTATTTGACCCATTCTATACTTTTCATAATCCCCATATTTCCCCATTTCACCACCCACAACGTATACCAATGCTCCATTTAGACCTTTTTCCAAAATTATTTGTAAATAATGTGCCTGTACCCTTGAGCACTTTATTTAGGCTTTTCCTGACACACTAGCTGTATTGTGTTATTTGTAAAATACTTAAGATTTGAGTGTAATGTATATGTATAGCAAAATTTTGTAATTAGTATAAATAATTTGTTTTAATAATGCACGTTTTGTGGTGAGTATAAATCCCCTTCTGCGCAAATTATTTATGTCTGAATAGAGGGTGTGATGTCTTTAAGCAAAAATGTGCATATGATTACTACATTTTTAAAAGTTTTAATATTTTAATGTTTTAATATTATGATTTAAATATTAATATTTTTAATATTTATAACTTCTTTAACAAAAAAAATTTTTTAAATTTTTTAATAGTTGTTTATTGTGTTTGTATTACTTGCTTATCAGAAAGATCAGCCAACATAAGAGATCTGCTTTGAGATAGTTTTACCCAGGTAAAACAATCCAAACAGTCTTATCACTCCTCAGCTGGCTAACTTCCTTAATTGGTTCATCTTAGGTCCCTTAAGTTAAAGTGGGGGCTAAAATACATTAAATTATATTTCTAATGTTATTTGCCATGGGGGCTCCCCTAATTGTATAATTTCTGTAAGAAGAAATTTTTAATTTAAATTCAAATGAATAGTGAAAACCTCAGAATTTTTCCCCAAAATGAAGGTGATATAATATAATATAGAAAAGGAGAACATAAGGATATGATGGTGTACACATGTACACAAACACACTCATACATACATCCAACACACTTAGCTATACATTCATCCATGCCCATGTATACACATACACACACATACATACACATAAATGCACATATACACATGCATACATATACATAAATACATATTTTACATACATACATATACTTATGTACATACACACACACACACATATATACAAACACACACATACATACATACACCAAATAAATAGATAGGATATATAAAATATGTAGTTATGTTAATATTTATATAAATATAAATAAGATATCAGTTATAAAATGATGCTTTAAGAATTAATTTTATAATGATACTATAGTTGATGCTGCTACTATTTTTGTTGCTGATGCTGCTACTTTTATATGCTGCCAAATGCTAATACTATTGAAAGGTGCTGAAGCTGCTGAAAGTTTAGGATGATTTGCTTTTAAATTTCAAAATTTTTGACCAGTTCCAATAAGTCAGATAGAAATTCTACATTAAAGTTGTTCTTAATGACTTGCATTGTATTTATGCTTATATTAATGTTGTATTTGCTGTTAAAAATAATTCTCTGCTGGTGGTTGCTGGGACAGTGTGCTAGGATGTGTTCCACATCCTGCTCCACCTGTCTTGTGCACTTGTTGCACTCAGAACTACTTATGAGTTTCATTCTGTGCTGAAACTTCCTGTCGTTAGCATGTCCTATTAAAATTCTGTTTATTTGCGTAATTTTATGAGTGTCCAAGTTTGTGCTATTAAACCATGCATCCTCTCCTGAAATCCCTCTTATTCCGTCATACCATAAACCTTTGTTTTGACTAACCGCAGCAAGATACATTTCCCTTGTCTTGATTTCTTGAATACCTTTGAGTTGATTCAAACAATCCTGCATAGGCATACTGACTGTGGCCTTCTCCCCTGCCATAATTGCCGCCTTGGCAGCTAAATCCACTGTATCATTTCCATGTATTCCTGAATGCCCTGGAATCCATTGTATATAGATAGATATACCTGCTTCCCAAAGGTTCTGGATATTACTTATAATGTCATGCAATAGTATGTTGCTGTGAGCGAGCGAAGGTTTGAAGATTCCCTGAGAGCCGTTATGGATGACTGAGAATCCGATAAAATTACCCAATTTTTGTTATTTGTGTGACTAACTTGCATATATTCAACAAAGGTTATACAAGGCTAGGTATAAGAGTAAAGACATGTAAGAGCAACACATACGGCATAAGAGCAACACATTTTGCTCCAACAAAACTTGACCAAAAATGTAAACAAAAGGCTATTAATAGATTGTATTAAGCCTGAGTTTCTTTTCAATCTACTTTTAACTGGTGTGTGGGCAGATTTCTTAATCATCTTTAATTTTCCCTTGCTCCAAATAACTTAAATACAAAGGTCTCCCGACTTTATATTCACACCCTGACGTTAACTCCATTTCTATCGAATCTTTTCATATTAATATTGAAAGTAATTAGAAATCAAATCTATAAGAATCGTTTCACTCCTGTCACAATCATCACTGTAATTTAAAAGAAAATTTCAAAGTAGATCCTTCAGTTTAATTTTATCTTCTTTTTTCTTTTTAGGGTTTTTTCTCCTTCTTTTCTTCCTTCTTCCCTTCCTAAAAAGGAGAAACATTGTCATAGAAAATGTATCACCAAAATTTACATCAAATTTCGATTAAGTGCCTTTAGATCACAAAATTTTACCACAGAGGTCAGCATGGTGTGATTTTTCCCTTTAAAATGAAGCCCTCGTGCCATTAATAAATAATAAATTGAGCCCCAACATGCCATTAATAAATTATTTTCTGGATTTTTTTTTTGGAAATTCGCATGTTTATCACATTGGTCATACAAAACTACGCACATCAATATTTGCACTTAATTAAAACGCAGTTAAATCTTAGTTATGACTAAAAGGCTTTAGTGCATTTCTATTGAAAAATCCATACAGACTCAAGTAACGTGTAGAGATGCAACAGGTCAAGTTATGAAGAATAAACCGGAAACTAATACAAAGATGATTGCTAGGGATGGCAGCAAACATTTTAACAGCAGTGTTTAGTTGAGTATGTTAAATATTATTTTGAAATAAAATGAAGTATTTAAAGCATTTATATTTCATTTAGAAAAATTACATTTTTTTCTAATAGAGAATAAAATACTTAATTATTTTGTACAACAATTTTACATTTATAAATTGTACGAAAAGTGGGGTGTAACCAGTTTTAGTCAACTGTTCTTCCCTATCACCCTTAAGATAGTTTATAGTTCTTATATCTTACCCTTAGATAAGATAGGTTAAAGGTTTATGAAAAATAGGGTACTCGGTACCTCAAAATCTTTCTTTACCTTATCATATCTTCCATGATTCTCCACCACTCATAATATGATATTATTTAAATTATTTTGCAATATGACTTTGGACTGTCACGCTCGCCCTTGATCAGTAAAAACCCCGTTTTACTTTTAGTCATCATCTATCCACGTACTGACCTTGCTCGATGCTGCTTAACACAAATGACCCTACTAAAACCCCTTTATATACTAGCAAATTAAAAATATAATTTACTTTTATTTGCTAAAAATATAAATATCCAATTTTATAATTATCTGAGTTTGATAAATGTTTTAAAAATATGTTCACGACATTAAATTAAAATTCAATTCATTGGAGTAATGAGAAAAAACAAGAAAAAATTATTTTTCATGCTATAAAATAACATGAGTTATTTTAAGTCTTTATAAGTAAGTCTACGCTTATAAAGGATATAAGCGTGACCCCTGTTGTCCCATATTTTTTTTTCATTTTTTTTAATATGAAAATGATAGTCAACGACGTCATAATACCTTTTTAATTTTATTATTCAATAAATTAAACTATAATCAACTTAATAGTTCGGTACTTCTTTTTTTTCAACTAATATGACTTTAACTAAATACTTATTTTTAACTAATACTTTGTATTAAATAATTAATATATTTTTAGACAGGCATACGTTAATGAAGTATATTATTCCATACTACCGAGTTTTGCAAAACATGAATAGTTAGGAAAATATATGATGTATGTAAACAGTACTTTAGTAATATATTACCAAAATCTTATAGGAAATTAATTTCTTAGGAATTAATTTATTTAAAAAAAAAAATGATATACAAAATAAATTGAAGACTGCAGCCCTAAAAAAGCTTATATTTAAATCATTTACATTTCATTTCTCACAATCATTTCTAAATGTTTCTTAGTTTGTAAAGTTTAGTAAAACATTTTTTACTAGTTAAAACTAAAATACTAGTTTTAATAAGTAAAACAAACTAAAAACTTTTTTAGTACTGCAGTCTTTGATTAATTGTGTATTATTATTATCAACAGTCCATTAAATCTATTCATTAAAAAAATAATGATATGTTTAATTCATTTTTTTTAAAGATATCAAAACTGGTAACTTAAAAGTAATATCTGAGTAATAGTTAGCAATAAATATTGGCAAATTTGAATTTGCCATAGTTGGCTTAGAAGAGACCATCTTCAAGTCCTGGACAATGTATCACTACTAATTTTAAAGAGTTAATGTTAGCACACGTGAAATGTTAAACGGTATTATTTATTTATAAAATTAATTTATTCTAAAATATAGCTAGAGGTAATTAAAAACCTTGAAGACTCAAATTAAACCTAAAACAGGTGTTAGTTTGTTTGTTTTTACGTTGTTTGTTCTGAGCTCATTGATCAACATTTTATCCAGTAGTCGGTTCATGTCAGCTTGGACAACATTCCATTTAACTAGGTAAAATTAATTTACTTCACTCTCGTTCTTATATCATATTTAGTCCTTGCTTCCTAATTGGTTAATTTTAAAATGGAGGTTATAATATACATTATAAATTAAATTTTATATTGTTACAATATAAAATGCATTTTTACTTTTCCTAATTTATACTTTAGGTATATTATATACGTTATTTCAGTAACTTTAAATTTGAAAAATAATCTAATTAATTTGAAATTTTGTACAAGCGTATCTCTCCGTAATGAATATGCATTTTATATAATCATAAAAGTTAAGCAACCTCGAGCGAAGACAGTGCCTGAATGGGAGATATGCTCTTTCATTTAGAAATCCATTTCTTGCTCATGGGTTTACAAAATAAAAACACAAAATTTGTAATATGAAAAAAAAATGTAGACAAGAAATAGATTTATGAGAAGAGAAGCAAGGATTTAAACGGGAATTCGTCTTGATAAACCTAGCAGTATCATTTCTATATTAATAATTTTATCTCCGATGAAAAGGAAGTCCTTTATATTTAGCATGAGCAAGGTGTTACACAAAAATGATTTTGGAAGGAAATCATAGCATAGCTGTCTATAATCTTTGGGTTAAACATTATCCTTCCTTTAGATATTTTTTTTATTTTTTTTTATATTTTAATTTACCATAACAGTATCTCTGCTATGGCTCTTTATTTTCTAACATGCACCGCTTTCGCATAACATGTCCTTCCTTTAGATAATCTAGTAAATGGAAAAATGCGTTGTAATACATTTGCTTTAACTATGAAGCACACCGAAAACTCAAGCTAGAAATAAACTGTTAGTTGTAAAACGATGGGAGAAAGGAATCCTCGCTTCATGAAAATCGAACTTTCAAGGCTTGCGAACCTTTGCACTAGAATTTTTGTTCGGGGTTGTTAGGGTTTGTAATTTATGTTGTTGGGTACTAAACTGCTTCGTGTTTGTGCACCAAAGACGAAGCAGTTATTGATAAGGCGATGTATTGTAAGGCGATACATACGTACTTGCTGGTATTGGTGTATTATAGTAATCGTATTGTTTTTTGTAATTGTCATAGTATTTTCCACATCGTGGTTACTGGTATAGAATAGTAATCAAACATATGTTCGTTTGGTTTAAATTCTTACAGTTACATAACCTAATAAGTAATAGTAACAAATTGTTTAAACTTTCTAAATGGAGGTGATAAAATAATATTAAATCTTTTTAACTTTCTGTGATTATTTAACACTTTCTTTTTATCTATTTTTCCCTTCGGTGCCTATCGATGTATATTAATTGCCAAACACAATTTGATAGCGAGGCTTAAAATTGTATTTGTCTATCTCTTGATTTTGTTATGACAAAGTTTGAACTTAAAGTACTTTAATGTGATTTTATTTAATTAGGTTGTGATTTGAAATCGACTGCAAGATGAAGTACACTGGTTTGATTTTATTAACTTGCTTGGTCATCGGGAGCGATTGCTTCATCAGCAGGTTCTTCGGAAATGAAGGACCACTTAGTTCGTTCGGTGGATTGATACAATCGCCGTTCAACATGTTCGGTTCGTTCGTCACCGATCCATTCGGCTCACTGAATAACTTCATGAGTAATCCAATAGATGCTGTCCACGACATGATGACTGGTAGAAACTTAAAGAAGCCTTCATCACCTGCTGAGACAGCTGAAGAAACTGTTGAGGAGAAAGATGAAGAAAAAAAGGAAGAATAGGGGATGTGATTCACTATAAGCCGTACCCAACTTTGCCTCCTGTAAGTCCCAGAGAAGTTCTGTTTTTGCTGATTTCAAGTTTGTTTCTAGAACATATTGGCTAATAAATAGTTAATAAATTATAATTAGGAATTGTTAATTTTATAACAATAAAGTACAAAAAACAAAAAGGTAATAATTACTACAAATTAATGAGGCAATAGAAGAATAAGCTATCGACTATATTTGCAACTGGATACAAATATAACTGGACCATCGATGTCATAATTCTATTATCAGCAAGTGTGACCTCACGTGGGCCCTAACTAATAAAGTTATATCAGTGAATACATTTAGTTTCATGACGCGCCCTCTGAAGATACGGGAGAAAAATGTAGAGGATTTATACTACAGGGCAGTGTGTAAGAATTATAATTCAGGCAATCTGACGTCTTAAATAAAATAAGAGAAAACACAAAGCATCATATCGTCAGATGATTCTTCAGAGTCATGATCCTGACTCAAGAACACATTTCCCAGCACACTACTTCAATCTTTATCTTCAGAGGGCCCTCCTTGTTCATTGAGACGAGAGGTTTTCACTAATATAACTTTATTAGTAGGTATCTGTGATGGAGCCGCTTCGTAACCCCCGGTCTTCCTGAGGCCGCTTCGTAGCCTTAATACTAATGCTGAAAATGCTAATTTGACTTCGTTTTTTGATTTACCTTACATAGTAGTATAGTAGTATACATAGTAGTATTGAACCCAATATGAACATATTGGTTAATAAATAGTTAATAATTTATAATTAGCAATTGTTAATTGATTTTAGGTAAAATTTAACAATAAAGTACATAAAACAAACGCTACGTTTCAGCTCAATCCAATCTATATAAATAAACAGTGTCAGTACTCTTGATTACTGACGACGTAAGTAGCATACATTTACCACACAAGGACTAGTCGTTTTCCAATAAGAGTTCTTATGAGTTTATTAAACTATCATTCTATTCACCACTTGTTTTAATTATTATTTGATTAAGCCTGAAATCTGTACAATAGTAACCCTTTTGCAAAAATTCTCTCAAAGCTCAGCAAGCGTAATTGCTGTTGAAAATCAGTTTAATAAAAATATGAATATTCATTTTATGCAGCCTGGCTAATAGTTTGAAAAAAAAACGAGTTTGTAGCTTTGCGGCGAAGCAGCTGGGGGAATCAACTGGTCCCGAGAGGCTATGCACTAAGTAAATAAGGCGATCTTTCTAAGTTACCGTCTAACAATAAAGGCTCACGTTATATTATCATGCAACATAATAATTTTTATATGAGGCTTAAAACTCACCTGACTAACTTTTGTGCAACAAGATATTACTGTATAGAATGGTTTTTCTAAGAAAAAGTTAAATTTTACAATTTTTTCAATAACCAAGCAACAACTCATTAAAAAGTATAATACAGGTTTTTCATATTTAATTAAAATGAAAAGTTGTTCTGTTTTATTAACTTAACAATCCTACGTTTTTTTTAATTTTAAAGGTGAAATGTTGGGAAATTTTATTGAAAGGATGAATGATTTTGTTGTTAAAAAATCTCATATTTCCAATTTTGATAACATGCAATAAAATTAGGATTGTGTAACAGAGCTCTCTGGTAGATCTAAAACATCTAAATTTTCGGAAGAAATTTTTCCTTTAAGCGCTAACTATAAATTTATTTGAAACTTTTCCCAGAACTCTTCAGACTCAATTGATGTTTAACTTTAACGCATGACATGCAGTTTCAAGTGTGTATGTGATGGTAGCAGAGCCACGGACATAGGAGGTTCACGATTAAAGAAAGATTTTGTCTTCATGCCAGCCATGAATTGTTTTTTATACACTACAAATCGTATGACAAGATATTTTTCCTTAATAGTGCTATTTAATAATATTGCTCTGTTTTCAAATTTACCCGTACAAAAGCATTTTAATATCAAAGACAAACAGAAATCAAATTTTGACGACTGAAAATAATATGGAAAATGTCTCGTAGAGGTAAAATAAAAAACAGGAGTTTCAGTGTAACGCTTCGACCATTCTAGTCATAATCAAACCTAAAATAAATATATATCATGTTAGAACTCAAAAAAAAGGAAAAATTTGAAGCTAATAGTTATTGGTTAAGAACATCATGCAAAAAAGGTAAGTTATCTACTTATAATTTATAATATTTCAATACAAGGGAGAAATTTCAAGATTTTCATTTAAAATTATTTATTTAAAATTTACGGCTTATAAACATTTGTATTACAAAAAATTATAACATAGATTGATGGTAATGAGTTAAAAATTTGCACAAAAGTCGGATGTATTTATTTATTTTATAAAAGATTTACATGTAAAACCTAGACAGCCTGAGGGCCACTAGTCGGTAACATGGTAAAAAGGCCGACAGAAATGTAAGTAGCACTAAAGTTATGATATTAATGCGCACTATAATACATAATTTATACTGAAATAACAAAAAAAACTTTCTTAAAATAAAAATAAGTAATATTAAGAATTAAGATATTACTTAAATAAACATACCAGCTCGATGACCTTCTGAAAGAAATTTAACTTGTCTAATTACTTCTGGACACTCTATAGTATATAAACAATTAGCTAAAAACAATGCTTTGTATGACTTCGACTAACACAAGGGATTTTAAACCTAAGTTATGACAGATGCGCTTATAACTGTAATAACAACGACGAGAAAACTATCTTAAATAATATAAACGAACAAAACGACGTTGAACAGATTCAATTCTTTCAGATTTAGTTATGCCTATGTTATTCCAAATAGGGACAGCGTACTCCAGGATAGGGCGAACAAGTGTTTTATACAGGGTCACAAAACATTCGACAGATAAATCACGTGAGATATAACTAATAAAACCTAAATAACTAAGAGATCGATTAACAAGAGACTCAATATGAGTATCAAAAATAAGCTTAGAATCTAATAAAACACCAAGGTTAATATTTTTAAGGTTAATATCAATATGTTCCTGATGTTTATTTAAATCTTCTGCTAAGTTAAGTTTTGGACAATTTTCTTTAGATGCAATATAAATTAAAATGAAAATATTTTTACTCATCTAATATGTTCTAGAATTCAAATTTTTAAGTTAAATATTTTTTTAAGTTTTAAACACTACCAAAAAGGAAAATTAGATTTTTAATAGATTTAGTTTTAGTACTACGAGAGATAGCAGAATTAAACATGTTCGTTTAGTTATATACTTTAACATTGACATCGTGCTCATTATAAACTGGCGACCAATCTGTTGCGCTAAGCATGTTAGAGAGTAGTTTGTTGTTACAATTTTTACAATTCCGGAAGATATATCCTTGAGTAGATGAGAAAATTAAATTGAGAAAGAGAAAAGTTGCTAACAAAATATGTTAACATATTAGACCTTTTTCTCTTATAAGCATGACCATTAAATGACAAAGATTGATTATTCCAGTCTATGCCATCACATTTAAAATCGCCAATGATAAGTATATCGCTGTTAGATAGAAGAATCTCAATGATATTATCTAAGGAACTTTGTAGATCAGTGTCTGAAAGATGACAGGGTAGATATAAAACTCCAATAAACAGATTATTGAGGGAAGAACTGCGTAGTTCAACCCAAACAGATTCTATTTCAGATTCCAATTCTCGCCTTCCAATTGTTGTGGCTTTTAAGAGCAAGGCAGGTGCCTCCACCTCTGGAACATTTTAGCTTACATCAGTACGCTCAACATTATAATTTGATGGAAAGTAAGCTGAACTTGGAATTGAGGAAGTAAGCCAGGTTTCAGTAATAGCAAATATAACAGAAGAAGAGAAGCATAGAGAGTTATAAAATTCGGACGACTATTTTTGTAACGAGGCTCAAAGATTGTAAGCTTAAAGATAAGTAACTAAGCTTTAAACTGAAGCAAATAATAGAGCATACTTTTAATTTTAGAGGCATAGTTTTGTACAACCAACTGGATAGCTTAGTCAGTTATCTTTAAAGGTTTTGGCGCATTTCCTTTGAAAAATACAGACAAAATGAGTTACGAGCAGTGCTTGACAAATTGAGTAACAGCTTAGGTTCTGAAGTATGAACCGGAACCTTAAGCAAGAAATGGGTTGTTAAGCACGGAAACACGCATTCTAAATTAAATTTGCCCGACAGCGGACCACCGTGCCGGAATTATTTATTTAGTAGTTGTAAACTTAATAATGTAAAAAACTATAAAACATTATCATTCCTATCAGGATTGTTGTTTAGCACGGAAACACGCATCCAAAGGAAATTCGCCCGACAAGCGGACCACCGCGCCAGAATTATTTTATTCTAAATTTTTGGACGAAACTGTAATGGCTTTTATTGTTTTTTAGATACTCACATCATAGAATAGTCTTAACTTTTTAACTGGTAAATGAAACCGTTCATAAAATATTGCTAATATTGTACTAATTGTGTGTTATTAAATGTCCAAGTACAGTTCATATTAAACATTTACTAAAAACAAACGAATATGTTTCAAGAGGCATAAAATTATTAAATTTTCAATAATAATTACCTATTTAAAGATCTAAATTAAAATTTAATCGAAAAAAACAGAACAAAAAATTTTGTTGATTAAATTTTACAAAATATTTTCTTGACCTTTTTAATTACGTAAGCAATAATTTCGTTTTCAGAGCCTTTATTAAATAAAAGAAGTCTTAAGGGAAACTAATTTCCCCGATTTTCCCCTCTGGGTTGGAAAGTATAAATTATTTTTCATTATGTAGATAATATTTTTAAGACACTATTTTATAATCTTTTTAAGATTGTATTGGTTATAAGAATGAACTTTTAACGTCTAGTATAATGAAAGTTTTAATTAATACACTATGTCGGTAATTCTATTTGATTAAAAACTTGAAACATAAATATATTTATACATACATTAAAATATAATTTAATTTTGTTTTTGGGTTTCACCCTAGATCATTCTTACTTTTTAAAATTTAATATGTTAAATAAGGGTTATTTCAACAAATTGCTATATAATAATTACTAAGAAGACTTTATTTACTATTCTTGTGAAATATAGGAGAAAAACAATAACAGACTAATGTAAAATGAAATGATAAATGAGATAGTGTGAAATAAAATTTTATGAAAATTTTAAAAATTAGATTAATTTTATAATTGAATTATTCTACATTAATTTTTAATTACTTACTTACACATAAATAGTTAGATTTAAGCAAATGCAATATTATATTTTATAATTTAATAATGATTAAAAATTGAAGACTTAATTTTATAATAATTATTAATATTAATAATTTTGTAAAAATATTTTTCATAATATGTAACCAACATAAAAATTATGAGTTTAATAACAATAGCCAATAGTTATTAAACTCTTAATTTTTATGAACCTATCAGGTTCCAAGTTAGTTTAAAAAGTTTTAAAGAAGATAAAGTCATTTGTGACGTCTTGAAGTGATAAAACTTTTTTATTGATTTCTTTGTTTGAGTGCTTGACGTAGGGGAAGATATTTGCGCGAGATATTTAGAGTTTGAAAGTTACAGCGCGTGAAGATGTGCAAAGATGATGATTCGCGGGAACGATGCGACTTTTACCAAATCACGAAAAACGTCCTGAGGTACCCTGTCGTATAGGGTACCTCTTCCTGTCGTAGGGACGAGGTAATACTCGTCGTATTCTTTGGCATACCTTAGGAATGTTTCTTTTCGGTGTTGAATCCGATGGGTTTTACCTGCATGTAAAGCCCATCTGATTCAACATATCAGATATATATGAAAACATATAAATGCATAAGAGAGAGTTTCTTCGAGGCGATTAAGCTCAATAATTCTAAACAAAAACAACAAATGTAATTAAGGAAGTAAAATTCTCAATTAACACTTGGATTCATGTCATAATTACACTAATAAATAACATTAAACCTTTTTCAAATGTAAACAACAAACATTCATTTATCGAGTAAATATTTTCTAAACATTAACTTCAAAGCTATTTCAAAATACACGTATTAGCCTTGTCTGGGTAAATACACAGATAACTGCCGAGCTTATCAAGTCGTATTTTTAATTATAGACGTATTAGCAGTTTTCAATTGCGTAATTTTCTCAATTACGTGTTTGCATTTAATGAAATCTGCACTAATCTAGTCGCAGTTGTTCATAGAAAATTGGATTTTCTCGAAAACCAAACATAGAATCAAAGCAAATCAAAAATTCATTCACATCAAATTATTATGGTAATATTACCAGAAGTTTCCCTGTGTGATATAGGATAGTTTGCAAAGTCAACGATGGAGTTTTATTACCGTATGGAAATGACTTGGTATGATAATTTAAAGCTTGTTATTCCGGTTGAAGAAGTTTACCTCGCGCCACCATTACATTCTACGAAGTAGTTTCAATAATACATTAAACCCATTCATTCCTGAAGAATAAATATAGAGTGCTATTATTTTTCTGAGCAGTTAAATGGTTTCTAAGGCGAAGGCTAAGGGAATCAAAGCATTTAACTCCCGAGGGAGTTATGACTACTAACTTTCGAGAAGTTAGTTTAAAGAGAGATATAGCATTTTACTCCCAGAGTGCATACAAGATTTTATATCCAGACGTTAATGTCATTCAATGATTGTTATATTCTTATTTTCAAACGTTTTGTTGTATTTTATTCCAATTTTTTTGGGTCGGAACCCACAAATAAATTTTGGGGATGCTGCCCCCCCCCCTCCCCAAAAAAATATTGCTCTAAACAACTTTTTTTTGTTTTGAAGTGTTTTGAAACTTTTGAAGTTTTCTCGGTGTAAGTTTGACAACACTTTTTAACATAAATACATTTTCGGATTTTAGAAAAGATTTGGTCAAAACCAAATCATCTTACTGAATTTGAAAGATTCTAACCTGGTGATGAGAGGTTAGAGGCAATTGTTTGTAAAGATACGGAGCTAGGATAAATATATGTATATAGTTTTTAATTTACACGAAAAGACAACATAATTTCACATGCCGAACATGAATATCATCATTTAACAAAAAAAAAATGATGACAACCCCAATTGACAAGAAGGTATTATTTTATTTAATTCTAGGTTGTTTTTATTTTTTGTCTCAAGTGTTTCATTAAATTTTTGACTTAAAGGTGTTTATGGTTGCCCCTTAATAACCCCTTTTGAATAACAGTTGCTACAATAATGATGAGAGAAGAGGTGTTCTGACATGTATATATATGGAAGAAGGCTTAAAAAAAAAGACAGCAATTCAATACAGTTGCTGAATACAGCAGTCCAATAAGTGAAATGAAACTTATTGGACAGCTTATTGCTTCTATTCAACGATCGGGGTCGTCATCAGGGTAAAAGTAGTTATTTAAAAAATAAACAACTAGAACTAACAAAATATAAATATCTTTAATTTCAATTTTCAGCAAGCCAAAAGGAACCCATAAAAGAATGTTTTACAAAAAGTATTATATTTTCATCATTATTAAATATTTAATTTTATGGAGAGGGGTTATTTTCTATGTGACTTAGCACGCAAATTTTACACTTTCTAAAGCTACAAATATAAAAAAATATAGTTTAGACTATCTTTAAACTAAATTTTCTTGGTATATCATTGTACACACATGTAATCATCTTTCTTGCGGTGTTCTTGCGTCCTCCCTGATTAGTAGAAGGGAAGGATGGAAAATTTAAGAATCTAATAGGGAGCGACGAGAGCATAAAGTTCCAGACCCACAGTTCTGGACGTTCGAACTATCAATTTTGTTAGATATAAAAAACCACAACCAGTCTTGACTTAATATTTATTAGACAAAAAGCATTCATAAGAATAATTCTTAATAAAAAAACCACGGAACACACAGAAGGTTTGTTTAAGAAACTGTTTATCATGACTCTTGAGCAAGCTTATGACTATAAATGCCTAGTACGTCTTAGAGAAGGAAAACACGACTTAAAAAAAATAGATCATGAAGCTCACACAAGAAGCTTAGCTAAAGGATTGTATGCGTCTGTAGTTTGCAGAACATCTATGGCTCAACGGCATTGGTCTTACCGGGCGGGCAGTTAACCTGTACAATAAACTACCTCCTGAACTTCAAAGCACAGACTCCAAAATAAACACTTTTAAAATAATCTAAAAAAACACTTATTAGAATAAAATAATATTTCTAAATTTGTTTTTATCTATTCATTATTTATTATCTATTATTATTATCACATTTATTATTCTTATTTTTCATATTAACAAACACCTTTAACACTAAATCACCAAATCCACAAATTATTTATTTATTATTTATTTTTTTTACAAAATATTAAAACTATACTTATTTCTCATACTATAATCCATAATTGAATACACTTAATAATCATCATAAAAACATATGAAACTAATTATCTATCATATAATTATATGTAGGTTTAGTAAAACTATTTTAACAAAATTCTACAAATCAAGATAAGATTAAAAATAAGTTTTCTTTTCTCTCTCTGTCTCTCATTATCTATCTCTCTCTCTCTCTTTATCTATCTCTCTCTCTCTCTTTATCTATATCTCTCTCTCTCTCTATCTATCTCCCCTAATAATAATATATGTAGCCAGAAAATCATTAGCTAGATATAAGATGACTCCCTCTCCGCAGCACAAGGCGTAAGCTTTTTAGCGGAGAGGTAACCTATGTAAAATATAACTTGCTATGTATTATTGTTGATATATTATTTAATAAAGGTATTTATAAAAAAAAAAAAAAAAAATGTCATCGCTAGCAGGCGGGACAGCACTCGAGATCTTAACTAATAATGTTGCATCAGGACAAGCACTTTGAAAGTCCCATCTTTAGAGCCATTTCCTTGCTAGAAAATATTTCTTTTCCAGCAAGTAACTTTTGCTAATTAGAACCTGTAAGTGTTACTACTCAGAATATAAAGCAAGAAAATAATAGTTTAGCAAGACATCGAGCATTCCAAACAGAATTTGCGGAACTCCACACGAAAATTAGTAAAGCATAATTTATACATTATTATGAATTAACTCAATCAATGTATACTTATTACACTTTCATTAGCCTTTATACCATCCATTTTATTTCACAACTAGTACACGGTAGCATAATGTGCAATATATTGTACATAATAAGAATCAGTTTAAGGCACAGAAATGTAGTATGGAGACACAGAATAGTGTGTAGACACACACAAATATTAACTGTAAATAATACTTTACCTTTATATTTCCATTAGACATTTTTTGTTTATAGATGCTGTTTAGGTTTTTATAAATCCCTTGTTTGTATTTATTATTTCATTGATTTTTTGTAAGGAATTTATCTTTCATTTATTTTGAAATATTGTCACTGGGTGAGGTCAAAGTTTATTTACTTTCTTTAATCTCTCAAATTAAATTGAACCTTTGTTGTCTTTATTTACTTTCTTCTAACTTGTTTAATATATTTTTTCCTTTTTACTTTTTTCACTCTACATTAAACTGTCACAATGATTCATAATATATTTTATCCCTTCCATTCATTAACCTTTCCTTTATGCAGTCTATCAAAAGATGAGTCTGAGTTATGCAGCCAACAAAATGTGACCAGTTTATAAGACCTATTTTAGACCATTTTTTTTACCTTTAACTTTTTAGTCAAGTGCAATATTAATTTAGTATAGTCTGTCAAGTTTAATCTTAAATGTACTGAAGTTGTGTGGTGTAGTTCATTACCGGTAATTTGGAGTTTTAAAGGGAACTTACTTACCTGACAGTTTTAAGGACTTTTGGATCCACTCAGAGAATTTCTTATGTGGTTTGTCAGCAACTTTAACTCTTTATCATCTTCAGCTTCATTCTTATTCAGGTGTGCTCTTTCCAGTTTTATTAGTTCATAGTTAACATCAGATCTGATTTTTCATACTTGCAACCACCTTTTAAAATTTTATATGCTGCCTCATCATCAGTTTGTTCTTCGACCTAATGTTCCCTTCCTATTATAATAATTTAAAAAACACTACACACAAACAATTTTTTTATGCTTTCTTCTTATGATTTGCTCTCTCTATCTCTTATAATTTTATTCCTTTTTTTTGGCTTATTTAATGCTTATTTTTATTTACATAATGACACTTATAAACAATATAGTTAATAATTATTTCCTATCTCTTGAGACCTCATTCCTGCATAAGTTTTTTTATTGTTATCGGGAGAAATCTTAATTTTGATTATTTGGTCAAGACATTAAATTTTCTTTTAATTAACAGCTTTTTTCTTTGTATTCATTTTAATATTCTATGATAGTCCTTTTCAGGACTCAGAATATTCCTCTTGATTTATTTAAAGTATTTATTTTTTGCTTAAAGATCTTTTATGATTTTGTCATTAATTATTTTAATCTTAAATACAGTCCTCAAATATTCTTTTTATAATTTTTGACTTTCTTATTTATTTTTACCTTGTTTTAAAATCAGCCCTAGATATTTAGTTAAGGTTGTGCTGGGACTTGAATGGACAAGTCTCCCCTTTGCTTAACACAATTTGTTGGTCCTTCGAGCCGGATTTTTTACCTGATTTTTCAAATTTATTTAACTGTATTTTTTACCTAAAAAGAATTTAATGTCTTGTATGCTCAACTTTAATTTTTGTTTTTATTATTTGATTTTTATACTTGATTTAATAACTTGCACTTATAATAATACTTTATTATTTATGCCTTTATTTTTTTTGTGAATATTATTCCATTTACAATTACCTTTTTAGAATTTTATGATTTCAGGCTTAGCTATTTTTTATACATTGAGCTTAATTTAAATTTTTATTGGCTTACTTGACCAAATATGTCTTAATCATGTATGACTTAATGTTAGATCAATACTTATTTTTAGATGAGTATTTTCTTCTTTAGATCAATACCTTATTTTTTTTGGATCAACTATAATTATTTTTTATGATCAATTATTATCAGACCAAACATTTTTTTTACTTACTAGATCTGCTATTACTTCTTTAGATCTATTATTACTGTTGTTTTCTGTGAGAACAATTTTTTGGTTATTCTTACTTTTATTATCTTATTTTAAATTTTATTTAGGAAACTTAATTACCTCATCATGGATTCATATGATAAATCTTTTTTGTTATTAAAATCTAGATTTGATTCTTGCATTAATGAAATATCTTCCATTTATAAGTTTTCTAAGAACCTTAATCCTAAAGATCAATTTCAACTTAATACTTTTAATGGGATGGTAACACAACTTAATACTATATCTAGTGAGTTAGATCGAGTCTATGATGAGTTAACAGTACTTTGTCTCTCTTACCTTCTGAACCTGAACAGGTAGAAGAGGGCAAGGACCAAACCCCACCAAGAAGATTCTTTCCTAGTCAAGAAGATAAAAATTTTATATTTAATGCTAGAAGTCAGCGTTATTATGTATTTGGTGTTGCTCAGCAGTTAGAAGTGAAGGCTTCTCCTAAGTCTCCACCACCTAAGAAGCAAGAAATAGTTTTTTCTCCAGCTGATATTACCTTAGCTATTAAAGAAGCTACAGCTACAGCTGCGGCAGCCGCAGTTGCCGCTGCTAACCAAGCACTTTTAGAGAGTACTATGAAAAATGACTCTTCTGTGCGTCTACCTAAAATTGAAATACCTCCTTTTTCAGGTGCTTCTTTACATGATTGGCCTGCATTTCGAGATTCCTTTACGACTTTGGTTTAAATCGTGATAAATTGACCGACATTGAGAAATTTATTTTTTAAATAAGTCTTTAAGTGGACCTGCTAAATCTTTGATAAAACATATCAAAGTTAGCGATGAGAACTTTGATCAGGCTTGGAAACTTTTATTAAAACATTATGATAGTAAGAGGAAGATAGCATCATTTTACCTTAATGAGATCATGAACTTTAACCAACATAAAGGGAAACCTACTGCTTCCTCTCTCAAATCGTTTCTTCTCACAGTATCGGAAAGTGTGACTGCGTTCAACAATTTGGAAATTCCTGATAAGGCTTCTTTCATCCTTTTTGAGTTAGCTATTAAACATTTAGATGCTACTACTCGAGAAGCATTTGAAATAGAAAATGCCAAAAATACCTTTTCCTACCTTTCAATCATTACATAATTTCGTAGAAGAACGTTATCTTGCTGTTGCGTTGATAGATGAAGATACCACAAAACCTGATCATAGTCATAATAAACCAACACCTACTATATCAAGCCCAAACAAGTTTCAACCTTCTACCAAGTCTAAGGATAATCTTAGCTCATCTAAACATGTACTTTTGACCAATGCTAAGCCAAATAATAATAAATCTAATAATTCTAGACCTATTCACAAACCTTCAACCGGGAAATCTGTTGTACCTGAAAACATTTCCTCTAGACCTATCCAACAGAAAAGCCCATTGACCTGCTATATCTGTAACCAATCACATATCTTAAGGCAGTGTCCTACCTTTTTAAAGGCCTCACCTAATGAACGGTTTAAGCTTCTGAAGGATTTTACTGGATGCCGGAATTGTTTGCATCTTTATCATAAAACACCTCAGTGCAAATCAACCTTTCGGTGTTTGGAATGCAAAAAACAACATAGTACTTTACTTCACTTGCCATCAATGTCTGGTAATGGTCATAACCAACCTGACCCACCTCCGTCTGTTCCTGTAACATCACATGTTAATTCCACTCAGTCTGCTGGTATCGCGTGCGCTTTGGTTAATAGAGATGTTATTTTAGGCACCATGCTGGCTCAGATCAAAGACCACAATGGGCAATATCAACCAGTTCGTGTTGTTGTTGACTGTGGAAGCCAAGTTTCTCTCATTACTGAGAAATGTGTTGCTAGGTTAGGACTACCTGTCAAAGGCTCAACCTCAACTATTCGTGGAGTTAATTCATCATCGATGTCAACGGGGGAAAAGTTGATTGTATTTTGAGACCGCATTCTAAAAAACATCCTCAGCTTCTATTAGAAGTTGATACTGTTACCTTCTTTGATTATGTCTTACCTCAAACACCTATACCTGCCACTATTCGGGATCAATATCTTAATTACGACCTAGCAGATCCAGACTTCTGGAAACCTAATGAAATAGACCTATTACTGGCTGCTGATATCTATTGTGATATTGTTAAAGGTGCTCCTTTCAGTGTTGGGGATGGAGCTCCACATTTAATTGAAACTTCTTTTGGTCACATCATCATGGGCAAAAGTCTGGACCTGTTTCTCTTTTGCTTACATCGGCTGAAGAAGACCTAACATCCATCATTCACAAATTTTGGGAGACCGAAGAAGTCAATGTACCTTATTCTAAGTTATCCACTGAAGATCAACTCTGTGAAGACCACTTTGAGTCTACACATTATCGAACCCCTGAGGGTAGATATGTGCTAGCATTACCTTTTAAATCGGGATCGCCTCCACCAAATTTTGGTGCTTCTAAACCATCAGCTCTTAAACGCTTTTTAAACCTAGAACAAAAATTATTAAAAGATCAAAAGTTACGGGAAGACTATTGCCAATTTATGTCTGATTACATTACCTTGGGACATATGTCAAAGGTACCTGAAGCTGATCCGAATGGTTACTTCATTCCACATCATGCTGTGTACAAGTCAGATCTACAAGAGCAAAAAATTAGGGTTGTTTTCGACGCCTCTGCTCGAACTAGTCAGGGTTCTTTAAATGACCATGTGTTAGTTGGACCGAAGTTGCAGAGTGACATAGGAGATATTGTCCTCCGTTTTAGACGTCATCGTATAGCGTTTACATGTGACATCGTTAAGATGTATCGACAAATAGATATCGACCCATCACATCGCATTTATCAACAGATATTGTGGCGTTTGAACCATCTGACGAAATTGATGTTTACCAGTTGAATACCGTAACTTATGGCGTTCGGAGCTCTCCTTATCAAGCCATAAAGACCTTACATACGTTGGCTAATGATGAAGGCCATCGTTATCCTCTTGCTAAAATTATTTAGAACAAGATATGTACTTAGATGATGCGGCTTCGGGGTCATCTTCTACATCCAGTGCTCTGGAAACCAAAACTCAACTTGTCAATCTTCTATCTAGTGGTGGCTTTCAGCTTAGTAAATGGGCCAGCAATTCAGTAGCTCTTCTTGAAGAACCTGATGCTGCCTCTCAAAATACACCTATTGACCTGTCCGGGAGTGCTGTAAAGATTTTAGGCTTGGGCTGGAATCCTCATCAGATATGTTTTCTTATTTATTTCAACTATTGATCCTGTTTACACCAAAAGATCAATCCTGTCAGCTATGGGAAGTTATATGATCCTCTTGGATATTTAGGACCTACCATTTTTCTCGCTAAATGTATCCTCCAAGAAACGTGGAAGTTAACCCTTGGATGGGATGACACCATACCTGATTCTTTAAAGAATGTTTGGTTGGCATTCTTAGAAGAACTACCTCTATTATCTCAGATCAAAATACCTAGGTTTTTAGATCACACAGACCAATCGTCTTTTCAACTATTTGGCTTCTGTGACGCTTCATCAAAGGGCTGCTGTGCTTCTTTTTATCTACTCATCAAACAACCGGATAATACCTCCTCAATTTATCTGCTGAAAAGCAAGACAAGACTTGCTCCTATCAAGGCACTTACGATACCGCGGCTTGAACTTGTTGCCAGCTTACTGCTTGCTCAACTGTATAAATCTTTATTTAACTTTTACAGTGTTTTATTGTTGAGAAAGTTACTTTGTTTACAGACTCTTCCATCGATCTGACTTGGTTGCACACACCTGCTTATCAGTTAAAAACCTTTGTTGCACACAGAGTTACCAAGATTTTAGAACTAGTAGAACTTACATGGTGGCGCCATATATCAACCAAGGAGAATCCTGCTGACTGTGGATCTCGAGGATTACTCCCCAGCAGTTTAATTGATCATAGTCTTTGGTGGACTGGTCCAAGTTGGCTTCATCTTCCGTCTGATCAATGGCCTATTACTTTGGTGAATATACCTTCTTCGGAAATACCTGAATTAAAACAACCTGCTTTAACTTTAGTTACCATGGATACGCCACCTGAATTTCTCACCTTTATTGAATATTACCGCACTTACCTTTTGCTTATCCGTGTCACCGCATTTATATTTAGATTCAAAACCAACTCACAGATCCCTGAACCTATGAATAGGACCTTAGGACCAATTACTACCAGTGAATTTAAGAAAGCTAATCTAAATTTGATCAAACTACTCCAACATCACTATTACCCTGAAGCTTTTAAATCTAATCAACAGCTATCTGCTTCCTTAAGAAATCTTAATGTGTTTATTGATAATGTAGGGCTTCTCAGAGTGGGCGGTAGACTAGGTAAGGCACCTTTATCTTTTGATCATCGCCACCCAATATTATTACCTCGGAGATCTCATTTTACAAATCTAATTATTGATTATTACCACAAAATTCATCTCCATGTTGGACCATCGACCCTTCAAGCAATTATCAACAGAGAGTATTGGATACCTTCAGCTCGCAGTGTCATCAAAGCTAGGAAACTGAGATGTATCACCTGTGTAAAGTTCTCCAAAAGATCTCAGCCTCCTCTTATGGCTAACTTGCCTGCTTCTAGATTTTCTGGCATTAGACCATTTTACCATACAGGAGTTGACTTTGCTGGACCCTTTCAATGCAAAGAATCTTCTCGACCTAAATCATCAATCACCAAATCTTACCTTTGCCTGTTTGTCTGTATGTCGACAAAGGCACTTCACCTGGAACTTGTACCATCTCTTTCCACTGAGGCATTTATTGATGCTTTAGATAGATTTACTAGTAGAAGAGGTCTTCCTGCTCTCATAACATCAGACCGAGGCACTAATTTTGTCGGTGCAGCAAATTATTTAAGAGAGCTTGGGCAATGGCTGTCTTCAAATGCTGCAAAGGATGCCATCTTATCCTACTCCTCTCAGAGAAATATCCGTTGGATATTTGCTCCCCCAGTAAGTCCTCACTTTGGAGGTTTGTATGAAGCTGGAGTCAAGAGTGTGAAAACACTTCTTAGAAAAACTTTAGGTGATCAACCTTATGTTGAACGAGATCTAAACACCATCTTTGTGAAGATTGAGGGAATCTTGAATTCCAGACCTTTGTGTCCTGCTTCCACTGATCCTTCTGATTTTGAACCTCTCACTCCTGGTCATTTTTTGACAGGAGCTGCTATTACCTCAGTTCCAGAAGATGACTATTCTGAAGTGCCGCAGAACAGATTAAACCACTGGGAGAAGTTGCGTGCTCGTGTCCAGTTTTTCTGGAATCGCTGGCGCAATGAATATCTGTCTACCTTACAGAAACGGAACAAGTGGACCAAACTGACACCTAATCTGAAGGTTGGTGATCTAGTCATTTTGAATGAATCTAACAACAGTTGGCCAACTGGAAGAATCATTGAAGTTCATCCGGGTGATGATGGAGTTGTCAGAGTTGTGACAGTAAAAACATCTAAAAACACTTACAAACGACCTGCTGTCAAATGTGTTTCCTTAGAATCAGCTGTTTGTGCAGATAAGGACTCCTCTGAAGATCAGCTACTGGATCTCCAGATTTCTCAGGTGGGACCTGAAACAAGTGAATTTTAGTGGGCGGTATGTTTAGGTTTTTATAAAATTCCCTTGTTTGTATTTATTATTTCATTGATTTTTTGTAAGGAATTTATCTTTTCATTTATTTTGAAATATTGTCACTGGGTGAGGTCAAAGTTTATTTACTTTCTTTAATCTCTCAAATTAAATTGAACCTTTGTTGTCTTTATTTACTTTCTTCTAACTTGTTTAATATTTTTTCCTTTTTACTTTCTTCTTTCACTCTACATTAAACTGTCACAATGATTCATAATATATTTTATCCCTTCCATTCAATTAACCTTTCCTTTATGCAGTCTATCAAAAGATGAGTCTGAGTTATGCAGCCAACAAAATGTGACCAGTTTATAAGACCTATTTTAGACCATTTTTTTTACCTTTAACTTTTTAGTCAAGTGCAATATTAATTTAGTATAGTCTGTCAAGTTTAATCTTAAATGTACTGAAGTTGTGTGGTGTAGTTCATTACCGGTAATTTGGAGTTTTAAAGGGAACTTACTTACCTGACAGTTTTAAGGACTTTTGGATCCACTCAGAGAATTTCTTATGTGGTTTGTCAGCAACTTTAACTCTTTATCATCTTCAGCTTCATTCTTATTCAGGTGTGCTCTTTCCAGTTTTATTAGTTCATAGTTAACATCAGATCTGATTTTTCATACTTGCAACCACCTTTTAAAATTTTATATGCTGCCTCATCATCAGTTTGTTCTTCGACCTAATGTTCCCTTCCTATTATAATAATTTAAAAACACTACACACAAACAATTTTTTTATGCTTTCTTCTTATATTTGCTCTCTCTATCTCTTATAATTTTATTTTTTTTTTGGCTTATTTAATGCTTATTTTTATTTACATAATGACACTTATAAACAATATAGTTAATAATTATTTCCTATCTCTTGAGACCTCATTCCTGCATAAGTTTTTTTATTGTTATCGGGAGAAATCTTAATTTTGATTATTTGGCAAGACATTAAATTTTCTTTTAATTACATTTTTCTTTGTATTTTTAATATTCTATTATAGTCCTTTTCAGGACTCAGAATATTCCTCTTGATTTATTTAAAGTATTTATTTTTGCTTTAAGATCTTTTATGATTTTGTCATTAATTATTTTAATCTTAAATACAGTCCTCAAATATTCTTTTTATAATTTTTGACTTTCTTATTTATTTTTACCTTGTTTTAAAACCAGCCCTAGATATTTAGTTAAGGTTGTGCTGGGACTTGAATGGACAAGTCTCCCCTTTGCTTAACAGATGCTGGTAATACCATGGGATTTATGATACCTTATTTTTCTCCACGCACCATATATTATTTGTTCTTATTAAAGTTATGATCATATTATTATCAAGGCAATAAAAAAGTGCTTTCAAAGCAATAAAAAAAAGTGAAAAGGAAAACCCGTTTTCTGAGCAATAGATTCGTTTAATTCCTAGTTGGAGTTGAAGAAAAGGCCCGAACCGTTCGAAGGCAATAATCAGAAGCTACCCAGAGAGAGAATAGTGCTCTCATAAATACTCTTCTTTTCCGGGTGTGGAGGAGCTATTCTTGTGCCCATATCGTCTGTTGTATATGGGGGATTGGGGAGCATGTAAAACCATCTGCCTCTAGAATTCTAACAACCCCTCCCCATATATCTGAATGCTAGAATAGGATGTAGGATACCCCTACTCTACTCTCACTATCTACCTTTTACTAATGGCCTAGAATAAATTAGAGTGTTGGGGAAAACTGGCAGAAAAAAGCTTCTTTACTTTCAACAGCGTTAAAACCACATAAAAATTCTAGGGCACGAGCCCACCCTCTCAATAAAATGTACGGATTTATTGAGCTTCCTTGTTCCCAGGCTTAAATTCACAGCATTGTAAAGAATCCCCCTGTCTCCCTCCCTGTACACCCCCATATAAACAAACAGCTTACACTAAATATACCTCCTACCAACCCCTTCTACGACAAACAACATTGCTAACCTGAAATAAAATAAAAAGAACAACTTGTTAAATGTATCCTCCAGTTTATTCGTTAAATAATAATGAATTTAGAAGTAACATATTCCCTGAAAATTTTCATGTGCTTCCATGATAAAAAGTTTTCTTTGTCCTCTTTGTCTTCAAGGATTGCATTACCCGTACAGAGCCAGGCTACCCATCTAATAAATCCCCTGTAGGATGTTAGAGGTATCTTTTACGTTTATGGTGTTCCTCAAACATTGGCGTTTTTGCAATTATGATTAATAAGCACTAATCGACTTAATGTGACACAGGCAGATAGATACATTGCTTTACTTTATCTGGCAAAGTAAGGACCGTAAAACCCACAGTCCTTACATTGACCGTAAGGACCGGGGGACCTTACGGTCAAAGTAAGGATCAACGGGTTCCAGGGTTTGGTGTTAGTTCTCTTCAACTAATCCAAACTTAAATTTACAATAGTTACAATTAGTATAAAATTATTTCTGTAGCCAACACGCTAAAAAGCTATTTGTTACAAGTTTAATTATGAATTCTTAGAAATAAATTTTAAAAGAAAATTAAAAAAGATAATGCAAATTTTCTTAAACTGATTAAGTTGATTTAATAAAGAAAAAAAGTAATTAGAAACGATTAGGAATTAGAGTTTTCTTATTTTAGACTAAGTATATTAAGCTAATTAAGTTAAGACGATAATAATATCAAATAAGAACTATAATTGATTAATAAGATTAATTATATAAACATTAAATATTTTAAATTTTAGAATATAATTTTAAGAAAAAGGTAAAAACTTAAGCAAAATTGTAACAAGTACATAAAATCTTAAGGTAAATTATTTTAAAAAAATCATAATTAGCATTAGTAAATACTTAAATAACGAAGTATGTGTACTAACAATTTAAATAATAATAATAGCTTTCTTGGCACTTCTTTGTGAGAAGCAAAAGCCTCCCTCTAGAGAGGGGTAATAGGAGTCTGCTACCAGATAAATTACTTTGTGTAAAAAGCTACAGTTTTTTTTTTCCAACTAACAATTTAAATAAAACTGTAATTAAATGTTGTAATTAAATTTTTAAAAATTATAATATTTTTAAAATCATAAACAGATTGTTAGAAATCATTAACGATACTAATGAAAGAGACATTAAAAAAATAGAACCGAATGAAATGTTGCACTAAAACTGATAGTTCAGATGAAATATCCGTATCGGATTGTTAGTGCAAACAAAACTCATACTTAAAGTATCAATAAAGAAAAAGAAAAATATTAAACTGCGTAGGCATCTTCGGTTATTGTTTAGGTCACCACCTGAAGAGGTGGTGACCGGAAGACTTCGTCGATGTCAATGATTCTATACGATTATCTTTAATTGTGGGAATAATTTTTTGACATTTAAGATATCATAAATGTGAACACAATCCTCAATAAATCTGAACTAAAGACTAGAGACGAATAAGTACCCAAGAACTGAACGGAATATTTAGCAATAGAGCAACCTTCGTCTCTTATCTTTAGCTCAGAGCTTTTATATTGCTCCCATCCAAGGGAACAATCCTTCTTCCCCGAAAATGCTCTTTACAGTTGATGCAAAACGTCAGATTCATCATCTTCGTAGACGCGGTAACCACCTTAATATTATTAATAAAAAATGTAATCCATGTTTGGATATTCAAAACTGCATAATCTAGAGCCGTCAAGAATTAGCTAAATGAAATATGTATGTACTTACAAACAGTTTTAAAAATAAGACTTTTCCTTATTAAAAATATTGTTTAGTTACAGGGTATTAGTAAGCTTAACTTCCATATTTATAAGAACAGGGTTTAAGTTAATTAAAGTTAAGAATAAAGCCCTCGGTAGGTTAAAGCTATGTTATAGAATTAAGTAAATGCGAGACTTGAAATCCTCTTTGCCGGGTAAGCTATTATTAATTATGCAGATAATAACAATAATAAAACTCTAGGTTAGATACACTCGTTGGTAAAATTTACTAAGATAAACAAATCTCTATCTGAACAAGGCTGTTTTAATCTCATAACTGGGACCTTCGGTCCTTGAATGAATCCGCGGCCACTGCTTTGCGGGCATCTCCTTATTAGAAGATGTCCCCCTTGAGTAAAGGCACACAAGGGCTTTTGTTCTTGTGTTTTGATTGTTGTTTTTGATTATTTATTGTATTCATTAGCATAAAAATAAATAAATTTCTTATTAATATTGTTATGTATTTAGCGGATTTTAATTCTAACCGATTTGCAGTCACCTCATCTCGCCGGTATGCTAGGCTTGCCGTGGTTCTTTTGTGGTCACTTAGTGTACTGAACGACTGGAAATCAACCAGCCCTAGGATGCTTTTTTCTACATATACTAAGTACCTTTTGCTCTAGGTGGCGGTGTTACATAGGATTATAATACACCAAAGTTCTTATAGTAACTAGTAGAGTTACTATAAGTTAATAAGTTTTTTGCGTGTCCTTAAAAAAAATCCCCTACTCATATCTCATAGGCCTTACTCGGGGTTTTGAATCATAATGAAATTTCCGTTCTTTTCCGTAGAGCTGTTTAAAATTTATTCAAATAAAAAAACAAGCTGTCTAATTAAGAGTTAAGCGTCCATATTATTAATTATAAGCAATAACACATTGGGAGCTACGGTGAGGATAGACACACGTACATCCACACAAAGACATACGACTGTCAATTTGGTAAAATAAGTGCTAACACAATACTTATCTTATATATCTACGGTTTTTAAAATAAGTAAAATATATATATTCATACTGAAATCATTGAGATATAATAGAAAACTACGTATGCTAAATTAGTTACAAATGAATTGAATGTATTTCAAGATTAATATAAAATATAAAATATCATACACGGACGACACAATAGATGACTTGCATACACTTAGTTCACGGTGTGTTGTGCATTTTAAATTAACATGGTTTAGTATTAAATTGAAATTAATTGATTGGATTTTGACATCAATTATAATTAAATGGAATCTAAATTAAAATGATTACTTGCAAACAAGTCCATTCCCTATAGAAATGATCACATAATCTAGTGAATAGCTCGAGAATTTTCCCTGTGATGACGCAATGTTAAGCAATGCTGTTAATTTACTATTAAAATGCAATAACACTGCTTAAGTTATAAAGCACTAACCAGAATCTAAACCCAATAAGTAGCCGTTTTAGCCGGTCCCACGGTCCACGGACCGCTTCGTGGTTTAAGGGTCTTCCTGTAGGCAATTATTGTTTTTTATTGTTATTTGTTCCTACATGGATTTTACCGTGTATTTAGCAAATTTTAATCTACTCACCTAACAGGACCGCTACAGAAGCTTGTGAGGCTCGCTATGGCTCATTTGAGGTCATATATACGAATAAATATTTACAGAAATATACATATATGCTGTCTACGCCACTTGCGATGGTTCGATTAAACTAAAACTGATCTCATTAAGTTCCATGTAATGTTTCGACTTATGCTGTAAGTTCTGTCTCTTCATGTTTCAACTCATGTTGTAGGGTCCGAGTCATCCTGTACATTCATGTTGTAAAGTCCGGGTCATCATGTCTCAACTCATGTTCTAAGGTCCGTGCCATCCTGTCTCAATTTATGTTGACAACCTTATTATAAAACCTCAAAAAGGTCTGTGTCATCATGTCTCAACTCATGTAGTAAGGTTCGTGTCAACCTGTCTCAATTAATGTTGTGAGGCCTGTGTCATCATGTCTCGACTCATGTTTGATTCCGATCTTTTTAAATTAAAATACAAATAGCTAAGCAAACACAAAGTATAAAGTAAATAATAAAGTCTTGATAAAGGTATGAAATTGGAAATATCTTTATAGAGTTAAATATTGACTTAATATTTTCAGGAAGACGAGTTTGCCTTGGCTCGACTCTTGACTTTGTGGCAAATACTTCAAAGTTAGGCAAGTATGTAAGGAAACTTTTGTTTGCCTCAGCTAAGCCCCCCCTTCTTTTCTTATAACTTCTTAATCTTCTTAACAACATATACTCCTCATATTTGGAGGTGTATAACTTAAGACGGATAGTTTAATGGAAGAAGGGGGCACGAGAAGTTTCAAGTTAAAACTTTTAGTGATGCCACAATTCCTACTTGGATTAGATTTGAGATGCTTGCACTTGGGCTTATAATGTATGATACTATCATCACTGGCACAATTATACCTTCTTACCAGCCAAAAAAATAAAATAAAATAAAAATAAACACTTTAAGCATAGTAAAATTATAACGTATTACCAAAATAATTATATCAAAAGTCTCTCTACTAAATAAAAACTTTATGGTTTCCATCTAGCTAGGGATCATCATCAGTGTAAAACCTAACAAACAAGTAACAATAGAATAAATAAAAGAAAATAATAAATAACAAAATAAAGTAAACAAGGAGATTAAAAGAATCTGGTACAATAAAATGCATATGGTTAAAAAGTAAAATGAATTATATATACTGTTGAAGGAATAAAAGGAAGAAGAGTGAGTCTATGATTTAACTTTAGACAATATATTCAGACTAACTGAAGGCGACGGTGGTGCAAGTAATATTGCTCGCAGTAGAGGGGATGACTCTACTTTATTGTTTAGCTTACCAATCCTTTGTTGACTTCTTTCTGTTTCTAACTTGATCAAGAATTCCATTTTTCGGCCCTTATTTACAAAATAGAGGCAATCAGCCCTATGAGGATCATCAAAGTGATTTTCTAAGAAAATATGCTGATATAACTTGCTAAAACTCCTCGACTGGTGCTCTCGAGCCCTACATGGAAAAGCATTGTGGCTAGGAGCATTCTTACGTATGCTCCTTCCAGTTTGACCAAGGCACTCTGCTTGGCATATTCTACATTGTACCATGTAGATACCGCATGAAAGTAATGGTGGCACTGGGACCTTGACACTGCTTAAAAGATTCCTTTAAGTCTTGTGGCTGAAGAAACTTACTTTATCATTATATATTTACGTACTGAAGCGTTGGGAAATATTGCCTAAATAAGGGATGAAACAGCATTGATTTTTTTACTAAGTTTCATTTCGATCCGAGGAAGCGTACAAAAGTTATCTTGTCCCTTTTTCATTAGGTTCTATCCGGTTTTTTATGCGTTTTGTCTGTGTATGTTGCGTCACGCTTAACTTTCGAGCAATTAAACCTTTTTTATCCCTTATGTATGGATAAATATTCTTATTTTTTCAAAGTAACTTATTTTAATATTTCTTCAACTGTCATAATTATTAGCTTTTAAATGAACCCCCTTATCCTGTCTTTACGAGATAAATCCTCTATAGAGTCTCTATTATGTAAAGTACCTCTAAGGTCTTCACATAAAACAGAACCTTTATAACGTATCTAAAAATTAATAGACATGTTTGACATCTCTAAGTGTTAAAGGACCTCTATGACTTCTCTACGATATTTTGGATCTCTATGACGTCTCTAGTGTTTTAGGAGTCTCTGATACTTTTAGTGTACCCGTGTGAATGAGAAATGCACATTTATATAATAACAATAATAATATAAATTATTAATTTAAATCAATGAATTTGACCTGTAAAGGTATCTTAATGCATCTTTAGCAGGAATTTTCGAGGAAAAGTCGATTCTATCAGTTGGTTTTGTGGTTTTAAAGAAAACTCAATGTAACGTAATTAAAACAATATGACAAGCAGGTTTTATTTCAAGTTATACTGTTTCTAGCAGTCGAGAGAAATAAATTAAACACTCCACCGATACGTTTGTCGTTTGATCAACAGGAATCCTTCTTACTCACCCCAGTAAGAGACATCAAATAATTTCATTTAGTTATAACTTTGAAATATTTTACAAATACAAAGGAAATTATACTTTGATGAAAACTTTATACACATTGATCATATTTAACTAAAAAGAGGCTTCAAAAATATTTCTTTTAAAACAAGAAAACTACGACGTATATAATATAGAAGAAAACTAGATTTACTACTTCACTTCAAAGCATCGAAAAAAGAAACTCCTTAAAAACAAAAGCTCTGAAAAAAAATTCACTGTAAAATACAAGAAAGCTAAAAGTAAAAAAGAAATCTAATCCCAAGGTTATCTGGCAGTGGTTCACAGAAGTTTCCAAAACTTTTGAATCAAATGAAAACCTAAAAGTTTTTCTACAACGAGGAGTAAAGGTTTTAGCCCTTGATGTGATGATTATCACCGTGTTTTCTCTTATTTCTGTGACCTTTATTTATAGAGTTATTTGACATCGAGATAAAGTATCAACATTTTCGCCAAATCAAGTGGTGTTTTTAGCTATATCTTTTTATAAAAACTACTATTGAAAAGAGTGATAAGGTAGAATACGTCTAATTTACCAGGAATACTGCTTTACAAGTTGAAGTCTCTTTAATTATTTTTTACATTTATTTGCTTGTAGGGCGTCACCCTTTACAAATATTTTTAATAACAAAATTGAAATAACAATTAAACTGATGAAGACCCCAGTCCCCCCCCCCCAAAAAAAACCCCATCCAAAACAAGATCCCGAACCCCGCCAGCTCTTGAAACCGACAAAAGCTTTTAAAATCTCTTTAAAAAGCTCTTTAATTAGTAAAATTAAACATGAACAAAAAAGATCGAGTACGAGTTCTATGAAACATTTCCTCATCATATTGGATTCGCTAGTCATATCTTCAACGATTTGGACTCACTTCGCTCATTTTCAAAATATCAAAATTACCTGATTCATATTTAAGTACATGTTTGAGTTAGCTTCGCTCGTTCACAAACAGTCAACATCCGATTTATTCCCTGCAGCCACTCATTTAGGAACTGATCTCGTAGGATGCTGCTAAAAATAAGTGATTAGACAGTAACTGTTAGTATACCAACTAACCGCTTTTAAATTAAACATAGTATAGTTACTTATTACATACTTCTGCGAAAATTCAACGTTATTGGATTATTTTACGATTATTAACATTTAAAAAAAATTATCATGACGTATAATAAAAATTGCTGATGATGTAATGAAACTTACCATATGAAACTTATCATGTTAGTCAGTCTAATATAGGTCTACACGAGAGCTATTTTAAATTCATTCAAAACGTAACCAGAAAAGGACAAAGTACATTCCGAAAAGTATAAAGTGAAGTATACTTGAGATGATCGGTGAAATGTAATATTTTTAGTAGCTGAGGTCTTATTTCTGAGATTCATCAAAACCATACTTATGCTTAGCATCCCAAAGCATTGATTGTATAACCTCATCATGCATGATCAAAATGCCTTATCTTCTTGATCATTCTTTTAGCAGACTTTCACACCTTTAGATAATAGATATTAGTGTAGTTGTACTCACTGTCGTCAAACTGAATAAAATAATTATTAGTACTGGCATCATAAGCATAACTTCATATGTACTCATCAACACTAGAGACAACATTCAGTATCAGCATTGTGTAAGCACAGTATAAAGCCTTATTAACAACATGTTTGATGTGCCCATTCCGTTATTATTCTTGTCAAGATATATTTTATTCAAATAAATATTAAAATAAATGAAAACTCAGAAATTAATAGTCCAAAAAGTCAAACTATATCACTCTTCAAGCCTCTTTCTTTTCATAGTGTGACATAAAATGCAAATTTCCCAGGCCGGTTATACTCTCTCCGCTGTAATTACCTACTTAAGACCCTGTCATTGAGATGGAAACTGTGAGAAAATGGAAAAAAAGTCAGTTTGGTAAAATTTATTAACCACTTTACAAGATATCTGCAAAGAAGACGCTTCCGAACGGCCCAAGACTAATTCCCCCGTTTCTAAGACTCTCTTCGTACCTTTTTGCCTCAGTTTTAACAGAATAATGAATAATTAAAAGGCTTAAAGATACTGCGCTCCAGGTTTTTCTTTTTTTTAATCATGATTGTTAAAAATGAAGTTTGGAGTCGTAAAGCCCGCTCAACTATGTCTTTTAACTGCCATTTTTAAACAGAAGTATAACTTTTCTTCATCGAATTTTCATTGGTTGGTAATTTCTTTTTAAATAGAATAAATTAAAATAAGGATGCATTGTTGCGTTCTGCCACTTTCATACCACTAAAAGCTACCTTAAATAAAGTAGAAGACTTGACTCAATATAATTGTGTTAAAGACAACTAGGAGATGTAACAAGCAAACTGTACATTCATTTGACATTCGTCATCATTGATGGCTCGACATAATGTCATGTCCCACTCTGTTTCGTTACGTCTAACTTATCAGGGCGCCGACAGAGCTTGACCTCACTCTGACCTTGAATTATGATCTCAATCTCTTCCACATTTATAGTGTCTACTAGTCATGTTTTGCATAATTCGATAGTATCAAAGGATTATGTGCTGAAGGTCTCAATGAAGACTCAGTGACAAAAATCCTAGAAATTATTAAAGGGAAAATCTCCCATAAAGGGCCAACATGAAATACATATATTTGGTAATTGCGTTGTAAGCTCAATATAGAGTCTCGTTAACTCGTAATGTAAATGCCATTTCCCTCCCTAAGGAGTCTAATCACCAGCATATCGCATAGGCAAACCTGTGCGAAGTTTTTAAACACCTCCTCCGCAGACTTACTCTACCTTTAAATTTTTGTTTTATTATATTATTTTATAAATTCATCATAACTTGACAATTTTAATGAACTTATACAAAAACTGAAACTTGTGTCTTTAAAAGAGCAGCGTCTATTAAATAATTATTTTATGTAATATCAGTTTGTATTAGTTGACTAGTCGTAGTATACAACAAAGATGGAAGATTTTAGCTCTTGAATTATCAAACTCTGCAGAGCCTTGGCAGCCAAATTGTTATGATCCAACCGCGGTAAACCTCGGGAGCTAACTGCGTTATCTCGCAGTTCGGCCTCGCAAGCAATGAAGTTCACCCTTCTAGTTTTCCTTATTAAATTTAAGATCCATAAAATTCTTTCATCCCATATTTTACGAATTTCTAACTATAAGATGTTTTTGAATAACAAATATTAGCAAAGTTTTTACATAATAAAATTGAATAACCAAAGCTATTTTTACTTTCTTTCCCACACAAGAAAGTAATAATAATTTGTGTTTGAGTCATTAAAGAGCAAACAATAAATCACCATTATTAATACTTTCATAGTTAGACATAATTCATTTATATTTTTGCCTCTTTATATTGTTTCTTTGAAGAGAAAAATGAATAAAATTGCGTGGAGGTCCTCAATTTGGGCGAATTTCTTTTTTGAATGCCGAATTTTTTTAAAACATTGGTTTAATGGGATGTGAAGTATTTATTAAGAGAAAATGAAGACAACAATCCGAGTTATTTAGATTAAATTGATTTCCTTTCAGAGCTTTTATTTTAGATCTTTCACACAAACAATGCTTGACATTCTCAGTGAATAATAAAAATACAACACCACATGTGAACACCACTTTAAAGCCATAATTAAAAGTTGATATTATTTTTTTTTTTAATTAAACTTATAAAACAAGTCTTGCTTAGTTTTTTAGGCTATTCATCATATAGTCTGAGCAGAATTAAAACTTGTTTGTTTTTCTTCCTGAACTTTTATTGAGAAACGCCCATGTCTTCCCCATAGATTTAACAAATGGTTCTCTGTCTATGGATTCCATATAATTATCTCTAGAAATACACTTTAGAAATATACTTACACATGGAGTGTACTTTTCTAAAGCCATCCTACTGAAACATCACCTTCCGAAAGTTTAGTTTACTGACCAGATATCTCCGGTTATTCGCATCAGTTTTCGCTTAATTAAAGTTGTCGTATCGACTGGATTGATATAAAGTTATTTAGAATGAATATCATCAAAAAATGACAAAATAATAAATCATCATCTTTTTCGACACAAAAATATTTTGATTAAACTGTTTTTTTTCTAATTTTGCTAACTCAATAAATTAGATTATTGACGCCCAACTAATCTAGTTTTACGTTTTTTGTCCTTCCCAAGGTTGACCCCGAAGCAAACTTGTGTTACACTCCAGGACTTCGGGCTCGCCATGTGACCTCATTTACGATTTCTTTCCAATGGAAATTCGCTAAAAATATAAGAATAACACTTAGCAATATTATTTTATACAATAAGAGCCCAGTTATGAAAATTGAAAATTTTTCAGAAAAGTGTCTGAAAGACCTAAATAATAAATCAGATACTGTTTAAAATTAGAAAATGTCTGGATGAATAGAACAGAGAGGGAATTCTTTAGAGCATACGCACAATAGAATTGCCTGTAAGATACTTTGAATGCCCCGAGCCATTTTTTCTGGGACCTTTTAATTTTTTTAAACTTAAGAAAAGAAAAGCCTTGGAGTTTTTTCAGTCGTTGGGAGGCCTTTTTTAAATATTGACTTAGATAATTGAATGGACCATCTTTCTATAAACTTACTGGGTTTGCTGAGGCTTCGAGATTGCAAGAAGAGAATGTAAAGAGGAAATATTTAAAAAAATATTCTGTTAAGTTTATTGTGCTGCTACGATAAATGAATTGTAAATTCTGTTCCGTTTTTCTAAGAAAACTAGATTCTACATTTACACAATTCATAAAAGACGTTCAAACGACGCTTATTGGTTTTATTTTATTTAGTTCCTTTTTGAAATGTGTGAGCGAACTTGCTAATTGTCAATAAATATGTAGCTAATGATAATGTTTGACAAATTATATCCGCCGTTTAAAATGCATGATTGTTTACTCAAATATACATTTCTTGTTCAGCAACTAATTGCTTGCTCAGCAATATATTTTTGTTTAAAAATAGATTTCTTGCTCAACAATAGAGTTTTAGCTCAGTAATATATATCCCGCTCAGCAACGCACTTTTTGGTTGATTTATTTTTGTGTATATATTATACTCTCAGTGAAACTTTGATTTGTAAATCTTTTCTCTGGATTTCTCAAAGAAGAACTACACTAAGATAGACAACACTCGGTCTTGATTGTTGTCTTTGACAATGACACTCGGCTCATGCTCATAACCTTCAACGGATATTTTTTTTAATATTATTTAAGTCACTGCATATGTCTTTTTAAGGTTAATATGGGATCTGTATAATTATATGTTTATTATGGAGAGACTGTGTTTTCTTAATACATTGATAATGAACTTCACCAACATCGCTCATAATTATATTACATATCTCTCAGTTAATTATTTACCAAAATATGACTGTTATTGATAGATAAATGAAAATAAATATAAATTATAATATGTAGGTAAATGTAGATAAAACGAACTAAAAATTAATATAAAATACTTTCTTCTCATAAAATGTTATTAACCTGCTCCCAAGTAGACCCACAGCAACAGAGGCGGAGAAGTTAACTATACACAACTCTGCCTACGGCTAAAGGCTGCCTACACATCCTTCTACATAAACATTTTATAATGCATAATTTTAATGAAGACTGACTTAAATTTTCAATTAAATTTTTGTCGATTTTAAATTTTGTGGTTGTTTTAATGAGTTATTTTGGGATTTATAGAATCGCAGACTGGATTTATTAGATTCTACATCCTATGAGAAACATAGAAAACGCCGTTCTTTTTAAAATTGACGCTTTCTTATCGATCTTTGTAATCTCGCTAAATTTAATTTTTCGTGATCTGGCACTTATGTAACGGATCTTTTTCACATTTCCAAACTTTGTGCTTGCTATGAGTGCCACCTTGATAGCATATTTTTAAAAGGAATTCATTAACAATATTGATGTCAATAAATGTATACGGCACAACTTATTCAGATTCCCATCCAGTCACGAGTCCACACTCAACTCAAGACAAGCAAATAACAACTCTGCCTTTATCAAATTTAGCTGACAATGTGCTGAATGCCGATGCAGTATTTTAACGCTCTGACCCATTAAACCTAAACGCTATAAAGTCTGTAGTACCAGGACAAAAGGAAACATTACCAGAAACGGCTATTTATTCTCTGACACAAAGGTGCCCAAAACTAATTTTCTGAAAATAAGAAAATATATACTAGCTTATCTAATAAGAAGAACAAGGTCCTTTTTGAGAAGCTTTCCGTTAAACCTGGATAACTGCTTCTTTTTACAAAGCAATCCCTGCCTAACTGCTTTCTGCTTCGTTCAACTGCTTCTTACGACAGACTTAAACCTAAATACACCCTTTTGTAAAATCTTGTTACTAAACTTTCTTTCTAGTTATTAACGTAAACCAATATATTATTTCTTCTTAATGTTCAAAAAAGAGAAAACAATCCAGTAGGGAAACAAGGGCTCTTGGCCACTGAATTACTCTTAGCTCTTGACTTACTCGTCAGACAAACTAATAAATTAAATAACCATTCGTGTCAGGGGTTTTGCCCACGATACATAACAGGGATTCAAATTTGTTAAATATACAAATTGTCAATTTCAATATTTAACAAAAAAAGATAATTAACAACTAGAAAAGCCCTTAGAATGAAAGAAAAACTTTACAGTCGGAAAACTTCGCAGGGTTCTGTAGCCCAATTTTTGGGTGTTTATTCCCATAATCTCAAAACGAGCGAAGAGAGTCTGAAGTTAGGATCCACGAAGTAAATCTAAAATGGCAAGGAAAAGTTACGAGGCACACCGTACCCGATTTTTATGACTTTTATTTAATTATAATATTATCCTTTTAGTTGTATCTTATATAATAATATTACGTTGAAATCATGTCATTTTAGTAAACATAATAATATAACAGAGTGATGTAGTTTTTTTTATTAATATAATGAGTTTTCTCGAGAAGGGAGAGACACCCGGGAGGATAGAACGTCTGGTTAAGGGTGTCAAGACGGACTTGTAAGTGTCGGATTCTCAGACGAAATATTGTGTCTTGAAATTCTGTCAGAAAATGAATTATAAATGTCGCTGAACTCCTATAAGAGTGACATACGCAGTAACAAGGCTTCCATGCTTGTTCAGTTTGGAAAGCTTTTTCAATCACTACTAAATGTCTAAAATAGTATTGTTTTTTTTACTCTTTTATACCGTAGGTATATAGGAAAACTATTGTGTTTGCAAAAAGAAAATCCAAAACCGGGATGTTACCAGAATGTTCCATTTTAGGTGTTTCTGTTATAAGTTGTTTCCACAAAGTTGTCTGTCTTGTATTTATGCTAGATAGTTTAAACTTTGTACAAAAATCAATCTACTACTGTTGTTGTGCTATTCTGTAAATATTTTTTTGACGTCATTAACCTGTAATAATGACTCAGCGAAAAATTTAGAAAAATCGTAAGACGCAAAAGGATTGAGGTTCGGCACACATTTAGCCATGTTTAAGACTAACATACGTGTCAAGTTTATAAAAAATCAGAAAATATCTTAATTGTGTTGAAATTTAATATAAGTACCAAACGTTATGTAACATTACCTTAACATAATAAATAAGTATACCAAGTTTCGTTTTAAGACGACAAGTATATCTATGGTTATTATTATTGATTATAATAATTAAGCAGCATTGAGTGCTGCTATATGGGTGACCGCTCAGAATAAAACAGACTTATTTACTAGCTGAGGACGAGAGAATCGAGTCCGAAGTAGGGAGGATGAGCGTTGCGAATCCGATGTGATAAAGAAAAGTTCTGATGTACTCCGTTCCCTCAGTGAAAGCAACTGGTGGACCCTAAAAAATAAACAAAAAACTAAACTACTTGTAGACCTACGAATTTCCCCTCCTCTACTTCATTCACTCCAAGATCCAGTGACTTCCGCTTCAAGATTAAACTATTCATTAAACATCACCCTTAATTACCGGAAAGGTTAACAAGTTATGTGATAACCACAAAAATTTGTTACAACAGACAAAGAGATATGGTTACTAGAGGAGCCCTATAGGTTAAATTGTGAAACATCGAAAAAGTAACCTGACCACCTTTGATTATAAATCAAATTATCAGTACAAAATTTCAATAACTTATATAGCAGAATGTTAAAAATACAAATAAAAACGTAAAGAATGTGCGGAAAGCCAAAATTAATTGATTTATTTTAACTTGAATCATTCTTGAAGGAGGATTCCAATGATGTTACACAGAGCTCAAAAAATATATTTCAAGCTTCTCATTGTATTAAAATAGGCTATGCCCGTCTAGTTTATATCTCTATGACAACAAATAACACATTTCTCATAAATATGCAAATCTCTGTACATAATTTTCAGTTCGAATAGTACTCTACTTAACTTATAATATACTAAAGTTGGTATATTTTCTATTCACCAACTAGAACACTAATTAGCTCTCAAGTAAAGACTTCGTAGTTCTATTAATTGAAACCTAATTGCACTTCTTGCCGGACGTTCTAATCTCCTATAAAGCCATTTAAAGAAAAAAAACATTTTAATATAAGCAAACATTTGAACAAAGAATAAATTACTTTTGCAAGTACTATTGCTAAAAGTTTTAAGCATAATCATATCTTTTATCAATAGCTTAAAAACAACTTACATCTTTTTTTGTTATTTCCTCTTGTATTTTAAACCAATAAACTGGAAGTACAGAAGTTAAAGGGAAAATGACACCATAAACTTTCCTTTGCTGAAACCACTTTTTTACCAAGTATTTTCTATCTATTGAAAAGTTTTTAGATTGTTTAAAATTGAGGGAAATCTATACTTTTTAAACTTTCAAAACTTTTATCAGAATCATTCCCACGGGAAAATAAAATATGAATTGATAAGAGATTGTTTTAAAGGGTTAACCCCTTCTTTTTTATTCAAATTTATGCATTATATTGTATCATTATAATACTTGAAACTTTCGTCGTTTTTCTTTTAAATGAGAAAATTAAAGAGAAAATTTAGCGTTTGTCAAGAAGTAAGCTAAATTAATGTATTGTAACAATAATTCTTTAATCTTAGAAATACTTATCTTGCAACGTCAGTGGGTTACGGCGAGTACAAAATAAAATAACAAGATGAACTCAAAACTATATTTCCAATACTGAGATCAACTGATAACAACTTCACTTCTAAACACTTAATATAAAAACTAAGAACATACTAAATTAACAAATGGTTTCCGAATTCCGGAGACTGAAACTTTATCAATGTCACTCGGTGATCGGGCATTACCTAATGAATAACTCGAAAACGAAGTAAACAAAACAATATCAGAAATCAAGTCTGATAAGGCTCTTAGAAAATGCACCGACGTAAGCGCAACAGGCATAAAATCCGCTACAGTATAGAGTGTGAAATAGTTTAACCCGTTTGGAGATGAATCTAGTTCGAAAGTGAACCGCCAAGTCAGAGGGCGCCACGTGTACCGGATTGATAATATTTTTCGTCTTTCTCACCAGATGGCAGTACTAAGCACGTATACTTTTAATCATTATTGTATTTTATACTTTTTTATATATTTTTAAGCACGTTGGTTTTTAATGAAAAAAATATATCTTAGAATGACGTGTTTCGCCGGTAGAACCTTGATAACTGGGTTTTATTGACTACTTGGCTAAGGTAACTATAGAGATATTATTACTATATCAGTTGAATTTTTAAACATCAAAAAAGTAACCTGAACATCCTTAAGTAATAATGTGATGAAATTAACATTTCAAAATTCAGTAACTTATTGAATATAACGTTTATTATAAGAAACAAAACCCAAACAATACGGAAAAAACAGACAACGATTGATTCGTTATAACCTTAACTTAGAGAAGGTTTCAATGAGGTTACACAGAGCCCCTGAGAGCCCCATAAAGATGTTTCAGGCCTTTCAAAGTATGAAGATAGGCTATGCCCCCTCTAGAATATATCTCTATGAAAGTAACCGTCAGTTTCATAACAACGTGAATGTAAAGCTAAACAAGGCATACATCAAGCGTAATCTAAGGAGGACAAAAACCCTAAAAAGCCTGGTTGTTGTGACATTATTAACCTTGTTTAATGTATCAACAATATTTTACAAAAATCGGTACTATTGGGTGATAACATTTCTTGTCAAAAAAATCTCAGTTAGTGCATTTTTTAATAATGAATCAATGATGATCGGTCCGTAGTCCAAGTTACTTAGAGTCACTTTATTAAGTGACTCTAAGTAACTTGGAAAATTGATATATATTCAAAGATCGATAAGGAAAAAATCATTCAAATAACAGTGGTGTTTTATAAGGATATAGAATCCAATTGAACCAGTCGTAAATGTAAAAACCCAAAATAACCAGGTAAATTATGGAAAATAACTAAAATCAACTTTTAAATAGATTCACTTGGCTCGCGGTTCTACACGCCAAAATTGAAGTTAATGCGAGGAATATGAAACATTTTAAAGGCAATTAATTAAACATAGTAGTATTTCACTATTTTTATAAAATATAATTTGTTATTCCATTTCATGGACCTGTAACTAATATTCTTTGGATTCCGGCCAGAACCCCCCTTCCCCCTTCCAATTCAAAATTTTATTACAGTAAATAAAGACCGAGAGTAAAAACTATGGGAAAGCGGGGAAATATATGGCACTGAATGTAGGTTACACACTGTAGGAGCTAATTTTCTACTTTATAAACGTGTCTGACTTTCTACAATTTTATTCGAGTAATAATTTTAATCTCGGAAAAGATTGAATTTTCAAAATAATAGTTCAAAGTAAAGCAAATTAGATACTTATCTTTGTTAACTAACTAAATCTACGAGCAGGGCATAATTATATATATATATAAATATATATATATATATATTATATATATATATATATATATATATATAATATATATATATACAATTCATTAATAATGATGTAAGGAAAGCACCTACCTCAACGTAAAAAAATGTATGTCATTAAAATAATAATGTGCCCTGAAATCATGATAGGAATATTCTCCACACAAAAGAACCTCAAAAGCCCAGCGCTGTGGGGTGGTGTGTGACGTCACAATGATTGTTGACCTAACAAACTAGAGCAGAGGTGTAAAGATATAATGCAATGTTCATATTTTTAGGATTTTTTGCTGTGATTAGTCTGGATAACACACATTTAACTATAAATACACTATTACTATTTTGTATCTAATTTATACACATACAGGCTAGCAACATTTTACCAATCGGAGGTCTTTAGTATTTTAAAAACGTCAGAATTCATGCTAGAAAAGGATGTTCAAGGTAAAGGCATTTTTATATGCTTTAATAGTGAAACTGCAATCAAGACATTAAACTCATCTGGGGTCTTAAACGCTTTGGCAAGCGAGTGTTGACAACAAGAGTCAATAAGATTGAGTAAAAAAGTCCAAACAGGTCTGTGTTCTTTGCAACTTTGGAGTGGAGGGAAATGAAATTGTTGACCCTCCCCCCTAACCAGGAAAGGATCCTCTAAACTTTTTGTAAGACCATACCCAGTAATAGGTCTTACTAAAAACAAATTTAATTTTTTTAGAAGATTGGGCATAGGAAAAACTAGAGACATTATGCAAATGAGATCTAATTGCAGAGTAGTCAAGAAAATTTTAGAGGAAGCTAGTTAAGCCATGATCATGACGGGCTCTTTCATGGGGGTAGAAAGAGCTTAGGGCGCCTGGTAGGAATCTTGACCGGTCATTTCTGGCTCCAGAAGCATTTATAAGTGATGAAGTTATAGGAGAGCCATGAGCACCTAGAGTGAAGTTGAGGAGGTGACGACAGATAACTTCATGGAAACATGTGAAGCATATGCTAGACAATGGTTAAGTGTGTTTAGGTTAGGCACTCTTCGGGAAGAAAACTTGATGAAGCTTCCATGGTTTCATGTTCTGAAGTTCATCAGGGAATCGGACATTTTCAAAGAGAGTGTAGACTATATCAAGTTAGAGGGTAAAATGTTTCTCAGGCTGGCAGAAGCGTCCCTTTCACATAAAATGCTAAGATCCATTTCATTAATATGGAGATTACTAGGAAGCGTCTTAGCGCTATGTTTACTCTACTAGACCATTGAACATGTAACTTAATCATTGTTTTAATCTAACTTTTCCTTTCTGAGAGACCTTCATCTTAGGAGGCTCATTTTTGGCCAAGATCTTGCTGGTTCATATAGATGTGAAGAGGTGAGTCACGTCGTGGTTCTTTCTCCAGGCTGACGAGTCGATTGTAACCTCTACATCCGTATGATAATTAAGAGCTTGGCAAAGCATAAAATTATACCTATCACCAATTCTTGTAAAGTGGAACAAGCACAATCTCAAACCAAGCAAGAAGTTTCAAATAGTTATCCCTTCTAGATAGAAATGGAAAATGCTGTGTCATTTTTTGAATGCTCGTATTTAATTTTTTTCTCATTGTTTTTAATATATTTATTACATCACGATTTATAAGAACACCTCACTTGAGGAATTTGCTTTTCAAGGTTTTATTTTTGTAAAAAATTAATTAAATAAGTAAATATTATACTTTTTAAATACGATTTATAAATAAAGCAATTTAAATTACAAGGATATAATGTCTGGAAACAATTATAAAATATATGACATTATTATAAACTGATTCCTTTATGTAATATTATTTGTAACTTTAAATTGTTTTACATTGTTTAATTTAATATATTTTGTAATGTATTTTATTGCTATTTCCCCCGATCTTTTATTTTATTGCGAATGTACGTGAAAAGGTTTACTTTATTCTCTGTTCGTATATTTTCTACTAATTCTCCTCTCTTGGAAGCTGGTTTCATATATCCCTTGGGAAATAAAGGGTAAAAAAATCGAGGTAAAGTAAAAAGACTGCAGTCTTAATATTTATAGCCCCGGGGCCAAGCCGAAATTTTCCCTCCCGCACGTCTTGTCGTGTCGTCTGCCTTCGTCATTTCCTTTTGTCATTTGTATCATTTTGAGTTGATTTTTATTACTATTATTTGAAAATCTGTCGTTTAATTTTAGTCAAGTCACTTCATTTCGTTTTAAGAATTTGTAAAACTCATATATATCCGATGGAAATTATTTCCAAGGTACTGAGACATATTATTTAGGTCAATTCTGCCAGTGTGAAAATTACACACAGAAAATATCTATTATGATAGAAATCATACTCTTCTTTATGAGCGTCTTACTCAACGGGAAATCTTTCAAACCTTTGTATTAAAGTGAAACACTGCAGGTTATATTTCCACATGATAGTTTTTCCAACGATTTTTACAAGTGAATCTCCTTAGTTTTCTTCAAAGTTTTCTTTATTTATTCTATAAGTGTACATAACAAAAGGTCGAAGGCCTCTTGGCTGCTACGTTGCGTCAGTACTGCGTTGCGTCCAAATGGTTGTTGCCCTTTATCAGTTTATCATAAAGGGCAACTGATAAAGTAATTTCATCATAATTGTTTTTGATAAAGTATTTAGTAATTTCATCTAAATTACTAGATGAAATTTAGGTCTTCTGGTGGTAACCACTTCAATTTAGATGAAAAATACGACGTTTCGTTTCCACTGTGGGAGGTATCTTCAGGGATGTAGGCTATCATAAATGAAAACACAATACCCTATCAAACTAAACTCAGTTTAGTTCAAATACAATGACGCGGTCTCCACTGCAAGAGTAAAATATTTATGACAATAACCGCAAAAGTCTAAGCAGTGTATTAATAGTTAATATTCAGTTAGTGTGATACTACCACAATATAAGCGAATTTCTAGATGTATAAGTTAAAAAAAAAATATTTGTATATGTCAATCAATAATCTGAACTTATGCTGCTAATTAAATGTAACTTTGAATGTCATTTTACCATATCAATAATCAAGTAATACTACAACCGTACATGATAAACTTGATTCAGTTTGATTTCTATAAATGATAAGCACGAATAAACAATTTTCTTGAGGTTTTGTGCTTTTAACATTTTCGTTCATATAATCATATATATTTCATAAACAAAGTTTTCGAGACATTAATAAGGTTGACTGTTTACTAATTAAGTGAGACAATAAATATACTTTACACCTTGCTTTTTACGTATGAAAAAGTCCCCCTAAAATACTTAAAGGGTCAAAAACAAAAAATAATAAATAACAAATAAATTATAAATATAACATTTATTACATAATCTTATTATTTGAATTATTTCTTCTTATAAATAATACAGTAATTAATAACATACATTATAAATTATCAAGAAATATTTTATAACAAATCTTCAACATTCTCTGTACAAACAACCATTGTAGAGTTTCACTCTGCATTCCTCGGGTTATTTAACTCTAAATATATACAAACCGGCATCATTTTACAGTAAAATTATTCCTTAGTAGGTTGATTAAAAAAATTGAAAATTCTTTACGTGAATCAGCATGTTTATTGTTTAGTTTAATTTTTACTTTTCCCGTCCAAATACCGTAGATATAAAGAAAAATATTGTGTTTACCCTAAAAATCCGAAACTGAGGAAAAAAATTTATTACAAAAATACATCATAATTATCCCTTTCAGACACTTGTATGACGTTCTGGTTTCTATCATGCTGTCTGTCTGTTGTTGCTGAGTGTGTCTGCCTATGTACCTTTGTAACGCAAAACTACCACTGTCTAAATACTAGAGAGTTGAAAGTTGGCACAAAAATTAGACTTTAGGTTGACTTTGTGCTGAAGAACATATACCCAATATTCTCATAAAGAGCTGAAACTAATAAAAAATCTACTCTGCCAAGTTGTAATTATTATTGATGCATTCGTAATCATAACGCTAAAGTATTACACCTATTATTTGACATGGTGTACTTTTCTAAGCTTAAAGCTATAACATTTTAGATATTTGGTAACCAAAAATTCTGAAATAAAAATTCTGAGGTTGCGCAAAGCAGAACCAAATCAGTTTTATTTAGAGTTTTGAGTAATCATGACTTTCTGACGACGAACATGAGCCCAAAGTGGTTACATATTAAATTTTGAATCTATATTTTTAAGTCTGAGGTTAAGTGTAGCGAGACCAAATTGATACCATCTTCTGCTTTGGATAATTAAGAGATATTCTGAAGATGAGCAAATCAATTCTTAAGTTGAGAAGAAAAAGTACCGAGATACCCTATACCCGATTTTTGTTTGTTATAGAAACCAATCATCTCAGTATCACCTCATTCAGAACTAACAAAGACTTCCAGCATTTATTGAATAATTTAGCTAGGAATAATTTACCAAAATTAGTATTTTTTATAAATGAAATGCTGAATAAATCTGATAAAGTATTTTTTAATAACTTATTAAATATTTATAAATTCATTCTTTAATGCATTTTTATACTCTCACATAAATTTTTATGAGAACCATTTTAGTGTTCAGTAAATTAATTACCATTAATTCACGTGAATCATCATTTTATGGACGATTTAATTCTATATTATTAATGTTATTCAGCATTCTTTATATAATATAAGTCAGATACTTTATGGTAACAAATACATTGCTGTATACTTGAATTAAGCAATCTCTGTACAACGCAGTCAGTTAAAATTATCAAATTCTACAATCTTATAAATTTAAAATTCCTATTATAAATTCTTCAAAGTTTAATTTAAAAATATATACAGTAGATTTTTTTACAAATCACCAATAAGATTAGATTAATTTTTAATTGGTACACTTTTAGTTCGGTTACCCGCCTGTTCTTCTTTTCTCTAATTAGGCTCGAGTGGGGCTGGAGCCCACAAAAAGCCCCGATGCTTTTTGAACATCCCTTAAAAAGACTGTTGACTAAAACATCTAAAGTACATTCATTTAAGAACATGGAATTTATTCTACATATGAAGTACCATTAATATTTTATTCATTATTTTTTATCAAATTCAATTGTAAAATCTTAAACAGTATATCAATTTTATATAGTATTTACATCAAAATCAAATTTAATAATTAACTAATGTACAATTAGTAAATAATAAGAAATTAATAAATATAAACACTTACTAATTATTTTTTTTATAAATATATATTGTATGAATCAGAGTATTTAACCACACTAGGACGTGGAAGGATCATACCAGGACCAACTAGATCGTTCTAAGATGTGAAAAGAACAAACTTGTATCATAATAGATCATAATCAGATCATAATACATCCTAATAGATCATACCAAGATGAGAAAGAAAAGTACAAGGATCTACTAGATTGTATTTTGATGTAAAAGAAACATACTCGGATTTAGGAGATAATACAGCATGTGAAAGATACATACTAGAGTCTACTCGATGGTATTTGGAATTAAAAGAAGCTTTCTTGCGTCTAATAGATCATACTAGAATGTATAAGGGACATTAGCAAGTTTAAAGTTTTTTTTTTTGACTTGCAAGTAAGTAATCTCATGTAATGCATGTATGTATGTATGCCTATTATTTGTATGCACGTTTTTGTCCATAGACTAAAATACATAATAAAACCAAACATTTTTGGAGACAAGTAAAGCAACAAAAAAATTAATAGTAAATGCAAGTGGGGGAAGAATTATGTTAGTTAAAATGATGATCTACATTGTTGAGCTAAAATCTGTTACAAAAATGAAAATTCTATAAATGTAAATAGAACCACTTATACTGATGCCTGACTTATGTTATGTACTGTTATGTAAGTTCAAAAAGGGCACTGTTAAAATATTTAACCTCACAGAGCAGAACATCTTCCTTAGAGTGGAGAGACTGCAATCTAACAGGGATTGATAAGTAGAGACACATAATACATACAATAGAGAGATATTGTCTTTACAGTTAACAGACATAATCCTTGCAGTGTAGAGACTACAATCCAACAGTGGAGACATATTATCCATACAATAGAGAGATATTGTCTTTACAGTGAACAGACATCATCCTTACATTGAAGAGACATTACCCTATAATGGAATGACATAATCCGCACACTATGACTCTACGGCTCATTTTTAAAATAAAATGTTAAATTAGTTAATTTAAAGCTTACTAGAATTATACATGGGAAATTTAACCTTTATAAAGATTATATTATTCAAAAACTAAAAATAAGGAACGGAGTACCTCAGAACTTTTTCTAATTTTGTCAGGTTCAACGTTAGACGTCCAGCCTCACCAATTTGAACTCGCACCACTCGTCCTTAGAATTCGAAAACACTAATTTATGATTGAGCACATCTTTGTTCTAGCTTTGCCATCGACAGACAAAAATATCAATTTTAATCCTAGCAGTCACTCTTCCGTCAATCGTCCACGCTCAATGCTTCTTAACAATAGGGAGCCGACAAAAACGATATGTATACTATTTTTATATCTACAAAAAACTGTATAGATGACATTCGATAAAATTAGTGCTTATAATAAGATGGAACTTAACACATTTGATGGTCTTTTATTGTATTCCATCCCTATTTTTTGTATCTATAGATAGCAGTTAATGACATGCATTTTTTTTGTTACCTTTAATGAAAGAGTGATTTTTATTCTTAGTTTCAACATTCTAGCATGATCGCACCGAAAGACAAATATACACACTCGCACGCACGCACACACACACACCACACACAAAAATACAGACAGACAACTTTGTTAAAACACTCAGGAAGTATTAAAATCATCCAAAGTTGTTGATTCAGCTGAAAAGCTGGATTCAGAATTTTTAGTTTAAACACAATACTTTGCATAAATTAGGAAAAGTAAAAAAAACTATGAATAAGACCGAGTACTGTGGGATTGCTACATTTTAATATTGATCTAGTAAATTTTATTTCCTAGCATAGCGAAATTAGTGCAAAATATTCACTTCCAGGTTGCATAGAAGTAAACATTGAGTTCTCAAATGTCTAAATTATAATATTTATCGTTACATTTTTTTCATTTTTACTTTATCAGATCATATAATATCTAAGAGTCAAATTTTCAATTATAATATTAAAGCTAATCTTAAACCTATAAATTCATAAGGTAAAGTTTATTATTTTATTCTTAAAACTTAGCTAAACATGTACCACATGATGTTACAATTTGTTCCAAATTGAAAGGAAAAATGAAAGAAGGAATAAAATTAGAAACTATAATCATAACAAATAAAAAATATACAACACTGTATAAAGGCAATAAATAGTAACCTGTTTGCTAATTTTCAAAGAAAAATCACATTATGAGATGAGGGTTATGGAAACGAAGAGGGGTGAGGTTTGGAGAGAAATCCAAAACCGGGAAGTCACTAAAATTATCCGTTTCAGGTGTTATAATGGCTTCCAAAGTGGTTTTCAAAAGTTGTCTGTCTGTATGTTTATGTGTGTGTACACAAACACAAATTTGGTACAAGAATATACCTTATCTAATAAATAAGAACAGTAAGATTCGTTTTAATGCGACAAGTATATATATGATTTTTGTTGGATCATAAAAGTTATGCAGATTTGATCGTGGTCAGTGCCTTGATGGGATTGAAATGATTGTATTTATTATATCAGGACGAGCGAAGCGAATTTGAAGACGTGTTGCATTATAAATTGAACGAATGGGATAATCTGAGGACAAGCGAAGCGAGTCCGAAGTAGAAAGAATGAGGGTAGCGAATCCGATGTGATAAGGAATAGTTCCAAGGAACCCCGCACCCGATTTTTTTCCTTGGAAATTTACTAAAAATAAAACAATGCGACTGATAATATAATGAAGTTAGGGTGGGACGAGATCAAGAAGAGATCCAAATGACGATATTTTTTCACATTGCGTATTTTGGTGCACGTACATTTTCATGGCTGACAAGGCTTGAACATAATTTTCACTATCTTCTCTGGCATTTTAACTTTGTTATATTGAGTTAGTGGTGTCATAAATATACATTAAACCCTTTCGAAAAGTTTTTCCCTTAATTCGAATAAAATTTGGTGGGAAAAATAATAAAGAGAAAAACTTTAAAAAATATAACATGATTCAAGATGGCAAAAATGACAAAAAAAGTTGATTTTTATGAACCCCAAGTTTCAACAAAAAAAAAGTTTTAGACTAAAGTAGTTTTAAAAAGTCATATAGTGGAAAAGTAAGTTACCAGAGTTAATAACTGTTGCAATATGTTCAATTAATATCTAGTAATATTGTTGGGAAAACCAAAAACTTTTACTGCTAAAGCTTTCTCGGTAGGAGCAAAGCATGCTTCGCCTTCCTTTGAAATTCCCACTAAACTTTTCCAACATAGAAAAAATTATCTAACGGAAAAACTTTATTAATTAACACACACTTAGACAAAATATTTTTAAGCATAATCAGCAGCATTGCCTTATCTCAAAGAGACTGTGAAGTAAAAAAATACAGATGTTGTAATTTATTCTTTTTTCAGTACTATTATGTAGAATCTCAGGAGTATAAATAATCAGTAAAAGAAGCTTAAATATCAGTATATGTAGCCCACCGAAAGGCTTTGTTGATGTATTATTTTTAAAAGTCATATAGAACGACACTAAAAATTATGTCGTCTGCATATAAGAAGTCATGTACTAGGCTGTTTTAATTGTATAAATACTGTTAGTCACTGCTGCCAATGCATGCTTTTAACGTGTCTTTATTATTTTGGTTTAATTAATTTAACTGTCATCACATGTCTAAAGTTATTGTATTATTTTAGTTCTTCGCCAATTTTCAATAACGGGGGGTTAACTTATGGACATTACAAGGCTTATTATTTATCTGTTAATAAAAAGAATCTCTAAAAACCGTTAAGAATTTTTTATTATTTGAAAGTATCAAAAGGACAGCAGATGCAGTAACAGTTTTTGAAAATTGAAATAAGGCAGAAAAAGGAAACCCAAAGTAAGAAGTAAAATTTATAAATACGATAGAAGGGGATTTAAGTTAAGAAAAGGTATTACGACGGAACAAGGAACATTGGGAATAATGACCCAAAACACCAGGAAAAATACCATGAAGCGAGAGCTTATGCTAGGTATGATAAAGCAAAAAGGGGAAGAATACGACCGGATAAAACGACCGAGCCGTACTGATTGGGTTTTGAGTGCGGCATTAAGTGTGGTCAAGATGTCGTTGGACGAGGGTCGTAACAGCTGTGATCAACTTGTCAAAACCTTTCCAGACCTAGACCAGGATATCGTAAGCAGACTCTACGCTGAATCAACTACAACGATCCATTGGTTAGAAAAGGAGAGTTTCAATTTCGGCGAGGTTAACAAAGTTAAATCAGGAAATCGACATCATGGATGTCGACCGTATTCAAATCCGGGTCGTGTAGAATATCAGGAAAAGCAATACAGCAAGAAGGTTGGAAGGTAAGCTAGAAGCCTTATTGAAAGAAAATCGGCTAAAAACTAAGCAGGAAGAGTTATATTCGAAAAATCAGACTGTATTAGCCCGTCAAAGGCAAAAAATAAGAACCTTAGAAGTTGAAATTGAGAAAACCAGGGTATTGAAAGTAACGCTAGAGAACCCAGAATTTGAAAATGATGAAGTAGAAGCAGTTCTCAAGAGCTTAAAAAGCGTAGTACCACCAGAAGCTACTTCACCTAAAGATACCAGCTAATACTGCTTTACCTCAATCAAACCCATCAGGTAACAGTTGCAACTGTAAGTAACAGTTGCACCATCATCGCAGGACATCGCAGCGTACCAGGTATATAAAGGACTAACCTCACATCTGCAGAGGCAACCAACATCGAGAAATTCAATCATCAGCGAATGAAGTGGCCACCAACATAAGAGACTCTAGTCAAACGTTTGAGCAACCATCCGATCTCAAGACCAGTCCTCGATAATGGATTGACTGAAGCGCGGACTAACAAGTTGGTAGATGGACCAATTATTAGTCTAAGCGATAACAAAGGGTTGCTCGAGAACAGAGAAGCTCTTTTACTGCAAGTACAGCTTTTTTGGAGGAAGCTCGGTCAGAATTAAGTAATAAAGTTTGTTTAAAAAGGGTGGTTGCGAAACTTTCGACCAAATATTATAAGGCTAATAATAAATAAGGCTGGGTGAAATTTATCGAACCAAAATAAGAAAAATAATCAATTAAGGATATAAGTATGAGATGGAACGTATCTCAACCTACTGTAAACTCACCCCAGGTAAGTATGCAAAAGGTGCTTTGTATTTATTGTAAGGGAAATCATTTTGTCCAAGTTTGTACAGAGTTGTCAAAACAAAAATAGAACGTAATAAGAAATTTTATTTATGAGCAGAATCTTTGTTTTCGGTGCCTGATTCGAGGCCACAAAGGTAAGGACTGTAAGAGACGAGCAAGGTGCAATACAGCAGGGCTTAAAATAGCAAGTTTTAATGGTAAGGTTTAGTTTAACTTGCCTTCAGATACTTAAGTAAGGGAGTCTATACCAGGGTCCGTAGAGGAAATTCAAACTCCTAAAATAGCTGAGCAGTTTACGCACTCACATCGTAAAAAAGCCATATTTATCCATTGATGAAGAAAGTTGATATTAAGTTGCTAATTGGCAACAATTGCCCTCGGGCATTGTGCCCAGTTGAGGTTATTAAAGGTTTTCAAAATTGTTTATTAAAAATACGGTTAGGAAAATAAGAGTTAAGGAGGTAATTGATATTTTTAATTAAGACTGTTTAACAGATAGAAAAGTTCACGAATTACAGTACGACACACGGCTAAACTTAGTTGACAGCGAGGGAAATAGTTTTGAGAACCAATAAGATTCGCCGGCTTTGATATTGAGGGCGTGGTTTAACATCCAGGACTAACCTCATTAGCTCCCTCGCTTCAATTTCCCACGCTGTTAACTAATTTTAGCCATGTTTTGTATTGTAGGACTCTGTAAAGGACAAACAAACCAAACGCAGGTAGTGGTACCTATGGAGTATAGGAAATGTTTTCAGATTTTTTGGCGGGAGAAAGGGGACACTAGTAAGGTTCCTAAAAATAATACAGAATGGCTAGACATTTATTTGGAGCAGCGTCATGACCTGGAACCATGAAACTTCTCTTGAATTTCGCCCTAACATACAAATAACATAAATGTTTAACCCCGAATCACAATAAATCAAGAATATTTTCATATCCATATGTACAATATAGTTATCACATACTTTATTTTGATATGTGCATATCTCTGACTAGTATGCATATTTTATCTATTTTATTTTTACAAAAAAATTGATTTATGATTGTAGAGTTATAAATGGCATTTATTAAAGGAAATATACATTTTTAGATGCTAATGATTATAGTAATTTTTGCTTTTCCTTATTTATATAAATTTATGCTTATCCGTAGGTATGTAAATAGGAAAAGTATGGTGTTTGCAAAGAAATACAAAACCGAAATGTCACTGGAATTATCCGTTTCAGGTGTGTCTTAGACTTCCTGAAAAGTTTTCACAAAATTGTCTATCTGTATGTGTGTGTGTTATCTGTTATCATCGTGCTCCTATGGTAGTTATGCTAGAGAGTTTAAACTCTATAAACATCGGTCTATAGGTGCTGTTGCGCTATTCGAAAAAAATATGATGACGTCATTAACTTAAAATTATGACTGAAAATTTTGAAAAAATCATAAAACGCAAAAACAATGTTGCGATTTTATCGAGATTTAGCACGCATGTAGCCATATATGAGACTAATTGTATGCTGTTTCATCTCATTATTAGCATTAGTTCAATTTTTATCAGACGATTAATAAATAAGTTCACTAAGTTTCATTTAAATACGACAAGTATATCTATGGTTTTTGATAAATCATACAATTTAAGCAGCATCGAGCGAGGTCAGTGCCTGCATGGGTGACCGCTGGGAATAAAACGAAGCAGGAAATGAAAGGAATGAATATATTATCTTCATTATTATCTTATTAGGACAAGCGATAAAAATCTGAGGACGTGTTGTAAAATGAATTTAACGACTTGCACATTTTGAGGACGAGCGAAGCGAGTCCGAAGTGAGGGGGGATGAGCGTAAGGAATACGATGTGATAAGGAAAAGTTCCGAGGTACCCCGTACACGATTATTTATTATCTTTTTGATATCTACTTATCAAAAAGTAGTTATTTTAAATTATTAAATATAGATTATTAACTATAACTTTTTCTCACTTATAACGATAAAGTATTATGTTTGCGCTGAAAAACCGGGAATTCACCCTAATTACTCGTATCAAGACGAGGCTTCAAAGGTTTTTGAGGCCTCCTGAGTGGTTTCTACAAAGTTGTCAGTTTAAGCGTAACTGGGAGCTATGATGATAACCGTTGCCCAAAGTGTGTTAGAAAAGGTACAAAAATCAAACTTTAAACTTCCGGAATTGGGCTAACAATTCTATTCCTAAACCCAGTTTTATAAATTTCATGAAATTTTTATACAATAAAATGACATTTTTATAATTAAAGGTATGATTTAGTTTTGTTACAGATAAAATCCTAGAGGAAGAAAATGCTTTTTTCACCCAATGTACAACTAAAACAGCGACAAATCTGTACAAATATGATTATTAGATAACTATATTAATTAGGAAAAATATACTAATACACAAAACAAAAAGAACAAACATAAGCCAATAAAATTAACAAAATATGTTTACTGTTTACATTAACATATTGCAATGTTTTAACAAAATGAATTAATGTAACGAATGTATATAACTAGCAAACATTAACTCAACATGATACATGTTAAACATGACAATTTAAGGAAACAAAAAATGTACAGAATTAGGATAATGAGACATGATTTCGAACAACATAGGACGTACATGTACACCATGAGACATAAAGGTTTGACAAATAAACATTTATAACTAACACCAATAAAATCTTTGAGCTCAAACAATGTTTTCCAATTTTTTTGTATCAATTTTTTTATTATGAATGATTCTTTATCTTAAATTAGAGTAGAAACAATTATATGTGCCAATAAAAGATTTATAGATTTACATTAACCATTAAATTTATTAGGTTTTATTACATGGAGCGAATTAGGTTACGAAAATAATTTGAGAAGGACGAAGAGAGCGATGAGCCACTTAAATGGTTTGCGAGAAATTGAACTGGATTTTCTTCTTGAGATGGCCGCCATTTTATCACCTAAAACATATCAAAATTATTAATATAAATACAGTTTCTCTTTGATGCATAATAATAAAATGACCAGTTTGTGCATGGAATTCGCAAATTTCCTGTCCTGAAAAAAATCGCTAATAATATGTAAAAAAAAAAATCGCTAATAATATGTATGTCATGGCGGGAGCCGAAGTTGGGAGAGTGTCAGAAACACGCTAAAGAAGTTTCTAAACAAATAAATGTACGTTTTGTAAAACTTTTTACAATATATACTTATGAATATTTTTAAAGTAAGACACATTTTTAGGACACCTTCTTTCGAAAGACGGCATTGAACAATTACCTGACAAAGTTCAAGCATTAACTAACTTTAAAAAACCAGTAACGGTTGATGAATTAAGACGCTTCTTAGCTATGCTTAATTTTTATTGTTGGTTCTTGCAAAACATAGCCAAATTTCAAGTCCCCAAATATATATATTTGAAAAGAAGTAAAAAAATGCGACCGAATAAAAATTAAATGGACACTCGAATTGAATGCTGCTTTCAAAACGTGTAAAAGCGAACTGGCGAAAAAAACGCTATTAGCACACCCCAAACCAGGCGTGCAACTTTCATTAGTGGTAAATGCCTGTAATGTAGCTAATTAGATACCTCTAATGTAGTGATTTTATAGCTAAAGCCGCTATAAAATCACACGGTACTGAGCGTTGAGTTGAAATGTTGCCAATAGTCGTTATAGGACTTTGATCAGCCTTAAGAGACGATAATACGGCGTCGCCTGCAGTGACAAACACTGGTACACCACTTAGGCTACCGGCAAAGTTTTTCTATAAAAGTGATACGGTGGTTAATGGAGATGAATTACGAGAAACCCTCAGGAAAATGGTGAGAAAATTGCGACCCGTAAAAACAAAATTCAAGTGGAATGATCAAATATTCGTAAGCGGAGGCCTAAAAACCTGTACATACGTCTTATTAAGAAATAATGCTGTTCGTGGTCCACTAGATTTTCCTTACCAAGGTCCATACGAAGTGCTACACCGAAAGGACAAAGTGTTCAAGGTTAATATTAACGGTAAACCTCAAAACGTTTCAGTCAACAGACTGAAGCCTGCCTACGGTGTTGCAGGTATCGCAGATGCTGGAATGGGAGTACTGTAGCGGTGTCAAGATGTCAAGATTGACAATTTTACTTTTAGTTTTAATTTAATAATTATTGTTCATTTTTGTGAGTTGTCAAAAATATAGTTATTCCTATTTCTTCAATCTAAGAACTTGCACAACCCTTTGATCCCATAAAATTGTATTCTTAAAAATGATTTAGCTGTCACTCCCTGAAAACGCAATAGCTTGAGCTAAACGAAAGTGTATCGAGATTTATTTTTATAGTTGTAAAATTATATAAATAGAAGTAGAAATTATATAATTATAAATAGAATATGCTTGAAAAGAAATAATCTATGACAATAATACTATCTCAAAATAATAAATATGCATATATATTAATAATTAATTATTATTGTCAGCACTAGAATTGTACTGGGTATGCTGGACCTTAGTAAAGCCATCACTTTACTTAAACCTTCTTCTAACGTAGCATTTGTCTATCGACTTGTATTAACTTTATTCAAAAAGAAAAGGGCCAAGACAATGATAAAGTTTTCTTTTCCCAACTGTTCCCAAGTATCCCTTTTTGTTGATGTAGTGTCCCCAGGGCCTTTTCCCTTTCCTCTACGTTGTGTACTTTTAACATTCATAATAAAGCCACTTTGTTACGATATTCCAGTTCTCGTGTGCATACATATTTTATAATGCTCCCTGAATTTAATTTTGCAAGACTCGAAACATGATGATTTGATTTCACATATGACTAACGTACCATTGCAACTTGTAACTTTCCAATTCATAACACAGGATAGATATGTTTAATGTTTTCGAAAATAGAAAATTAGGGTACGGGATATCTCTAAACTTCCCTTACCTTTTATTCAAAGTGCTACGCTTATCCCTACATCTAAGGACTCGCTTCGCTAGTCCTTAGATAGAGAAATCACTTCATTGAAAGTGCTAGTTAAAGAGGCACAGGAAAAAATATCACTTCTGGAAAATGTAGACATTGTAATGCATAAATATTCCAAAAAAGCTCCTCAGTTCATATATATGAAGTAATGTTTGTTGTCTAGACTCTTTTGGCCTCCAATCTAAGTAATAGCAAGGCGTGTATTCATTTAAACTGTATCCCTCACGTTCGAGTCGTCTCCATATTTGACATTTATATTAGCTTCATATGATTCTGCTATTCAAGTATGTTTCAGGATCATGAGTTAAAACATAACAAGATATAGCAATATAGCAATAGTAAAATTGTTACTTATTCAACAGATGCTCCAGTAAATTATTCTATCAATATTATTTCACCTACCTAATAAATAATTTATAAATAAATTGCGCTATATATATATATATATATATATATATATATATATATATATATATATATATATATATTATATATATATATAATACTTTATAAGCGCCCCATTAGTTATGAGTATCGAAGGAGTTATCTTTACACCTTATTTAGTGTATAAGTAATACTACTAGAGTTTCTTGCTTTAAAGCTTAGTCTAAGGAGGAGCAATACTACTAGACGTTTTTGCCTTAAAAAAAGGTAGACTCATTGGAAATGAGTCAATTAATGCAAATCGTTCTACAAACACTTATTTGTTGTTTCTTTGGTTGGCATCTTCACAGTCCATGACATATTTTTCGGCTATAGCTGATGTAATAATTTCTTAGTTGATAACTATCAAGGATAAATTTTGATAATTGACTTCTCCAGAGTCCATATATGTAAGTCGTTTTTCCGATACTCTGTATCATTTTAAAATACTGAGTCTACTTTTGTCAGTTGGAACTACTAGAAAAGAAGCACCTCTTAATTTCCTCATTCTATAGGATTTTATTGCTTGAACAGTTTCACAATTCTCGTGCACTTCTAACGACAAATAAAGAGTGCTATTGAGAATCATTTTACCAAGATATCAAGTACACCAGGTTTGATTTATTAAAAATAATAAGCACTTATCATTATACCTTTCACCAGTTACTACCGTAGGTATATAAAAAGGGCATTGTGTTCGCCCTAATAAACCAAAACCAAGATATTAAATATTTATTCGTTACGGGCACATTCTCGTTCCAAGTAGTTCATCATACTGTCTGTGTGCTAAAGTGTGAGCATGTATTAATGAGTGTTTAGGTAACGCATAACTTCCTCTGTGTTTATGATAGAGTGTTGGAACTAGGCACAAAATCACACAACATTGATGGAGTAAATATTAAGATATTAAGGGTAAAATTAGCTTACTACAGATTAGACCAGACATGAATGAATTTCTTGATATCATATTTACAAGGCAAGCAACAATACATAGACATAGGAGGCTCCTGCTCAACGTTACAAAGGATAATACACGGTGTTAGACAAGGATCTATTATTATTATTATTAATATAATAATTATATAATAATAGGATCTATATCAAGACCTATATTATTTCTGCTGATGATAATATTCTATATTCTATAAGCTGATGATTATAGGGTATTTTTTCATCCAAGACTCAATCCGACTTGCTTGAGCTACAGTCAATAGCTCTTAATATTTTGAATTACTGGTGTAAAGCCAATAAGGTAAAACTTAATAACAATAGAACCGTAAATATTAGATTTAATTTAAAAGAAAACACATTAAACTCTTTTAAATTTTTAAGCATCTATATTAAAAACAATATCATAGGAACCTCATATTGAAAAGATTAAGCACAAGCATTTATATTTCCAAGAAAGTTTTAAGCTCCCTCTCCAAATTTCTCTTAAAATTGATTATTTTGCACATTATCTAGTTTAATAATTTATGGCACAATGATTTGGGGAGCTTCACTTCATGCGAGTGGACTATTTATTCACCAAAAGAAAATACAACGGTTTATCTTAAATCCACCCCAAAAAACATCTTATAATAAAAATTCAGACTCATGATATTCTATCCATACTTTTCCTTATTTATATCGTAGGTATATAGGAAATGTATTGAGTTTGCAAAAATATCCGAAACCGGGATGTCACCGGAGTTATCCGTATAAGGTGTTTTCACAAAGTTGGTTTTGACAATTGAATTCCAGCAGGGCTAAAGCTGTACAACTTACTTCCTGAAAATATAAACCTTTGAAGAGAAAAGATTTGACAAATTAGTAAAAATTAGTCTTTTAAAAAATCCCTTGTACACTGTGAAAGAATTTCAATTCATAAACTTTTAATTTTAATAAATAATATTTTGTTTTGACTTTTTACAATTTACAGAAACGTATATTATGTAAAATAAAGGATTTATTCATTTAAATTTATCGGTCTCATTTCTAATATTTTGCTAGAAATCAGAGTGTTTGTTTAGAACTAGAATTGGGTTGATCTAATAACCAAAAAAGTTTTAAGCACTAGACTTAGACCACTATTTAATTTACTTACGTTTTTTACAACTTTTGTTGTCAACGTTTGTTGACAACTTTATGACTTATGGTTTCCCAAACATATTTTTTTTAAACTTATTTTTTTTCTCTAACTTTATGAATAATGATCCGATATGGATATTGTCTACAGCTATACTTATTATTTAATCCCCCCCCCCAATATACAAACTTAAAAGGTATCTTGCTATTTGACATTTTAAAGCTATGCTCTAAAACCATTTTTTTATTATGATTCATTGTTCTTAGGTAACGATAAAGGGCTGAAACACGACTCGTAATTTCAAGATATACCATTTTTATAAGAACAAACTCACCTGGTTATGAAAACGCAATTTTCATCCGATTTTCCTCCGTGAACTTTTTGCACATTGAGGTCATATAGAATATGAAGAAATATTCAGGAAATTTGTTTTTATGTTACAACTGAAGAAAAATGTCCGATTTGATCCAGGTTCACGCTTCTTCTTTTTTTTAGAGCTCATGCAAATAAGAAAAACTTCTTTATACCTAACTCCAAAAACAAAGAAGTTAGCTTCAGATAGAGTAGAGGAAGCCCGCAATACAACTATAAATAGGATTTTTCGTAAAAACTGTTTTTGGCCTAGAAAGTCCCCTGAAGATTGCAACATGATATATGTTTTAGTTTCTGAGAAATAGATCGACGGAAACCCTGTATGTTGTTCATATATCATGTAGTTCTTAAAACAGGTATATTTTTATGAATTTCCCCTGTTTCGTTAAATAGTTAAAACACTATAGTAAATAAATCAGTTACATAATAAAAAACACAAAATTAAAATATGTTAGGACTTAAAAGCAAACTTGTATAAATAATACACTAAACTATCCGTTTAATGCTACCATTAAAGTAAGTTTGGTAAAACTGCAAAACTTGATCCAAGTTTACAACTGACAACCAGTTTATGAAGTTCCGCTCGAGTTGTGCTGACTTTAGGAACACGTAACAAAGTTGCAAACGTTTCCTTTTTACAGTGAAGAACATAACTAGTAGCGTAACTAGTAAAGAAACATCGGTAATGAACGAAACTTGGAAAACTACTTGAAGATAAACTTTTAGATTGAGTTTTAATAGCATTAATCCTTAACTTAGAACAGGTAATATAAATCATTAAGATTTATTTAAATAGAGTTGTAGAAAGACGAGTAATATACAGAGTGTATATCTAAGCATAGACTTCCAAGCATAGCCTAAAGGCTCTCTGTATCTATATAGATAGATACGGTGTAGTAAAGGACTGTGCTTACCCCCAAAGTACGGCCAGGTCAGATAAAAACATTATGCATCCAAGTAGGCTCAAAAGTCTTAAAATAAGTAACACATATTCGATAAAATAGACTTATTATATGGCCCTTCACAAAAAAAGGAATACATAATTTTTTTAATTTCATGTCTATCATAGCCTTTTTATTAATTTTTACTTTTTTCCTAAGAACCAAAATATTTGACTTTTCACTTCAGGTAGAACTAGGGGTTGGATTGCACATACTTTAATTAAATTTTATACAAATAAAAATAGGTTAATTACACAAAATTCCTTTATTGTTTAATATATAATAACTAAGCTTTCGACTAAAAATTAGTCATCATCAGAGTTTAAAAAATATAAAATATAAAATAAAAATACAATTTTACGAACTACTTCATATTGCACCTTGGTATGGTTTGGTAAGCTATGTTTAAAAAAAACCGTTAAAAACTGTTCCATTGAAGAACTTAAAAAAATCAGTGTTACCAATAATTTTAGTTGAAAAACAATATTTTAAAGTATATTAAGATTTTCTAGATTTAAGAGTTCCATATTAAATTTTTCGTTCGATTACGGCACCGGAGGTCCGGGGTTCGCAGCCCTGGCTATGCTCTAAGATTTTATGAATAGTATTTGTATTAAAAAGATTTCGCCAACTTTAATTAATTCTTAGAGTGTAGTAGATGCTACCCACCTGAGGTGGTTCCTGCAGGGTGAATACCCTGATGGGCCGAAAGGCCCTAAAACGGCCATTTATTTATTTATTTATTAAATTTGAGTAAATGGAGCTTAATTTTTCTACATCTTTTTTAAAATTAACATTATTATTAAATTTGACTATATTTATCATTTCTTTAACTTTCCTTTTTTAACATAGCTTACCAAATCATACCAAGGTGCAATATGAAGTAGTTTGTAAAATTTTATTTTTATTTTATATTTTTTAAACTCTGATGATGACTAATTTTTAGTCGAAAGCTTAGTAATTATATATTAAACAATAAAGGACTTTTGTGTAATTAAACTGTTTTTATTTATAATATATTTTTTATAAGTCCACAAAAAGAAACTTTTTAAATTTGATACGTTATTCGAAAAACCTAAGGTATATTTAGAACAAATCAACCACTTCCATAAAAGTGATGATTTTACTATGTTAAAATTAACATTTAATAAGCAATTAAGCTTAGTTAACTTCATTCGACTACCAATCAACAAATTAAAGTCCATTATGTTGTACTATTCCAACATATATTATAACTGAGTCGAGTTTTATAGCTAAAAGCTCTCATTTTATTGCATACTTTGTTATTAATGATTAAACGAACAATTAGTCACACAGTCGAAAATCTGAAATGCATTTGTTTATATTTTCACGAGAGAGATGTCATTTTCTATAAAATTATTTTGTTCATTAGTCATATGGAAAATGTTTATGTGGGTTTATGAATAGTTTTAAAATATAGGGTCAGTTTATATTGTACGGATCTTTGAGAAATTGTTCTGCTAAGCGTATAAATTAATCAAAATTCAATAAAGGGTGTAATATCAATACATCTGCAAAATATGATTCGGTACAGTTATTTCATTCGGTATTGAAACAATGTAAACCTTGCAATAAATGTTCATCTACTGAGAAAATCACTGCGTGTCTTAATATTTATTAACTTAATATCTATCCATTTCAAGGAAAATGATTCAGCTTAACTGGTGAAATTTAAGATAACTTGTTTTAATAATAATCTAACAAGTTAAATAAATTAATACAACAAAATAAATTAAATGATTTTAAATGCAAAGCTTATCTTGTTTCTTCTTTAATGAAAATACTAAGAAATAAATCTATTATTCTTAGAGCAACGCCATAATTATTAAATAAATAAATATTTATTTAGGACTGTAGTTTTCATTAATCATATTTTTATATGTTATACAGAACATCAGTCTGAGACATCAACCCTTTTATAAAAAAAAGTAGTCAAAATTGTTTTGAAAAAAAACAGGGAAAAGACGAATCAATAAGTCGGCCGCAATAAGTAATACTTTGAAGTACATTTTCAGCCTAAGAAAAATCATAGAACGACAGCATATCTTAAAGGGGTTATTTTCATTACGAGTCAACCGTTGTCAATAACATTAACATATTGAGAGTACTTAGATGGTAATTAAAAAAAAGTGTAGCTCGGTTTTAGAAACAACATAAACATTTGCGTGACAGGTATTCTTATAATTATTTTAAAAATGTCTTACTTATTTATATGTTTGAAGATAGATTGATAGTGAACTACACAGCTGTGACATGTAATTAGTACTTCACGAAATTGATCAAAATTGGTCAATTTTTCCAGCAGTTTAAAAAACACTCTAATATTGTGCTATTTGGCCGTCTAATGAAGAACTCACCAACGTTCGTATCATAATAATTAAAAACATAAGTTAGATGGCGACATAATTTCGTCCTGCCTCTTCCAGTAATCCCATGTTATACGCTTTTAGTTCCTGGAATATTTAATTCTCGAAAATCCAAATAGTATATAATTTAAAAAAACACCTTAATAAATAATTACGACTTTTTTCATTCCAAACTTAATGACCTCTATATTTTTTATGACCGTTTTATCTCTTTTTTAAACCAAAAACAAAATTAAAACTCCTTTAAAAAGGCATTTATCAAAGTTAGTAATGAAGTAAACGTTTTTTCTTAATATTTTTCCAACGCATTTTTTACTTGTATTTTAAAATTGTATTCATTTTACTCTCAGTGTAAACAATAACACTTAGAAAAAAAGAAGAAAAAACAAATAAATAAAGAAGGCATTAGTATAAATTAAAAATGGGAGCTTAACATGACGATCGGGACATCGGTACAGTCACAGCGGTAATTACCACCTTACTGCCTTATCTTTCTATTGACACAGCGTTAAAAATATCCTCATTTATTTTTATGTTTAATCTTTTTTTTTATAAAATAAAAATGGAAGTTAATAATTTATAATATATTTCCATCTTAACTTTTACGTATAGCTACCATCTCCCATTTTTTTAAATGGAGAGATAATTAAAAACAACTTAGTCCTTAATTAAAGGACCATAACAAAATAAAATACAAATGGAAAAAGAGTTAAAATAAAGAAAAAAAAATGCGGCTAAAAATAATTATTAAAGCGGCACTTCAAAATTATATGGATATAAAGTCTTTGACAAAATTTGGTAATGAAATGGTTCGTAGTACAGGTGGCAACGAAAGTAAACTAAATATTTACAATAAAATGAGGTACAGGGTAACTCGAACTTTTTTCTTATCTCATCGGATCACTACGCTTATCCTTTTCACTTTGGACTCAAAGTGAGAAGGATTTATGAGCTGAGTATATAAATATGAGTATTTAGTACATGAGTAGGGAGAAATATATCCTAAGAATTCGTTACCCTAAAACCTATGAATCAAGTTTTGCCTCCCACGTATTAAACACTGACTACCAATACAACCTAGATCAATTTGAGTTACTCTACAACTTTCAAAAAGGTACTAAACTCAATCTCCTGGAACATTAGGTAATCTACCGAATTCTGCAAAATCCTGACATTCCCTGCTTTAATGAAATGATTAAAATGCGTTCTAATCAAACCTATACGCCATAGCAACATAATACAACATTGGCATTTACTTTTTATTTAAATTTAGCCTCCATTATAGTATATTAGTTGATTACGTGCAATTTCCTTGGAAATTAGTAATCTAAGTGCAATTTTTTTTGTAATAAGTAAAGTTGATTTGTAAATTAGTTACTTAATTTCCACTTCTGTGCTATGTTATAATTTGATATGTATGTATAACAACCTTTGAGTCCATTCTTTTTAGATGTTATTGTATAGTTAGTTACTTTGTGATAAAGTGATTTATTCTTGTTCCTTTTACAAATATACCTGGTTCCCTAGAACTTCTTCAGACACAGCGAACCCTCCCCCACCAATACCTCCAACCACACCCACGCCAACTCCTTCCTCTGCTCCCTCCTCCTACTTGCTACCCAAAAACTCAGTCTGTAAACAGCTCTGATGATGACGTAAAGTCGACACCGGTCAGTTATAATTTTTTGTATACTATTGTTGTTGACAATATATTAATTGTTTTTAATTATCGTGTGTTTTTTTATTAAACATCATGGCAACTACAACCTCCTAGTAAATTAAATAGATAAATAGGTTTAATCTTAACTCAGCAATTAGCATAGTAAGATTATAAAAGATGAGAACCACTCACCAGAATCAACCTTCTGTTGTATTAGGTATCAATCCTTGAGACAGTCTCACTTAGATATCCTGCTAGGATATAAAATAAAAATTGCATATTTACCTTCGGAAACTAGTAGATTGATATAAGCAGGCTGTGTATTTGAGGCTGAACAGGAGTAATTGCCGTTATCCGAATATCTAACGTCGTATATAGATAAATGCGATTCAGTCTTCTGTCCTTGTTCAGTCCTCACCTCCACTCTTCCCTTATCAAATGATATCATCTTATCATTATGATACCATATCACGTACTGCGGCGGCGTGGGACTCTGACAACAGAATAAAAGAGACTTTATTAAAAAAAAACATTTGTAAACAATAATTGTAAACTGAGCTCAATGTTTACAATACTGACAGTATTGCTGGCTCGAAAAAATGTAAACTAAAGTAAAATAAATGTAGAAGGAAAAATAAACTGAGCAATAACTAAACTTAATTTAAGTGTATTGCGTTACTGCGCAGGCATTCGCGGATATTGTCATAAAGAATTAGGACCGCGTTAATGTAGATGGTAAATCTGACGTTTCACTTGCTCTGGGGGAGGCATCTTCAAGGATGTAGGACATTATAGATGAAAACACAACGCTCTCTAAAACTGAGTTCAGAGCAGTTAAGTAGAGCATTGTTTTCAAGGCTTTTACCACCGGAAAACCTTAATCTTCACAACCATTTAAAAAAATTAGACCTGTGCGATTAGCTAACAGCTGTATAAACAAAATGGGTACAGGGTACCACGGAACTTTTGCTCGTCACATCGTATTCGCAACACTCATCCTCCCTGCTTCGGACTAGCGTCGCTCGTACTCAGAACAATAAAATTATACTACTGCATACCTTCAGATAGGAAATGCAACCATTTTATTCCCAGCGGTTACCCAAACAGCTCACCACGCTCAATGCTACTTAATATTCATGATCTAACAAAAATCATGGATATATTTGTTGTAATAAAACGAAACTAAAGGTAAGTAAGTAAAGGTACCAAAATTCAAATCAATTTATACCATTTTCTGATTTTTTACAATTTTTTTAAAAAACGTACACAAAGCATTTGATAAAAATTGAGGTAATGCTGATAATGAGATAAAACTTGGCACATATGTTAGTCTATATGACCACATGCGTGCCAAACTCAAAACGATCACATCATTTTCTGCGTTTTTTGATTTGTAGAAAGTTTCACTGAATCATTATTGCGGATTAATGATGCCAAAAAATTCGAACAGTACAACCACAGCGATAGATTGAGTTTTCTACAAAGTTTCAACTCTCTAGCATAAAGATGCTAGAGATTTGAGAGTTCTTAGCTCCAACTACACTAGGAGCTAAGATGATAACAGACCCACTCACACATACACACACATACAGACAGAAAACTTTGAGAAAACCACTCAGAAGGTCTTAAAAATATCTAAAACGGATAATTTAGATAAAATTGCCCAGTTTCGAATTTTAGAAAATATAAAAATTTTCCTTCTTAACTCCAGTATTAATGAGGAAAAGAAAATTGTTCTAAGAAAATATGTTTATGTTTCTTTAGCAAAAGCCGGCGAAATCATAGATGTTAGGTTAAGAATTATTAAAAGTAAAACATTATTAAAGAGAGTTTTTCCGTTCTACAAGATTTTGAAAAGTACAGGATTTTACCTGTAGAAGAGAGAAAACGTCTAACAAGGTTACTAAACACACACAAACTTTGTTTAATTAACCCTTGTTTTAATTTTCAACAGAATAACTTATAAATTTTAACTAATAATTACAAAACAACAAAACATTAAACTAAGAGTTTACTCTAAGCATAAAATATTCTTCTTGGCTAGTTTAATATGCAAGATTAACTTTAAAACGCAATAACAACTCATTACCTGGCCTTGATAGAATACACAAGTCTAATCGAATTATTTTTTAAATTCATTAAAATCTTGTTGCCAACTATAACTTGATTCAGATGGAAAAATTTGCATACCCCGCTACCGACTCATATTTCTGTATTTTCTTACGTAAACTACAGTATAAATTTGATATTTACTTTTCGATAATAAATAAAATGCAATAAAATTAGGTTTAAATTTACATATTTTTTTTATATTTCTTGTCTCCTTATTCCTGTAAAAAGTAACGGAATTAAAATGTTAGCACTGTTTTATTTCAAAGAATTATCATCGATATTGGTATTTCAATATTAATCATAGCTTGAGCAAATACAGGTAGCTCAGTGTTAAAGCGCTCGCCTAGTGACCTGGTTGCGAAGGGTTCAAATCAAACCAAGGGTGGATCTTTTATAAGGTTATCCCTTGCATTAGTGTTTTAGAATGTTTCAAATTCAAGGCCGGCCAACCCAGCCTAGGTTAGGTTTTACGTGGTTTGAGACAAATCTAGATCCACATTTTCGTTGTCTCCAACTCATGTAAAGACAATGTTCTGCGGGCCGTTGGAAGGTTAGAAATATATTGAACCTTCGAAACGAGCACTATAAAATTCGATACTTGGATTTAGCGGCGTTTCTGGTCCGACGACCCCGGAACGTGAGCAGAGGGTTCCTGGTTGCAGCGTGTACATAAGCTCTAGGGGTCATTAGTAGAGAAGCATTCGGGAGAGTATAAAAGCTAAGATGATCTTACTGAGTTCAATCTTAAAAAAGAACTCGTTTTTGTACCGTGCTTATATCAGCACAGTAAAATAATTTTCTTTTGGTGTCAGTATAATCAAACGAAAAATTATTTGTAATCATAACTCTCAATTTAGGAACGGTCCAGCGAATCCAGAGATATTGAAAATTGTAAAGAATTAATTTCATTTAATATACAGACGCAGGCAAAAAAGCTACCAAAAAATGATTATGAAATTGGTTTTTTGTTTAGAATCCAAATTGGAGTTAAATCGACCAAACAGTTTGAACCGGAAAATTGGAAACAAACTTTTTTTCCACTGAATTCTATTTTTCAAAAATAAAATTGATTTGGTAGTAAGTGAGATAAAACACCAAAAAAATCAGCAACGGTTAAGGGTAAGTCAATAAACCTTGGTGTCAGGGCAAGCAGCAACTCTAAAACATTGTTTTGAATTTCCCGAGCTTTTCCTGATTTATCACTCTTGCAGTATAAAGAGTTTTTTCGAAGGCAATTAAAAAGTATTTCATTGTATAGGAATTAGATTGTTCCTATTCTCAGAGATCTGAACTTTAAAATGTAAATAAATAACTAAAACTCCGTTCAACTAGATTGAAATAAATTTAACTAGACAACATGCATATATAACATTACGAGTAAGTTCTAACTACACTCAGACTTACACAACTTGATACTGCAATTACAACAGTGAGAACAAAAACAATAATATATTTTTATGCTACTAGGCATGGAGGTAGAATTTTATTGATTATAGTCGTAAATTTAGCTTCAAATCTGGAAGGAAAGGAAAGCTAAGGCTAGGCAGGTATAAAAAAATAGGAATGTTAACAATATAACACTCTCACAGCTACCAATAAATGGTAATGTCATTACTCTCAAAATCATACAAATACTAAGAAATGGGGTCAAAACACTTAAATTGCGCTGAAAATGGCGTAGTTAATATTTAGGTCATTAACTTGAAATGTTACAATGGATCACTTGTGATTGCACAGTATTTCTGCTACAGAATGTGTCACGTTGCAGTTTATTATTTTAAAACAGTCACAGCTTACTCTAAACGTAGATCTATGAATTACTAAGTCTGTGTTGCCTAGTAATAAATACTTTCTGATCAGCATTCTGCAACGAACGCATGTATTTCAGGACTTACATAATCCATTAATTTCAGGGTAACTTATTCATGGAGTTAAATCAATTGTAATTAGAGTATCAGGGTATATCCAAGAGAAAAAACTAAAAGACAAACTAACATTACCAAAAATCTAAATTCGTTATGATAAGTCTAACGACAAGGTTTCTTACGTCGATTCAGAATTGACACGACTCCTCTAAGTTAGAGATAAAAATAAAAAAAAGACGGCGTTGTTTATGTTTGTCTAAATTATGAATCTAGTAAAACCAATAACTACCCAAATAAACTGGGAAATTAACCAGAAAAAAAACGTAATTCAACAAAACACGGGTTTCTTTTAAGAGTTTGTAACATAGTATTGAGAGTGAACTCTCACAGTAGTCGAGAGGTTACGGTGTCAGACTACGGAATACGATACGCAATAACTTAACGGTAACCGAGAGGTTACAGTGTAAACAACGGAAAACGATACGCAATAACTCTCACAGTAGTCGAGAGGTTACAGTGTTAGACTACGGAATACGATACCCTTGTTTGAGGCTCGAAGTCGATTTAAAATCGATTTAAATTTAAGTTCTGTTTTATTATTAAAATGATGTTACGGGCACGTTTAGTAGCCAAATAATTCTGGCGCGAAGGTGTGCTAACCTGGCGATTTTCCTTTAAAATGTGTGCTTCTATGCTTTACAATTGATATCTCGCTTAAATGTTCTGTATATGATACATAACCTGGAGGAGTAGCATCACTACTTGTTACTTAATTGTTTCCGGAGTTTCCAAAGAAAATACCTTCTATGTTGTAACAATTAAGAAAATCTGAGCTTGATATTAGAGAACAAATATCAAGCAGTGTATTTTTATTTTGGAATGATGACTACAGTTTTAGAGAACCTGTAGGATAAACATGCGCATTTCATTTAGGATATTCGATAACAATTTAGTAACAAGTTATAATGCTACTAAACGAGGTTTCGAATCATAAATAGGTAATATAAGCAAGATATTAGTTGTAAAGCAGAAAAGCATGCCTTTAAAAAAAAGTTCACCAGGTTACGGACATACGTGCTAAACTTTTGGACTAACAAGGCAGAGCTGAAGAAAAAAAATACAATTTGCCTGTTTAGGTTAAGTCGAGTAAGACAAAAATTCCATAATTGTCAATAATAATTTGTTTTTGGCCATTTCTGTAACACTTCTTACCCTAAAAGCAGGATTTAAATTTTATAAAACTATTAAAATTTATTTTTAAAAGTTTTTGAGTAAATTACTGAAATTGGAAATTCATTATTCAATATTATTTTTTTTTAGATATTGTTGCATTATAATTATTTAGTACTCAGGTATAATTTTGGCAGTATCGATTAATATTGGCAGAGTGTTATAGACAAATTATAATGAACTGCTGTTAGCAAAATATCTATTTATGAGAATAAAGTTACGGCACAAAAGAGACTAGATTTCATTAGATTATATAAAACTATTTATTTTGGAGCGGGTGTAATGTATGCACTTAACATCATCGAATAAAAGTAGGTAAAATGCGTTTTTACCAGTCTGTGACAGTTTTGTAGTTCTCACTGTCGCCAAATGTAAAAAACTTCATACCTGTCGCTGGTAAAGTTCCTCAAATGTCTACCAGGTTTGTGTTACTAGTTTACAACAAGGTTATGATATAACCTTCTTATATCAAAAAGGTTTTTCTTCTTTTGTTTATCAAGTGAAGAATCGAACGTTTTTTTTGTTTTTTTTTTTCAACATGTTCTTTATTGGCAGAAGTATTTAATAGTTATTTTATGTAAACCAGAGCTATATCTTATTTATTGATTTGGGGTGGTTTGCGCCTCTTTATTTTTATTTTATTTATTTATTTTTGGTATGAAATTTTGTTATTTTTTGGGGTGTGAGGGGGTTCGTAAGGGTTAAAACGAAGTTTTTTTACTGTGGGAAAGTGAGATATTTATTATAAATTATTTAGTTTTAGTTATTATTATTAAATAATAATGGTTAGTGATTCAGACATTGAGAATACGTCACCAGAATTGTTACTTTTAGCCAACGAGTCGATCGAAAGAAGTGTACCGTCAAATTTGTATATATTATACTGATTTTCTTCTTAATAGTTGTTTACTATCACTGCGCCCAAAAAAATGGCAAACGCTACACGACTGGGAATGGCTTTTTTAACTTGACCCTTTTTACTGTCTTGTTACGCTCGACAGTAAATGTAGTCACCACAGTAAAAAATACTTTTTTCACAGTCTTGTAACATAATATATTATTTGAAACGTAGCATATTTTTCTATTATGGAGACACACAAAAGTTATAATAATAACTATTAACACTAAATCAATAGTAAAGTTTTACTGTCCGACATAGTTACATTTCAATAGTTAAACATGCATAAACAACTTTTGGTCCTGGAAAAAATAGTTGTAATGTACAGAAATAAAGAGCAAAAAATAGAAAGTGATTTATCTATTGAGTGTTTTATGAAAGACTTTGCAATAAATTTCCACCCAACATCAGAAAAAAAAGGAAAAATAACAGAGGAGGGTCTTGAACCCCGCAGTGAAATTCGGTCGCCCCTTCTCAATACTTTTCCATGTTGAATCCAAACTGATATCGTTTATCATGTTATTCTGCCGATTTAAAATAAAAAGAAAATATATATAAGAGGATAAAAAATGGAAAATCTGTTTACTATTGTTTGATTCTTTAAGCTGAAAATTCGAATATATAGAAACAATAGTTGTTTCTTTTTCAAAAATATTAAAGTGTTGGCTGTTAGTAAATTAAGTTTAATGAAGGAAGTTTTACACAGTTGCCTCCGCGGTTACGATCAATACAGTGGTTCGTTTATTTAACTATTGATAACACAGAGTTACGTGGTTCGCAACTCAGGTAACGCTTATAGTTTGTAAAGACTATTATTCCAATAAATCGCCGTCAATTTAATTTTACAGTTAAAGTTAAACAATAATCGTTGCAATATTAACCCGAGGTGGTCGCTTGAGTGCAGTAAGTTCCAATGATACCATCATGGGCAGTGATGCCAGTTGATAGGTAGAACAGGATAGGACACCTAAACTTAATGACAACAAAAATTGTATGTTTCACTAAGTTTCAAATTTAGAAATTAATTAATACTTTTTTGCGCATGTAGAACATGCGCAAAAAAGTTATAAACAACAGTGGGAGATAGGAATCTGTTTCACAGGTAGAATACTCGTCCATTACAATAAGTGTCTAATTTTTAATTAGGTATATTGCCGTCTAAATAGTTGTAAAAATTATTCGCCCAAGGAAATTCCTGACAAAATACTCTACTTATGCAAAATAATTGACTAATAATGATTTGGCTTGTTAGTGATAAAACGAGTATTTATACAATTTTGTCAAAACAAATTATTAAAAAAAAGTTTTTAAGCTAATTAAAATTACAAAAAAAACCCTTTTTGAATTATTAAATCCTTATCAATATTCTTTTTCTCAAAAAAGGGTTTTCTACGAGTTCTAAAATTGCTTCAAATTTTCGTTTACAAAAAGCTCCAGGTAAATGAAATCTAATTAAGAGCTTTAGTCTTTGAAAAAAGGTGCCGTCGGAGTTCTCTACAATTACCAGCTTGTTCTACATTTTCTTTCAAAGTTTAGGAAAATCGCATCACAGAAACTAATCCCTAGTAAGGTTGTTTTTCAAAAAGTTAATCAGATTTTCTAGCCTCTCTCCATTGTCCGTGACGTCTAGTTTAGTCACTTGAGCTTCTCTCGGACTTTTACGAGAGGATTTCGTAATCAAGAGCTGAAATTATTAAATCATTATCATCTACAACAAATTCAAGAGTATTTTACAGGGTTTTCAAGTTAAATTGAATTTTAACATTGTTGGAAATAAATTCGATAATTGGATTAGATAATTGCGATTTATTCTGAAATTAATTGGTGAAATTTCTATACAGATTTTACAAAATGTCTTCACAGAATAGTGACTCGACAAGTGGTTCAATAGTTTTAGCAATTGAAAATACTTCAAAGTAAAGGCATTTTAAACATGGCCATTTAGAAATTAAACTACTACCTAGATTTGTTGACTTTCAAAATGTTCGCTGAGAGATAAACGTATTCATCAATTTGCCATGTCATGCTACATTTCACCAAAACGTGATAATTTACGCAATAAATATTGGTTTCACAGCCCTTCATAAAAAAATATAGCTAACAAATTATTTTTCAAGAGTTAGTTTGAGTACCGAAAAAGTAATGTAAAGGCAATTCCTGTCGAACAACTTACTTTAAATTCAGACTTTACTTTTTCGGCACTCAAACCAACACATGACAAACAACGGAAACGGGAAAACCATTACACCGGTATACATCATAATAGAAAAACAAAGCATCATATCGTCAGATGACTCACTCGCAAACCTGACTTCTCACGGCCTTGACTCAGTACAAATTCTCTATACGAGTATAAACCCTCTCCTACTCCCTTCCTTATCCTCAGAGGGCTCGTCGTGCTCATTGAAACTTGAAGTTACTTATTGATATATTAGTTCAGAGTTCGAGTACTGCCCCGCCTGCTGATGATAGCGTTAAGCCGAAACCGGTCCAGGAATATTTACACCAAACAGCAAGTATCGACGGTAGCTGATTCCTCAGTAAAATACTTTACTTAAAATTCTCCTTATTGATTTCAGGTTTATATATGTCAACAAATAAAATATATTAGTTCAGCAGAGGAAGAAAGTTTGAAGTTGAGTCGGAGTACATTGGTACAAGCCAGCATGAGACAGTAAATGTTGGGATAATGTTGTAATCTTAGAATAATACTATGTATAGAAGGAGCACAGGACCGTAAACATAATGTAATTCCACTGATAACATGAAAGCCGGTTGACTGGTGGACTTAAGTAGGGGTACTATTCTAAATGCTTAAAATATTGTAATGCACCGATATTTATATTAGTATTTTATAAATAATCAATCATTAATTAATTAATAGAACATAATAATTCAGCAACCGGAAGTATTGACAACTTTTTTTTAGAAAATTGTATATTGTTAGGGTGGCAGCATTACTTAAGTCCACTAGTGAACCGCCTTTCGTGTTATCAGTAGTGCTCCTTCTATATATAGTATTATTCTAAGGTTGTAATAATGTCTGTAAAAAAAACTTCTAACTTCAATTTTCTCCTTTAAGAGAGCATTGTTATCATTATTATTTTTAAACTGAGCCATACTTCACCATTATACTTTATTTATTACGTAAAGCATAAATACTCAAATATATTATTTATTACTTTTTTTGGTTTTTTAAAAGTGTGCCCTACTAAATCCATTATCCTTTTATTTCCTTAAAGTCATTCTTTCTACCTGTACTTTCATTTTAAGGGGATTCATATAACATTAGCTACCATATATTTGCTTTTATCTCTTTTGTGTTCATACCTCTTAATACTTTCTCTATCTATGTCTTTCTTTTACAAATGTTTCGCTTCATATTCAAGAAACCCTCATTAGCTTTAATTTGATTATCTCAAATATCTTTATAATATCACATTAAAATACATTTCACAAACTTCAAAATCATAAAAACTTGGTTCTCCCTTCCTCTGCTACCCTTTAATCTTTTACTGTCGGATTTATGAAATTAGTATGGAGTTTTGAGTTTGTATCGTACACAGGTCAGTTAAACATACATCGAAATTCCGTTCTTCATTATCGATCTATTGATCATCTTACCTAAACTAAAACTACCTAATTTAAATATATTTTTTAGGTAGTGTATTATAGAAACCGTGGAATGTGTAATTCCACGGTTTGTTAAGTAATGTGGATCGTGATACTTTGTGGAATTTTATTAATGAATGAAATCCTTTTTTTGTGGCATAACTCTAAACTTAAAACTATCATGTTCTATGAACGACTTCTCATCAAGATTTATCATCAACCTCATCCAAATTTTAGTTTTGAAACGTAGACAGTCAACATCTCTCGTAATATTGATAACATTAAAATATTTATTTATCGATGTCAAGGTATCTTAGCCAACTTTAGTCTTTCATTAACCATCATCGCACCACTCGCATTCAAAATTCGTTGTCACGAGCGTTGACTTTTTACTAATAATTTATCAAGGACTAAGGCCCGAATTCAAATACATTGTCCTTACCTAAACCTAACATTTTTCTAACCTAAACTGCAAAGCTAACATTTTCCTTAAAGGCTCTTTAAAAAAATGTTAGGGGTAAGGAAAATGTCTCTGGATACGGGCCTACATCTTCCTTATCAAACGAAACGTTTGATGAAACGAAACTAAATAACTTATTCTTACTTATTTTTCGATTAAACTTTTATTATTGATTATAATTTGTACATCAGTAACTTCTATAAACCATTTTTAGCACATTTTTAACTTCTTTACTTTTGTTATTTTATTACATAGGAGCCTTTGGTCCCAAGAAGGCCTTCAGCCTTCTTTTAAATTATTTGTTATAACACGGGATGAAGGTTACTAGCCATGTTTCTGGCGAATATTTGACTTGTAGGTCTCTTCGCCACCCCTTCGCCTAAATTATGGGTTAGCTCGGCTCGGCTTACCCATTGGTCATGCATCCGAGATAAGCTAATAGCCCGTATGTTGCTCATATTGGAATAGGTCCTCTTTTAGTATAAAAAAATAAAATAAAATAATATACGTTTAACAAGACGAAAGCAACACAACTTCAAGATAACTTTTAAGACGTATTGACTAAATACATTTAGAACCACCAAACTTGCAAAAACTACTATAAAACTCGCACCAACATATGTTAGTTATACACCTATTTGCTATATGCTTAGCAAAGATAAATAATTAGTTAAAACGTAAAATCCAGTTACACTTTTCACATGTTTATTAGTATAGATCGTAGAACTATAGAGGTAATTATTAAGTCCATTTTTAGAACAATAGAGCTTCGGTCTAGGGCGTACGCGGCGTCGGCGCTTAAAGCCACTTCGTGGCAACCTTTTTTTTTGTTTTGTATACGGTTCGGGTGTAATAGTTTTTAAAAATGGCAAAATGGTAAAATATTAGTGATAGTCTTAACAAATTAGTCAAAACCCGTGATTTGTTTACATGAAATCATATATACCACTCGGTAAAATTAAAACTAAAACTAATGTAATTTCTTTGACTTCGCCATTTTGATTGTCTTTTACAAAAGTGAATGTTTATTAGGATTCAATGTATATTAGGATGATCAACTTAATCAAGTAAGTTTATGAATTTAAATGAATTTTGAATTTTTCGACGAGTAATTAAATTTAATTTAAAGTGTCATAATTATTAGGAACACAATAAGTTTCTGTACTTTTGTATACTTGATTTCGGAGTTAAGTTTCATTCCGATTCGAGATGGCTGTTTAATGTTTGTCGTGAGACGCAAAAACCCAGTTTAGGAACTTGTGCATACTTCATGAGTTAATTCCTCTCTTATAAAACCACCTCCCCATCCACCAATCTCATAAGGCCATTTTCGTTTACAAATTTTCCAAAATAGAGCAATTATAGTTTGGTGTAATTATTGTGTTGGATAGTAATAACCATTTAAGTAATTTAATTTGACTGACATTACGATAATGTAACAATTAGAAAAAGCAAGATAAAGTTTTTGCTTTATTTTAATAACCCTTTTTCAAATAATTATAAAAATTTTGTCGTCATTTTTAATTTTACAAAGTAGTATAAAATTGAATTTTAGTTTTAGAAGTTTAGATAGAAATGAAGAAGAATTCAATTAAAAAATTTACATCACATTTACAAAAAAATAATTTAAAACGAGAAATATAAAAAACCGGGGAACAAATTTAGATTGGCGCTCAATAGGGGAGGGGCAGGAAAAAGGCTTGTTTCGGGTGATTGGAAAGCATTTATTCCTCTGGTAATTTCCCCAATCTCTCCACCCTTTAACTCCACCTTGGCTTTTCTCCGTCGCTCTTTAGATTAACCAATCCCAGAATAGATTACGTAATTGTTAAACCCGACGGAATTTTTTCATCTGGTTCCCGGACGACTTTGCCTAATGGAAAAAATGATAATGAGCCGAAATGACGAGGAGGAGAAGTGATCGAAAAACTGACCTTTATTTTAAACAAAATCCTTCTCCATTTCAAGAAAGCCTCTACTACTTGTTTATCTTTAACACGTTTTCCTTTTTAATTAAATGATTACTGTTCCTATTCCTCATCTATAAAGTATAGAGGAAAACTATCATATTTGCACAAAAAATTTGAAACCAGGATTCCATCTGAATTAACACGTTGTGTCCTCAGAAATAGATTTAATGACGTAATTCAATTTTAATAATGAACTGTCGTAAATTTATAAAACAAAAAAAAAATAGTCGGATTGATGTGAAACCTAGCACACAAAAAGTCACGTATAAGAACAACCAATGTGCCGTTTCTTTTTATTATAAGCATTACTTCAAGTTATATTTGATGAAATGTATACGTTTAAAAACCCGCAAAAAATTGAGTTGAAATTAGACTTGAGTGTATTTGATTATATGCTAAAAATACACAAGTACATAAAGTTTAATTTCAACACGCGTGGTACACCTACGGTTTCACCCGGATCACTAATGCTTAGCAGCATCGAGTTAAGTTGATCCCTGGGTACCTGAAGTTGATACTTGTCAAATATCGTAGATATTAAAGTCGCATCTAATTGAGAAATTCTTGTTTTTCACATAAGGAATCAAATTTCAATTAAATTAGCTGATTCATCGTTTGCTATTTTTTTTAAAGAATTTATACTTTAATTTGATAAATATTGATAGTGATAGTAATTTGGGAGAGGAGATAGACCACCAAGCGAGTAGGCCACATTGTTGGGCCCTTTTAGCTGACTCCTTTAGATGGAAGATAGTGTTCTTTCTTATGAGTCCTAGTGTAGGCATTTTGCGTCTAATCCACAGAAGAGCCTTTACTCTAAATTTCTATATCTTCAACTAGAAACAACACGTGCCCCTTGGCCAGGCCAGGCTTTCCTGCTCTCGAAACCATAAGGCAGAAACATATATTTAATATAAACTACTATTGAGGGTCCAAAATTGTGCCTGAAACCCGGGTTGATTTTGCGTTAGGGATCTTCTACGAGTACCTACTCAGAACCACCGGCTTAAAGTCCCTTTTGAAGGACGGCACGTGAAAGGATTTCCATCCCTCGCACGAACATCTTAGAGGCCCGGACCGGGATCAAACCTGAACTGTCTGGGTGGCAGGCGCACACGCTAACCATTACACCACCGGGTCCCCTATTTGATAAATATCAAACCAATTCTGATTATGAGAAGACACTTGGAACATTTGTCTTTCCTAGAACTGCAGGTTGTTACTAATCAACTTTATATCATTTGGTACTATCGAGTTTTGCAAAACATAAATAGTTGACACAATATATTTGTGCGACAGACACCAAGGAAATGTAAGAAGCAAAAAGCAATGCTACATCTGGGAGCTGTTCCATCATTCAACATCAGTGATGGCTCGACATAATGTCATGCCCCACTCTGTTTCATTACGCCTAACTCATCAGGGCGCCGACGTAACGAAACAGAGTGGGAATGACATTATGTCGGCTATAAATGATGACGAATGGCGAATGATGGAACAGTTCCGAGATGTAGCATTGCTTTTTGCTTGTTACATTTCCTAGGTGTCTCTCGCACAACTAATCAAATTGTTCAGACTATTTTCCTTGTTTTATGAAATTATTTAAAATATTTGCTGATGGTTATTGCCGCTATGAAAAATATTTTCCGGATGGCACAGCTAGATCAAAAGACTGATTTTAGTACCACATTTTCACTCTCTGGCGTAAACACACTAGGAACAATGGTGATATCACACATACACATTCAGATAGACCAAACAGCAAAAACTATTGCAGAGGTCTTAAAAACACATTAATTGGATAATTCAGTTGAAAGCCTGGTTTAGAAGTTATTGTACAAATACAATACCTTTCCTTTTCAATATAGCTTCACTACTAGGTAGGGAAAAAGTAGAAAGTGGATTTGAAGAGTTGAAAATTAGCAGAGATTGCTGCCTGGCGTGATGCCACTAGTGGCATAAAGATATCTCTCCTAAATGGTCCTCTTGCACACTGAGAGAAACCATTCGAGTAAAATACTGTAAATATTTCTGTGTGGTACACACAGTCTCACCCCATTTTCAATAACATTAACAGTTCCCCTGTTTGTGTTGTTTAGTGTTAGTTTGTTGTTGTGTAAAAATAAAAGAAAGGATTTTAAATTGGGTCTACGTTTGCCGCAGTACAGTTAATACTCTACCCCCCTCCTTCCTCATATTTAAAGTTATTTTATAAAAAATAAAACCTAACACTTGCGAAGCTTAGATTTTATTTTCATTTTTTTTTTAATTTTGAGTTCCAATTAATTTTTACAATTTTCTTTTACCTTTTGGCATTAGTTTAATCCTTATTTAATTTGAAACAAGGAAAATAAGTTTAATTAAATGGCTTTTTACGTGAGTATTTTGTATTTATATTATTAATGTGTATAAAACGAATTATAACGCAAGATTTTGAATACGATTTGCTGTATGAAATTCATTTTGATGTTGAATTAGATTGAAGGACTTGATTTTGATGTAGAATTAGATTGAAGGATATGATTTTGATGTAAAATTAGATTGAAGGATTTGATTTTGATGTAGAATTAGATTGAAGGATTTGATTTTGATGTAGAATTAGATTGAAGGATTTGATTTTGATGTAGAATTAGATTGAAGGATTTGATTTGAGTAAATTAGATTGAAGGATTGATTTTGAAGTAGAATTAGATTGAACAAAAAACAAAAACATCAAGCTGCGAAGTTACTATTCAAAAATGTTCCATTATCATTAAAAGTTATTAAAAAAAATATTATCAATTTTTATTTTTAGTTTCAATACAAAAATAAGAAAAAATGTTAAATATAATGAAGGAAACCCGACAAAGTGTAAGAATATTATAATAATTTATTAATTATAATTTAAATAGGGAAATAAATTATAATGACAGCTCATTAGAAATATTTATTTTCATATTCAAAGAAAAATAAGTTTTAAAAATAGCTGAAAACATTTAATTAATCACGAATAACAGAGGTAACGACGCAATTTTATCGAACTTTAGTGACTTTTCATCATAAATCAAGGCTTATAAAGATACAAAAAGGGCGAAGAGAGCATGGAGGATATATATAACACACGCATAAACACACACACACACACACACACACACCACACACCACTATATATATATATATATATATATATATATATATATATATATATATAATATATATATAATATATATTAAAAAGGAAAAATAAACGGATAAATAAAGAGGAAAGTGTATCTACCATATGTCAAAAGAACCACGGATAGGATCAGCAGGGTTCAGGGTTCTGGCACGCAATGATATTGGGACTATCTTGAATACCTGTTCCACCACCAGAAATGTCCTTGGAAGTGGCAAAGATTCCCTTCCAAGGATGATAATTAGTGGTGTCTATAAGATACCTTGTAGTTGTGGAAAAGTTTCTATGCTGGATTGTGACCACTTTGCTTTTTAAAATGGTTGAGGTCAAAGGCTCAACCGACTTTTGGTGCAAAGGTCCGCATACCGGGCGAATTTTCTTTGAAATGCGTGCTTAAAAAATACATTTCTTGTTTAAATCATTATGCTTATAACTTGTGGTGTAGCATTGCAATTATTTTGGATTTCTCAAAAGGAAATGCGCATAGCTAGTCCTTAGTGACTTATTGGTCATAAGTATCCTAATCCATCCAAAGTTGCGTTGCACACCATTACTTGCACTTGTTTGAGGCTCATTTAATGCTTATTGGTGACAGGTTTTATCGTATTTTCTTTGAAAATGCATAAGTATATACTTATTGATTTTTTTAGTCGGTGCTGAAACGTAGACATTTTATGAAAAAGGGTCAAATACTTTATTATTGAAAATGCTTTCCCTTCCACCTGTGTGGTAGTGAAGCAATTTTTGGAAAGAGACGTCACGGCCAGAGGGAGAGAAAAAATTAATTAAAACTCACTCTTCCTACTTGTTTCCCCCACCACTTAATTACACGAATCCTGATTCGTCAAATATAGTCGGGCAAATATTTGGAGAACATGAAAAAACTAACAGGGAGTCTTGCATCGAGGCAACCTGTTATGTATTATCATTGCTCCCTTTGTATAACAAGTTGATAAGGAAATTGATATCACACAGGGGAGTGTTTTGTTGTGTTGTATACTCAATGATTTTCCCATTAGCTGAAAACCTGGGAAAAGCTCGGGAAAGCGGGGAAAGTCTTATCTTAGTTTGACATACGTTCACCTGTTGAACGGTGTGTTTAACTGAAGATACCAGTGTGTGAGTAGGTAAAGTCAGTACGCCATATACTTAACTTTATCAAAAAAGTATAATGTTTAAAGACACCGGTATGTTACTCTGTTCTCTATTGTAAAGTGAAAACAGCTTCAGAAAGATTTATAAGTGATAAATTAATTTGAAATTTGATTTTATTAACGACTGATGAGTTTTATCTATCTCATAAAGAAATATCAAAGAAATAATATTTAAAAAAAGAGTTTTGCTTCACATATAATATTTTAGTTTCCTAAACCAAATCTCTACACTGAAATATTTATTGCCAAATTTTAATGGTAATGTATTTCTTTGTTGTTAAAAGTTCAAATGCATTATGGTCCTTAATTGTATATTTATGGAAATACTACAAGGTGAGGAAGGATTTAAGTATTATCGGAGACAGGAGCATCGGAAGGGTTAACCTTTGAGATCTTACACAGCAAGAGCTGTATGCGGGTGCCTCGGGATCGGCCTGACCCAACCATACGTGGCATCGAGCCAACCTGTTTTGTAGTTTACGTCAATTTTAGTCTTAGCAATAAAACAAATTTGATTTCGGCAGGATATAAGTGCGAGAAGACGACTATAACTACTAAATGAAAAGAGCAATATTGAAAAGTGTGTTGGTTAAAATTGTGTTATGACATAAAAGTCGAAAGAGAATGTTAGATAATTACGGGAGAAATGCAGTGAACGAACCATTGCATGCAAATAAAACCGCATTGGCTTTTGCTATGTTTATCTTAAATGAGAAAAATACAACAAAACAAAAACAATGGTGATATGATTAACGAAGAAGTTAGTGTTCTTGTTGAATCATAATCGTGGTGTTGATTAGAAAAAGTTCACTTTGATATACTCTTTGAAAAAGAGTGAATTAAATGCTTTTAGTTAAGCAACTAAACAAAACTGCTTCTAGTCAGCACAAATACTCACCTTTGAAGATGCTTTCGACATTGAACAAAACATAGCCATCTTACATAATCACCTTCCAAAGATTTTAAACTTCTTTATGTAAGAAAAGTATCTCTATTGAAGAAAGAAAATTTCTAAATTAAAATTTTTATTATCTTTTTCAAAATTAAAATATCCGAGATATTAACATTTAGGTAAGAGAAATCTAAAACTTTCAAGCGTCCAATCATTATCTTCGGCTTCATTTCTTTTTATATTTATAAGAATTGAATTAAAAGGAAGAAACATTCAGATATAAAATGGGTCAGTGCCAAAAATATTAGAACCAAAAAAAGCCTTTAAAAAGCACTCAATGTCTTTTTGGCTCAAAATATGAAATGCTCTTGATATTGATATTACTGTTTCAAAGTTATACATAAATTTTAATATAATAACGAAAATTTTATGCTTAGTACAAGAGTTCACACATATTTTGCCATGTGATGTATGATTATTTAGCCGATGTAGAAAAAGGGAGAGAAGGAACGCTTCTTAGAATATTTTATATGAATCTGTGATTGCTAAATCGACTTCAAGAACATGGGAAATTAAAAAGGTTGTATTTACCGCAAGTTGAAGAAGTAATTGAGGAATCAGCTATCGCCGATAATTGCTGTTGGATAAGAATATCCCAGTTCAGGGATATTCTGGTCCAACATAAAGTATCGACGGTAGCTGATTTTTCAATAAAATGGGAAATAGATATATTCAATCCCAAGTTTCCAGTCGTCAAGGGTTTGCCTTATTAGGGGGTATTGTGCTAAGCCTTTTTCATTTTAAGAGAAGAATTTACCTCCAAGAAAATATATACAATAAATTAATAGGTGGTTCGAACCCAAAAATGCTAAATATTTTATTAGCAAGATAAAACTAAAAAAAATTACGCTTATAGGCTTGTTCGAAGTAGAGGGTAAATCATTAGATTCCCGTTGAATACTTATTTCAATGACTAATTTTATGACTGTATAATTTAAATCTTTTGTCAATATATCATAGACTAGAGTAATAGTTACATCTTTACAGATAAATAATACTTATCAAGTATTTCTGAATAAGTATTATTCATATATACTTAAAATATTCATAAATATCTGATATTCCTGGAATAATCATGAGATGCAGCTTTTATACCTCAATATTCAGGCGTACAGTGGCCGCATCCTGGCATTGATAGTGGCTCGTGTATGGATATTGCTGTCACTCGATTTACCACCACAATAGCAGAATGAGAAGCATTTGTAAGACATGATTAAACATATTGTTTTCCAGTTGTTTTTACCTGTTCCAGCTAAACAGGTTGTATAATTCAGTTATACAACCTGAATTTTAGTTATTCAAGATTATAGAGACAAGGAATATAAAATAGAAGGACAAACTCGAAAAAATATTACTCTCTATGCTCCATAGTTCGTAAACAATTGACGACGTCATAAAAAGGGTTTACTTTTATGCCACCCTCAATTAACAATAAGTACTTAACAGTAATGAACCTAATTTGTGTGCAAAATTTAGACTGACGATGCCATCGGAAGTTCCTTTTATTGGAAAACAAAACATCTCGAATGTTATACGAACTCACATTCCCACCGCCTACAACTTCTACGCGACTTACCTAATAGACCTCGTTTTATTAGAAATTTGCTAAAGCAATTACAGCCATATATTAACAACACATCTACTTGCAATATGTTTTACAAAGTTAAATTTTAATTCATTTTTTAACTTAACCAAAAGTGAAATCAATCCATTCAACTCACACCTCTGCCAAGATTTCAAAAGATGCAAGTTTGTTAAAATATTCAAAAAAAATTACTTAAAAATAATTTATTTCAAAATAAATTAAATAATCATAATCATAATAGTAATTTCATCTAGAAATAAAATGATTTAGCCAGAATATTAAGCGAAACAAGCATGTTCATAACATAAAATAGTATATTTTTAACACAAGTTCTCGATAATATACAGAAATAAATTTCAATTTAACGTATTTGATTCATATTTCACTACTCCATCCCCGCTTCATTAGCTCTCGGGCGGTTTCATTTCCAGGATGATAAAATTAAAATATAAATTTAAAATTAACAACTGCCACAAACATTCAATTGGAAAATTATTAGAAACAATTTCAAACCTGCAATACAATTTTTATTGAATAATTTTTCAATATAATTATTAGAACATTGTAAAAATTTAAATTAACCTGTAAAGATAATACTCGTAATGTACGTAAAATGTGTAATTTCATTTTAGAATTAAAAACTAAGCTTATGATGTTGGGGTCATGAAGGGGGGAGGGTGGATTTTTTTTGAAGGGGGACTCATTGACCACACACACACTCATTTTACATATATATATATATATATATATATATATATATATATATATATATATATATATATATATATATATATATATATATATATATATATATATATATTATATATTATATATATACATATATATATATATATATATATATACATATATATATATATATATATATATATATATATATATATATATATATATAATATATAATATATATATATATATATATATATATATATATATATATATATATATATATATATATATATATATATATATATATTAGGTGCTATTCAGCACCTAAATTCGGTTTTGAATAATTGAGTTAGAAATTTGTGATATTATTTAAATGGCATAAGTTGAAAGTTCGTTAAAAATAATAAACTTAGATTCTATTTTTAGTTTTTATTTATTTTTTCTACGCTTAAACATCGTCCTAGAGGTTATATGATCTATAACCCATTGCTAATATGATCCTTCATATAAGCGTTTTCCACCCACTCGAATCTCTTTTAACAAATCTACCCTAGAGTTAGTACACATCAAATCATCAAGGAAGCACACCCTTCAAAATATGGCGGCACATATGACCAGTCCACAGTGTATCCAGTTCATCTAACTCAACTAGACTCTATCCAAACACACCTGTGAACTAGTCCGCGACTAGGTCTCAGGCAATATTATTTGAGGAATGATAATGAGGAATTTCATAGATAATGATATTTGTCTGTGAGATTGATTTTATAAACCTATTTAGCTCAGCTACGAAAACACTTATAAGTGTCAAATTTGTCCAGCTCAATTCATATTCCATCCAGCAATATTCATTACTCCAGCTAAAATTATAAGTGTCTTGTGGGCCTAAATTTCTAGTTGCATTCGTATCGAAAATTTCTAATCTCATATCCTGTACAGCAGCTGAAACTGAGTAGTAACTAGGCAGATATGTATATAAATTACTAGATAAACCACAAACAAGAGTCACCTATCAAAACGATTTTCCAAGCTGGTTCTTTGATTTTATAGGCAGAGACTTTATTTTAGATTTTATGTGACTAATATCTGCTTAATCAATGTTTTAATATGCTTTTTCCATTTCTGCCGTCTCAATCAATTTCATAAGTTCAATGTTATCACATTTGAAAGATTGAACTGTTTTATAACTGTCCTCTTGTTCTACGTTAACCATTTGAAATTCTTTAATAGATGAACCATTCCCTTTTTCCCCATGCAATTGTGCCCTATAGAGCTCAACGATGTCTTCTTTTAAGGTTTAATTGTCTTATTTTTAACACTCATGGTGTTGAGCTGCTCTTTATTTACTTTTTCAAAAAGCATTTATGACTTTTATTGCGTTTTTAAATCACTCTTAGTTGCATTTTTAATACAGTCTTTGGTGAAGTCTTTAGAGAGTCTTTGGTAGAATTATTTCTTCTTCTCAAAGAATATGAATTACCGTACATTTTTAATTAATTAATTATTCTCTCACAAATTTACCAATAATATTATTTTAGGTTTTTAATGAATTATATTATCTTATGCTATTTAAATAGTTATAGTATTAGTTTGGAATAAGTTGTTGCATTTAATCACTGTCAGCACTTTTTGTTCTCTGTTAATAATTGAATTAATTTTCCTTATTGTTCACTAAACTATTCACAACACCATTGCTTACCCTACATGAACTAGAAACTACTGACTACAGACGCTTACACTTGGACTACTTGTTTAAGACTATGAGAACTCCAGGTCAAATGGCGAGCGCTCTACCTCTGAACTACCGGACTCGGAAACGGTAGAGGATACTAATTGCAATCGTGAATAAGATAAAAAAATAAAATAATAAAAATACAATCTAAAAATAAACAAACTTAATTTTGAATAAACCTATGCATTAATTGCGTAATATATAAAAAATATATTATGTTAAATTTTCAAACATTCTATAAGAGCATAAAGACTTAAAATTTCTATCCTGACTCAAACACTTTAAGCTTCATATTAGAGCATTAGCGTTTAGACTTCTTTTCAAAGTAAAGAGCCTCTAAGCTTCTAGCTTAGCTCTTAAAACTTTTTATCAAAGCGTCAAGCCTACACACAAATTTTTAATGAAGCAACTCAATATTTTTGTACTTCAGTACGTTATCAAAAGCATATGTCTTGAAAATTCTCATGATTGCATTAGATTATCAAATGTTTCATCAAAGGACTGTCTCTAGAAACTTCTCTTGAAAATGCATTCCGTTTTCAAATGCTTTACTAAAGCACTCAACAACCCAAAGGCACAACTTTAGCTTACTGCGACACAAACATGGCTGTCTTTACCGAAGTAAAGGCGAGATAAGTAATAGAATTAAATAAAGATATATTTATTACTTATTGATTATTAAAACACCGGTCTCCTTTATTCTACTGGAAATCAGTGAAAGCACCACCTTAAGATGTTTTGTAAGCTTCACTTTAACATAACATGCAACAATTCCACCTTAACATGCTGTGAAAGCATCACCTTAATACATTGCGTAAGCATTAACTTAAGATTTTTGTAAGCTTCACTCACATATTGTGTAAGCATTTCCTAAATGTAAAACATTTTTAACAAGATTAGTCGTACGGGAATGCTATTTAAATCCCTTGAGATCGAGTCTGCATAAGATGAAATATAGTCAAATATTTTGCAAATATATTAGAAATAACTAATAAATTGTTACAAAATAAATAAATAAATAAACCAAATGAATTTATATGATAAATCCAGTACTGAATTTTCACAAAAGAAAATAAGGAAGAAAACCGCATGACAAAATAAAGGCCTTGGGAAAAAAGGCCCTGACTTATAGGGCTCGGGGACGGGGATTTATTGAGATTAAAACTTTGAGAGGCAACCTCGATGAAAAAGAAAACCTTTCGGTAGGAAAGCTAAAACAAAAAAATCAGCTCTAGGACAATACCAGCAAAAAACGGACCGAACTACACATCGAGTTGAGAGAAAATAGATCTGCCTTTTGGTAGATAATGATGTGGAACTAATACTGCTCTGAACTCCCATCTATACAAATATACAAACTCTCTGAAAAGCCCACAAACCGCATAAGTTTTCAAAACAAAATGAGAGAGAAAAGAGAGCCGGTTTTCCCAGTGGTAAATTGAATAAATCAACACAAAAACTAGTACTTTTTCCAACTACCTTTTCCTCTCCGCTTTAAACATAACTATTATTTGAATTTATTATAATGCAATGAACAAAGTTAATGAATGTTGTTTGTTTTTTGTTTGAAAAACAATTAAAATAGTTAAAAGTTAAAAACCAACCAACGAATAAAATATGGACAAGCTTTTATCTTTGGTACTATGCTTCTCTAATATTAACATTGTGAATATCATAAAAATTTCAGGTTATTGTGTTTCTATCTTAATATTCTTCTCTGTTGACTCTTACAAATTAATGGTTTCAATAGGGATGACCCCGAAAACTGAACTATGTTTCTCTGACCAGTACTCGCAAAACCTCAAACAAAGAAGGTACGACAGATTATAATAATTTAGAAGATCCATATATTTAGAAATAACAGTAAAATCATTAATAAAAATAAAAATCATTATATTTGTATGTGGAGAACAGGACTGTATCAAAGTAATTAATAATGTTAATTGAACTTCTTGATATTCTTCTCGGAAAATTTTCTCTGATAACTTATATAAATCAAGTATTTTTATTATTATTAAGTGAGGCTAGGGCGAAGATAAACCCCACTTGCACTGCCTTCAGAGCTCTATAGGAGTGTCTCCTCGATTAGCCCAGGTCAGAAGAATCCTTTACCCCAGGCAAGGCCTAGGACTTTTTAGTCAGTAATTGGTAGAGTCAACTTTGTAAGAGTGCAATTACCGAAATTGAAAAACCTTGATAGACTAAGGGCTAACATATCAGACGAATTTGAAAGATTTCTTCCTCTCCTATTTATGTAAAAAGCAGTTTCGGTATCTGATTCACAAAGCCTACCCAGTGGGTTATCCTTAAGGTATCAATCGTATAATTTTGTTTACAAAGGTGACAGAGACTATTTATTAGTCTAGTTACTATTCCGAGATCATTTCTGCTTAGACTGAAGAGATCCTCAACCAACTTGATATTGGATCCTTTATCATGCCATAAGAGTGGCCCCAATGGTGCAGGTGATTGGTTAAAATCCTTGGCTATAGCTTTGGGTATGGCTACTACGGTTTCAGGCCCACATGAGTAGTCTCAGACCCCATTTTTTGCAAGGACCTCTGCATGGTCGTTAGTGTTTCTACTAAACGATTTCCAAAATAGTAACCGCAACAACCATAAAAAACCCAGGTACACCAGATGGTAATAACGTGGAAAAATAATATATTACGAAATAAAATACAAACATTACATTCTTATCACATAACCCTGTCGCAGTCAGAAGTACTGTGGATGACAGAATTACATTATACGAATATATTAGTATAACTTTAATTTCATAATATTCTTCTACGTTAACTCTTACACGTCAAGTGTTCCACTAATATTATAGAAACGTGTAAGCCATAGAATACATCGACTTAAAATTTTAAAAAATGTGTCAAAGACAAGAGGTACGAAATCGTTGGATCTAGACATTTTATTAGTAAAATGACATATTAATATAAATATTTGCTTTTTAATTGTTTATGAAACTTGTTGAAGCTTAAAATGTTTTTAAAGTTATGTAATTTTAAAAATGACGTAGTAGGATAACCAACAAACTTTGCCTTTTAATTGTTTCTGAAACTTGTTGAAATTTAAAATGTTTTTAACATTATGTAATTTTTTGCAAAATTAATCATTTAGCTATTTTTTAACCATATATTTAACTATTTGAAATATATGTATCGGATTAATTTTTTTCATCCAAGTTACAAGATTCATTATAATATTAGATATCAATTTCGGCAAATCGGTTTACCATATGGACGATGTCATACTTTAGTGCTCTAGTTTTTGGTTTATATGCTTCCAAACCTGAGCAGTAGCATTATTGCTTGTAACCCATTTTTCCGAATTTCTCCATGTATAATTATCACACATGTTATGCGAAACTGTAGTCATCCAATATCGATATTGCCCTCATTTAAAGCTTTGTTTAAAATCATTTTATGTTGTCTATAGTTTGTAGTTCGATGTATGCTAATCTTATTCATTCATTTACTTCGAAAAATCCGAAAATTTACTATACGAACACACACAGAAAGCATAATGAAATTTACTCATTACGTCAAAAAAATAAGTAGAAAAGCATGAGCATCATAATTGAATTGAATGTATCCATAATCCGGATTTTTATGAGTAACACATTGTTACTAGGTCAAACCAACCTATAGCTTTTTGGAACAATAATACAGTTGAACGCATCTGATACTTGAACGGTACTTGCTAGGGATTGGAATTAAGTTCCTCTGTTCCTGTTTACTATAAGCTCAACAATTAGCTCTCATCTTGGAAATATTAACAGGTATTACACACACCGCGTCTGTGAAACACATTACGAAAGTTTGTTCTATGTTTTTGACCATTTTATACAAATAAACGACAACATAATTCCAGCCACATACCTAGGCGCTAAACGATTTGGGATTAATCAGAGTTTTGAGAGCAAAACATTACTTGTATTCAAACTAAGATAATGGGGAATTAGTTGGAAAACTGTGAACAACTTTTTCCTTTAACTTAAATTACAACTGGAAACTGTCTCCAGATGTTTTCGACGGGAAACCACTTTCACAAGAAAAAAATAAACGAGAGGAAAACAACGAGTTTTTAGGTAAACTACTTTAACTTTGAACATTTTTTCATAAGTGTTGGTTATATTTCACGTGTATTAGCGGAACAGGTTTTGTGTTGGTTTGTATGTTGACGTGAAACATGTCGTATATAGGTTACTTTCGTTAGTGTTAGTAAATGAAAACCGCATGCGTGTTAGAGTAAATGTTCACGAGTAGTAGAAGAAAAACTTGTCCCTTATTTCCAAAAGCTTCAGGAAAAAGTTATACATTACAAACTACATTAACTTCTTTTTAAGAGGAGAAAATATCACTTAGAAATAAAGTTTAAAATAATTTATATGAAGGGATAGAGAGCCTCTTACTGGGGTGAGTAAATTATTAACAATTTATGCAAAATGTAACGCAGTAAATCGGACATGGGGTACCTCAGAACTTTTTATCACCAGATCAGATTTTCAATTTTCACCTCTTATTTGATTCGCTCTGCTCGTCTTCGGACTCGTTTTCGTATAGATCGGTTTTAACCCTCGCAGTGACGACTTTTGTATCTGTTGCACACGTTTTAAATTTTTTTGTAACGAAATTGATCCGATAAAAGCCGTAAATATATTGAACCTATTAACATAAAACTTTGTTTATCTGCTGATTGTACAGAAAGAAGTACAATTGGACCAAATTTACGTGGTTTCCCAATTATTAGTTCTGTCTATTCACTAAAAACGTGTACATGTCATTCGATAAAGGAATAACTAATGCTGACAAACAGATATATCGTGGCCAATATCTTAGCATCATATAGAACCATATGCGTGCAAAATTTCAAATCGACCTGATAGTTCTTCCGTATTTTATGAATTTTAATATTTTTTTTATGAATCAATAATCATGAGTGGTTTATGACATGTAAAAAAATAAATTCCAGGATAGACCTGGTTCTTTTTTTTTCTTGAAGTTTCATTGAAACATGGTAAAAAATTAGTTACTTATTAAATAAGTTTCTGGCTTAAAAATTCTGGGAGTTATGATTACAAAATACACGCGCACGCAAACATATATACACATATACTCCTTAATGCAATCACGAATACAGACAGATGACTTCGTATAAAATATCTGAAACGGATGCTACAAGTACAATCTCGGTATTGAATATATAATGCTCATACCATATTTTTCCTATATACCGTAGGGAGGTACATAGTTTGCACTGTGCATACGGAAAAGTTATATAGAAATTTTTAATAATTAAGGCAGGAAGCTTTGCAGGAAAATTTCACCTAGACTTCAAATAACAGAAATAAAAAACTAAAAGAGTTTTTTTAGTTAATGAATTGCAAAACCAAATACAAAATAAATAAGAACGTGCACACGCATCGTTACAAAGGTAAATAGTATTATGTAATTTTTCTCGTTTAAGGATAATAATTCAATGCTGACCGTTCAAGTCGATCTTACGGTCCCAGAATGCGCGTACGGTTCATTTGGAAAAACCCCTGGAGGACCAATTTCGAGTGATACTGGCAAAAGTTACGCTCCAAGTCAAATTTAAAGCACTGAAGAAATAATTTGATGGTAAGTTTTGATACGTTGATTAGAGATAAACTATAATATAAACTGAGGGCGTAACCTGATATGTAACCCCAGAACTATGGTATTTTAAGGGCCCGCGGAGAAGTTCTAATGCTTTAACAAACATAGACTACGAAGGTGGTTCCGAATTTTAAACCAAAAATCAACTTCGAGGATTTTCATTTCTTTTGTACTATTCAAGAGATCTAAACCAGGATTGAACTCAAAATTTTACGTTGAAAAATTTAATGTGTTGTCCTCAGTTGGAACCTAGTTATGACTTTAGTTTACACTCACATAAATGCTTTAGGCGTCATCTGGTACAAACCAATTTCAAGCTCTCTAATTCCCCCAAAAGATTTTAAATATAAGGATAAATACCTTCTCGATGACACAGACGAGTCGGATGCTGCCACCTAGAACGACGTGGTGGTCCCTAGCACCAACTATGAACGCTTCCGGTGTCACGATGTCCAGGTTCACGAAGTGTGACATGATACCTGAAGTAGTAGCAACCTGACAACAAACCAAATTTTGATTACGTCAAGCGGATAAATTAGTTACTTTATATCGTAGTCATGCCATTGTCTCTCCATCTCATGATAGGAGAGAGAAGATTTATAAAAAATCAGGTACGGGGCCCCTCGGAACTATTCCTTTTATCTAAAACGGATTCACTGCGCTCATCATAACAACTTTGGAGTCGCTTTACTCGTTCTCAGAATATGCAAAACAACAACATTATATTGTAATATGTCATTAGATTTGCTTCGGTCGTGTTCTGACACTAAGAAACGATCCTTAATCTTAGTGAGCACCCATGCGGGTACTGGATCTTACTTAATCCTACTTAAAGTTAGTGATTTAACGCCATATTGCAATGAAGGGATACACGTGTACTAAAATTGTTAATTCAATTAGATTATTACCTTTTTTTCATTAAAAAAGGTATCGCAGCCATGTAATAAAATTTTAAGTATTACTGATAGTGAAATGACGACGCAAATGATCTTTTTATATACAACTACATGCGTACCAAATTTCAAAGATATCCAATTATTTTTTCGAGTTCTATGATATTTAGGGTATTTTTAGAAGATAAAGGTTTTTAAATTTGCTGAGTCATTATTGACAGTAAAGACGTCAGCGAAATATTTTAAGACACAACTAGAACTAAAGATTGATTTTCAACTCTCTAGCATAAACACACTAAGTCCTACGATGATAACAAACACGCACGCACATACTAATAGACGATTTGTAAAAACCTCTCAGGTGTTTTTAATAACATCTAAAACTAATTACTTAGGTGAAATACCAGACTTTAGTGCTAACACAATACTTTTCCTATATACTTAAGGTATAAATGAGGAAAAGTAAAAAATGAGAAACATGCTTTCGTATGTTTCATATACGCTTTCATAAGTGTTAAACAGTTTTTGGTCTTCTCCCAAATAGCTGAATACTTCTTATTAATAATTAACTATATAACGTAGGAAACGTTGAATAGTGCAAAGCACTGAAATATTAAATAGAATAGTAAATATTCCCCAAAAAACATCTTGGTGTTAACTTCAGTAAAAGCCCTGGAAAACAGAGCGAGGCATGGGGGGTAAGACACTACTTTAAACTTAATAAACAGAAATTCCAGAGCCCGTCATATTCCTTTGCATGTTTCATAAACAGTGGGCAATTCCTCATCTTTGCCCTCATCCATTGCTCGGTCCAGAGATTTTAATATATATTTTAACTTGGCATTACATCTAAAGCTTGTAATAAAATTTGCTTCCTGACCTTATTTCTAATATCAAAGTTTTAGTTATTATTTCTAGATGAGAGAACTTCAAATAAATAAACTGGATATTGCACTCCACAACTTAATAAAAACATTTTATAAATAACAAAAGTGTAAATAACATATTATGTTATCGTGGTAGACACGTGGCCTGCCACGATCTGCCCACATGGCTATTTAGATGATAACTAATTGAAGTAATAAGCCTAAACTAGTTACTTCATCTTCTCCAACTTGAACGTGAAAAACTTAAAAGGGTTTAAGTTAAATACGACCATATATTTGGCAAACTTACTTATAATATAATGTCTAAAAAGTATATTTTTTGCGTGTCGAAGATTTAATCGCAAATAAAGAAATATAAAGCCGGGCTAAGTTTCTTTTAAATATCCGCTATCTTATAAATTCAATTTCTGAGGATATTCAATCAAAAATTAAGTCACAACTTGTAATTTAATTGTTTCGAATTTTTAATGAAAACATGAGGTACAAATGAGCATGAACTAGACTTCAAATAAGTGCAAATAATGCTGTGATTGCAGTGTATAATCTATGGAATAAATAAGCGCATGTTCTATAAAAAATTTAAAAAAATATATTCCAATTTAAATAATTACATTCTAGGTAGATTAACGAAGACTTCAGTTCTTTAAAATTTTCTGTTTATTTACGGTAACAACAGACGTTTCGTTTTTTTCAGTGTTAAAAAAAAGATAAAAAAAATAGTTATACCTTACCAAAAACAAAAATAAAAGAACATCACCAAAAAATGTTTCCAAAAGTTAGAACATTAGTTAAAATAAAAGTTAAACACACAATTACATGTTAAAAAGACTAATTTTTGCGTTAATCTACCTAGCAGTTTATTCTTAACTGTCCAATAATAAATTTCTCTATTAAATAATTATTCTTGTTATTAATAATAAGCAAAAGTATTAGGAACTAGTGGGCGAGGAGAAACGAGAAGAAAAACAATACAATCATGATGTTAGTAATGAAATTACTTTCTTATAGAACATTTTCTTTTTATCAATAATCCTTGGCTTTTCAAATTATCCGTTTAAAAAGAGCAGAAAGTAAAGAAATAAATAATTTTTATTTTGTAATTTGATGGTTAGTGAGGGAGATAAGGAGGCATTTCTGGGGTTGCTATCAGGTGCACTTATGCTGGGTAATGTTGCACGGGAATGTCGTTTCGGGATATTACCAGGATATTCCCAACCTTTAGAAAAAATAAAACCAATAAAGCCAGAACGGTAATATTGCCTCAGGCAACACCAAACCTTCTATATGAGGCTAAATTAAATAAATAGAAAAAAGAAAATAGAGGATGGTTGCCCCCAGTATAGAAGGAAAGCTTGGAACAACAAATAGCAGAACATGTTGGCGAAAATTAAATTCTATTTCAAAGTCATGTGGGTAAAACACATCCTGCCTTTAATATAATAACTGGTACGGTTTTAGGTATTCTTTTTTCTACATTTTTTTTAACAGTCAATAAAAATATGAGTAATTTTAAAGATAATGTTGCTGTTATATCAATTATTAGTGGATTTTTACCATGCGTGCCAAATCACTAAGCGATCAAAACGTTTTGCCGTGTTATATGAATCTTAGTTATTTTTAGATTCTTTTTAGTTTTTCATAACCAAACTGGGGGCTACGATGATAACAGGTCCTTACATACCAGACGGATAACTAGGTAAAACCACACAGGAGGTCTTAAACATCTGAAACCAAGGATTCAGATAAACTATGATGTTCAGTGCCGACACATTCCTTTTCCTATATACCTACGAAATAAATTAGGAAAGTTAAATAAATAGATAAATTTTATTTTTAATCATAAGAAAATTATTGCTTTGCCAGTTCTTAAAGACATCACAATCCAAAAGATTTATTACAAAACTCACACTATGGTGTATTTGGTGCATTAATACATTAATGTATACAGAAACATTATCAAAGAATTAATGGTCTTTAAATGCATTATTAATGTGTTCGTTTCATTTTGGTTCTAACTTATAATATCAAAAGTATAATAAAAATGTTAAAAAGCTTTCTGGATGTAGAGCTGCAAGAGCTCGTATACTTTAAATGGAAAAAAGTAATCTCCCAAATCCCAGGTCGGTTCAATTATTTTAAAATCTTTTTTCCTCTGAGAAGACATCTTAACCTTTGAATTTTATAAATAAAATATTTGACGTCTCGTAGAATAAACTTTAATGGATGTTTTTTTTTTTGGTAAAGTTATTAGATATTCTTATATGATTAATATATGTGTTTGGATATCAAGCAAGTTTTTTTAGCTGCGTTCGCAAGTGAGTCGGAAACAAATATACTTTATTTACGATTGATACGTAATTTTATCATAACATGTCAGTCACCAAATAGACGTATTTACATTGCTATAGAAGATTTCTTTTTACTTTCAGCATTTGTGACAAAAATAAATAAAAATCTAAATAAATATAGTATATACAAAGATTTACAGGCAGCCTCCTCCCTCTAACATTTACCTTGAGGAGGCTCATTTTTTGTTTTTTCTTTAGCATTCAAGAAGGTTAATATATTGCATTTTTTTATTATTTTGCAATTTGTAAATAATTTATTAAGATGGAAATAAAGTTGTTATTATTTTTATAATTGCCCTTTTATTTTCCGCACTAAATTGCCGAAAGTGAGAATATCTCTTCGCTACGACTCCTTATCAGTGAGTTTGTTAGTTCTTATCTTAACGTGTCGCTAGTTTGAGGTCTTACGGTGTTGAATTCTACACCGTAGATTTAACTACTACTTAACGTGTATAACTTAGAATCCTGTGATAAGATAACAAGCCTTATAAGGGAACATGATAACACAGCAACGTATGCGCAACAGGGCATAAGTTCCGCTACCGTGGTAAAATATGAGCTTTCGACTTTTACTGTGAGACATGTTCCATTTAATACAGCCTCGAAAGAAGGCAAAGTATGACGCAAATGGCAGTTCTTTGATGGGATAACATAAAGATAATATTATAATAAATGAAAGGTAATTATAAGTTTCTTGAATACGAGCAAACTTTTGAAAGTGTTTATCAGTAATATTAAGTTTAATTACATCCATTATCTTATTAGAATAAGAACAAATTATAATAATCATATATGGAACTAAATACAATGAAATCTCGTATATAGACAAATACTCAAATTCACATGAATGTTACAATGCTTTATAGTGTAACGCTACGAGCAAAGCGTAAAAATAGCGAAGCCGTATTAGGAAGCGCTATTAGCGGTTTTAAAAATTAAACTCTAGGGCAACTAGAGGTTCGATCTTAAATTGATAACTAGAATATTATACAATAATAATAATAATGCCCGTTTAAAGTCATACGGCTTACCAGGGATAATCTCTACGGGAACCTCCTCAAGCGGTAGTGATAACCGTTTTGCTCTTAGTATATCCTAAAGTTGTCGATACATTTATGAACAATAATCCTACATGAACAATAAACTAAGAGCGTCACCTGGGATGCGAATCCTACCTCAATAGTGTCAAAGATTGAACTCAACTCAAAAAACACGAATATTAAATTTTTTAACTTACTTATCTTAAGGAAGAAACAATCCAGAGATGTCGGACTTAAAGGTTTTTGGATCATCTTAATGTTTCTATTACTAGTCGAATTCCGTTAGAAGGACCGTTAGAAGTATTTTCGAAGACGTGCTGTAATATAAATTTGGGGATATCCATAATTTAAGGACGATCGAAACGTCCTTCGATTGAAACGATTGAAGTATTGAAGATGAGCGTAGCAAATGTGAAATATAAGAAAAAGTTCTGATGTACCGCCGATATTTAACACCTTTTTAAGAATGAATGTCTCTTAACTAATCCTCATTGGGACGGGAGAACAGTATTGGTACAAAAAAATCTGTCGAAGCTTGTAAAACAGTTACCGACAAGACTGGGAATTGAACATCAACCACTCTCAAATCCCAGAGGGGGGAGGCCTGTAAACCTTTGTAATTCTATATGCTGTTTAGCTAATAGAATTACATAGCAAAGTGTCTTAGACCATATGGCAATGTTAAAATCCTAGCGTGTTTCTTATAGATTCAAAAATTTTGAGATTTACCTCAACAAATACTAGAAGTGAAAAGCCAAGGAATATGTTGTACGTACAAATTGTGTATCTATTGACAAAAGTTGCTAATGGTCAATGACAACCATGACTAGAAATTCCGAAATAACTTTTTTCCAAAACCTGGAAGCAAATAATGAAGAGAGGGTTTCGAGAGAAGCATAAAGCTCTATTTTAATGTAATATTATCTTTCTCTTTAGTATCTAATTAGTTATAAATTTTGATGAGCAGGAAAAACACAACTTTTTCCTCAGATTTCCTTTGTCGATATTTTGCATTGTAGCCATTAGGGTTCCATAAGAACGATAAAATGACAAAGAGAGTTTGAAACAATAGAGAGTTTAAAATTATGCTTCTAGTTTAAACAAATGGTTTGAAGCAAAGGAACCTTCCTGGAGGAAGGTTCCACAAAGTTGTGGTCTACTTACCAGGCTTGACTACTGTCTTCTCTTACTACAAGTACTCCTACTGCATCTGAATAAAATGAAAATTCCAAGTGTGAAGGCGTTTTTAGTTTTATTCATTTATACCTTAGGTAAATAGGCAAAGTTTAATTTAATTACCGAACTTTTAAATAAAGAGGGTGTAGTAGTAGATACTGTAAATACCCTCAAAAAAGGTGCAAACATAATAGGAAAATATTTGAAGTATTTTTCTTTGTAATAGCACACCATTGTAAACAGCATATCATTTAGAGAATAGCAACAATTAGAAAAAAATAAGGAGACATTACGGCCAAATTATTACTGCAGCATGCCCTCGGACTCGCTTCGCTCGTCCTCAGATAGTAAATACATCCGCTTCATTCTCAGCTTCCTTATAGTGCCAAAGTCATATGGCCAAAGCCATAGTGCATGCATATGCCTACATGCGTGCCAAATCTCAATTCAATCGCATTTTCCGCGTTTATGATTTTTCAAAATATTTGCTGAGTCATTTGTGCAGGTTAATGACGTCATAATTTTTCCCCGGATAGCACAACGACAACGGTAGATTGATTTTTGTACGAAGTTTCGATTCTCTAGCATAAATAGACTGAGAGCTACGATGATAACAGATACACACTCAGAGACAGAAAACTTTGTGAAAATCACTCAGGAGAACTTAAAACCCCTTCAACAGATTATTCGTCACATCCCGGGTACAGGTTTTACAAACACTATACTTTTCCTATATACCAACGGTATAAATGAGGTAAAGTAAACATTATTAAGCTAAGAGGTAGCTCAGCCCCAGGCCATGATCATATATCACTCTCTCAATGTATAAGGAGATTCCAACAGTGCCAATTAAACACATAGCTAAGTTAAATTTTGAACAAGAAGCCTTTCCTAAAATATTTAGTTTCAATTATACATCCCATTTATATGACTGGTCCAGTTAAAAATTTTGCAAACTATCGAACCATGGATTTGGTATCAAGCATAGCAAAATTATTATGAAAAATATGAAAAACAGCTTAGGAGCTGTTATTAAAAACATAATTACTTATTAAAATGCCAAAATTTCAAATTAATATTAATACTCAAGATTTCATTAGGAGCATAACAAGTATTATTACTACAATTTTAGATAGCGACTGAAAACTGATGACCATGAACATAAATCCAGCTAAAGCATTCGATAGCGTTTCTCTCAAAAAGTTAATTGAAGCCTTGAGGAGAATGGGTATTTCTGGAGTAGTATTGTAATGGTTCGAGACTTATCTGAGGAATAGGGTGTATAAAATGAAACTTAAAGACGTCATAGGGGACAGTGTTTGACCGAAATTCTCTTCCAATAAGAGTTCACTTCCACAAGAAAGACTTGTGCTATAACTTATGTCATACATTCTTCAACCCAGCTATCAATATGCAATATCAAAATTCATACAAAATTGTCTATGTGCGTACCAGTATCCTCAAATAGACTAGGTACGCACAGTTTAAATACCACGCAAAATTCTGCAATCAAATACCTAAGAATCACGACAGTTAATAGCTCGAACTAGAAAATACACAACAGTAGCCTCAACACAAAGTTACGAACATTAAAATTTGTTTTCTCTATGTTAACAAACATATTAAATGTCATTACATTTTCAATAATTTTAAACTTTGGTGTGGAATTTTTAGGATGAATACAACACTTTTCCTACACCAACTATAGTAAATGAGTAAAAGTAAAAAGCGTGGTTCCAAATTAGTTAACTTGTACTTTAAACTCAAAATAAACATATCGCAAACATCAAAGGGTTTGAACTAAATAAAATTAAAAGAAAATTGTTCGTAGAAAACTTCTTTATGTATAAAAAAATAAAACTATTATAACTGCAAGAAGATAAAAATTCCAATTTCTTTCAATTCAATTATATTTTTTTTTTAATAAAAAAATGTTTTGATGCCAAGTTAAATAAAAGTATGTATTATAAAAGCTAGACGAGATTATGATCAGCAGGCTACCGTGCAGTGATGTAAAGGTAAGAGACCCCATTACTAAAGGTCTTAGGATCAATCCTAAGTAGCAAAATTAAATTTATGCGTAATTTATATTTTTGGCAGTTTGGTTTAATTAAACCTTTTACATTCTACTTCGGGTAAATCAATATAAAAATACCTCGTAATATTTCCTCAATATATCAGATTCGCTACGCCCATCCTCATCACTTTGGACTCACTTCGCTCATCCTCAGACAGAAATTACATCCGTTTTATTTCCAGCGGCAAACCAATTAGCCACTCTCCTCGCTCGATGCAACTTGTTTCCCGCGACATGTTTGTTATAATTTTTATATTTTTAGTCTTGAGTCCCTGATGCCACGCAACATAAGCATGATTTTATTTTTCTAACAACTTCTTTTGAGAATAAAATTAACAAGAAAACTTTATAACACCTGTAAAATACCTTTCTTTTCACTCCCGCCTTCTATAATAACAATACAATTATTGAGATAAAAACTTACCTTTACTCAATTACAAACTCAATTACAAAGTCTTAAGGGCTACTTCGTTTGCTCAGACAACTTATCATAAACAACTTAACGACCAAAGTTGTAGAAATGATATCAAACTTATAACAAGATTGTAAGTAAAAACAGTCAGGAAAAATATAAATAAGGCGTCTAACCATGCTGTGTAAACCTTAGAACTATTGCATCATTTGAGATTCGTCATCATTGCTTAGCTTATGCTGTTTTTTTTTTCTTTTTTCTTTGGCACGTCTCATACAATTCTATAGTATCAACTATTAATGTTTTATAAATCTTGGTAGTAAAATATGGTACATGATTTGCTTCTCACGCATGCAGACGTTAAAATATGGTACATGGTATGATGCGTGGAAACTTGAACTCTTGATAGTATTGCAGTGCACAGCACATACCTTATTTACGGCAAACGTAGTAATACCAACAAAGAATCTGTCCACAAGGGACTTCTTCGGCGCGGAAGATAAGAAATTGCGTATTTCTATACTTACTGAAAAAGTATCACTCAAGAAATTTTCATTTCTGTCCCACAATATTATAAAAATAAAATTTAATCTTCTGGAAATGTAAAATCAAATGATTAATTTATATTTCCTTTTTTTTCCTTTGCGACATTTTATAAATATAGACGAGAGTTTAAAGTAGAGCACAGATGTCCGTGCTCAGAATTATGTTGCACAATGTCTCTTAAGGGACCAATTTCATTTCTTAACTTTACCTGTTTCGTAATCCCTGTAGATTCAAGAATAATAACAGTGACTCTGGGATAATACAGAGCTTGGTCTTGTTAATATTTATTATTTGCTTCTTTTTTAGACCATTGTTAATCAGATCATTTTTACTAACATCGCCTTAAGCTGTACTCTACCTCCAATGTTGAGAGAGTACAATGATCTCTTAGAAAAAACTTACACAATTTTTGAAATGAAAAGGAGAGATTTATATTTGAAACTGAACAAATATTTTTCGTGTTTTATATGAACGTCCTAAATGTTTTCTGAGTCATTATTGCCGACAAATGAAGACATAAAAATTACTTTTTGACCTAATGATTGATTTTTGAAGCAAGTTTGATTGGGTAGGTTTGAATATATGAATATATGTATTCACACAACGTTTTGAAAACCGATCAGGAGGTCTTAAAAAGACCCAAAACTGATAACTTATGCAAAATTATGGTTTTGGATCATAAGTGCATTCACAATACTTTCCCTTTAAATCAATTACTATTATTATTATACAGTGGGGTTGGTGTCGAGGATAGACCCCATTTGCACTGCAGCCTGCTGTAGAGTCTATAGTACAGTGACCTCAATCAGTTCAGGCCAGAATAATTAATTTCCCCGGACAATATCCAGGATCTTCTAAACCAAATTCATTGATAGAATCAAACTTTGTAAGAATGCTGAGCTACCAAAATTTATGAACCATTAAAAGGCTAGGGCTTCATACCTCTGAAGTATGTGAGAGGATTACCTTCAGAGGGACACTGGGTTATATATTAAGATGCCAATGGTATGAAGATGTTTGCAAAGGTGACAGTGACCAGTTACTGTTCTGACATCCTCTCAGTTTAGATCGAGGAAATCCTCAGTAAGCTTGGGATTGGGTCCTTTTTACATGAGTCTGCTATGCACCAGCCATAGGATTTGCTCAATGATGCAATTGATTGGTTCACTTGAAGTAGTCTCACACACCTTTTTTCCAGATCTGCTAGTTCATTGCCTTTACTTCGAGGCACCCGTCTAATTGCTACATCATTTTCGAGTGAAAGAGTCAAAAGGTTTTGTAAGACTTCCAGATAAGCTCAGAGTTAACTTTGTACGAACCAAGAGCTTTAATGGCTTTCTGTTAAAATATTAATAGAAGTATGTTTAAGATTGTTCTTAATATTTTCTAATAGGCAGACGTTAAAAAGAAATATATCTCGCCTGGAACAACGCCTAAAGGAAATGAGTTTTGAAATGCCACTACCAGAGCCACAGTCCATTTCGGATCCATCTTTGCACCGCACTAGAGGATTTAGGTAAGCCTCCAATAAAACTTCCTCAACTATGTGAGAATGATTTTTCATAGGAGCAATGAGTAATCAGAGTTCATTTTGATTATGGGACTCTTAATTACCTTTACCTTTTTAAAGTGACCTCTAATAATAGAGATCTTTCAGTTTTCATTGTTCTGTAATCAGTAAGCTGCCAACCTTGTCTCACTTTTTACAACAAAATGGAGTGGCGGAAGGCTCAGCCCGACATTTAGGGCAGTGGTTGGTGCAGAGTTCATTAACCATGTAATGAGGAAACAGGCTAGGCGCTTTTTGACTTGGTTGACAAAAACATGACTTAGTTGAATTTATATTTGGTTTATATTTTACTTCAGTCTAATTTCGTAAATGTAACCAAAGTAGGGTTAAAGAAAATAAAAAGTATCTTAATTATTGTATTAGAATAAGAGCTTAATGAAATCACTGTGGGAAAGCAAAGGGTTTTTAAAACGCCAACTAAGTAAATAGCTATAACGATTTTAAGAGATCTTAGTTAGTATAATGACCTGCAAAGTGCGCTAGAGTGAGAGAATGATGGAACAATCTACAATAGCTAGAGTGTTGTATTCTATACTGTTTGAGTATGCACGTTTAAGTGTTCAGGATGTGAATGTATACGATTGTACGTGTGTGAGTACAACAAGACTTCTTTCAGTTTATAAGTGTTCAGTTTACATTGTATTAAAGTGAAAGTTTTTGTGTGTTGGGGGGTTGCTAATATTAACTGTTTTTATTCCCTCAGTGCTTTCAGTCTCCTACTGTCTAAAAGTATATTTCCAGTTCGTATTTTCCACGGAACTTGAGACAATATTAGCTCTAAGAAAAAGCCTTGAAATAAAATAGGAACAAGTACAAAGAGTTTATATAAATGCTAAATGATACTAAAAGCTCTCGAACATATTTAAAAGGAAAAGAATTTTCGTATTCTCTACTCACAGCACGTTGTCGTGTACATTGTATTCCCCCTCCTCCCTATCTTACACAAGTGAGGGGTCTCTGAAATTTCCCTACTCAGGTACTAGGAGGAAATAAACTTTCCTGAAAACTCACAACAAAACGCTTTCCCTTCCACTATACAAATAGTCATTCTACCGTACTTAATAAGACCGGAAAACCTCTAAAATTCCGTTTCAAAAAATTTCTTTCGTGAAATTTTTTTAATCATCATCAGATGATTATTTTCATTACTTTTTAACAGCATTTTTTAACAACAATTTTTTCGTCATCTGGGACATCTGGTACTATTTTTGGCCACACTCTTAGGTACAACTTCGCCATGACGAATGCATATTACAATTTTTTCAACAAAAGAAATTCGCTGAACGAAGCTTTAATCTTGTTTAAATAATTTGGCTAATAAACTTGTCATATTCTCAAATTAATTATTCTATCGCGTTTGAGTGACGTGTGAAACAGAGTTTTACACGTCATTTGATAAATCTATTTAAAAACTTCAATTCATCCCTTCCTTTCAGTTTTCTTACTTTTTACTACTTTGAAAAGTTTTTTTAACCATTGGTTTTTTTTTTTTTTTTTTTTTTTTTTGGCAAAATTTTTCTTGCGGGAAAAATGTTACCAAAAAAGAGAGAGAAATGCATTTACGCACGAAGACAGCGGTCTGTCAACAGTGTTGGACTCAGAAACCATTGGTTGCAGAATAAAATGGAATCCAATTGTCCCAACCAAGTAACACAGGTATTCCTGACTAACATCGCAACAGACTATATCGATTAATTAGAATATAGACCAAAACAGACTGTATAGATAAATTAAAATATACATCAAAATTTTATATAGATAAATTAAAATATACATCAAAATTTCCATTCAGCTGCTAGGATGTAAAATAACAGGTTATTGAGTGGTAGTGAAGAATATCATTCATGTTGAAGTATTGCACTAGGGACCGGTAGCTTAGCGTTATAACCTTTAGTGACTTGTAAGTTATAACTTAAGTCACCTGAAAGTAGACAAAGATTTGTCCGAGTATCTTTAACCGGAAATATTAAAATGAATATAGAATATCGGTAAGTTTTGAATTTTAGACTGGATAACCTTGCTTAGTTTTACGTGATATCTATTAGTTGATGTGCAAAGTTGAGTTAGGTTATCTCATTAGAGACATATCTGGTTACTATTTCTGTTTTCTCTATCAATCAAACAGAAATGAGAGATCCAGCTGTCAGCATTGAGTTGTGTCTATTACCTCTTAGTTCGTAAGGAACCTTAGTTTCAAGGCAGGTCCAAACCTATTGCACATCTAGATAGAACATTTAAAGGCATTTCCAATTGAATCATGAGGCTACAATATGAGTAACAACTATTCTTCCTTCACAGATACTCTCCTAACTGAAAATATTTAACTAATTTAAAATTAAATAACAAAATACAATATTTGTAGCCCATATACTAACATTTCTGGAATATAAAATAAAAATAACAACTTAAACTGTTACTGCTAAGGTAGTTAAGCCCATATAAAAAGTAACAGAATATTTTAACTATAACAATATAAACAACGAAAGTATCAAATAAGAAATGAAGTTATGAACATGGTTACGAAATTGGCGAAATAAATAAATTAAAAGATAATATAAAAGAACAGAGGAGTAGCGTATTCTTTAGGCACCCCGGGCACTTTTTACTCTCTGGGCCGACATCTTCGCAGGCCTTTGAGAAAGACTACCATCTCCGCATTTGTACTTAAAAAATATCAAAAAAGATTTTACTTTGAATTTTCTATTTCCTTTTAGCAAGGTTTGGAAGCATTTACATTTTTGGATTTTTTTACAAATAAAATTTATTATTGAGATAAACTTTATCCAAGATTAGAGATAAATTTTATTTTTCAGCTGTAGGAAAAAGTAATACATTAAATTATGTACATAATATATATTAATATCCTCAGGTAAACCAAATACTTTTGTAATTGTAAAGTCTATTTCTTTTGTGTCATGATTTGAAATATGAAGAAATGTTATATTTTTAAATGTCGCATAAAGGTTGTAAGATATGAGAGTTTAGTATGAAGGTGAACAACCTTAAGTTGTTTACAATTCAAGGCATACATTGCTCGTTAGAGACATTTTCATAAATAAATATAATTTTTCATTATAAACGTAATAAAAATACATCCCCTACTCCCAAACGGGTTCGCCTTCTATCCTATGCCCTCTAATAAAAGTTAAAATAAAATAAAAATAATACGCAAGGACTATCTGTGAGCGGACCGAAGGCCTACAAAGCAGAAACCATAAGCCCGTGAGTCTGTGTCAGCTAAGCGGCTGTAACCCTTGTTATATTTTCCAGTATACTAATATATTTTAAATTTATTAAAGGAAATTAAATTTGTAAATATAAGATTTATTAACTTAAATTATTTCTATTACAAGTCTCATCAATATTCAGGTCCACCATACTTGTAGGAAAACTAGGCCTTAGGAAAATTTCCCCAGGCACTGTATGAGATTCTGGTGGTCCCACTTTTTCCAGGAAAACTTTATACAAGATAAAAGCCATGCGGCAATTCCGAAAAGCTCCTTTATACCCTATTTTGAAAGTCGGAGTTTTTCTTCTCCTTACAATTTCTGCAGGTTTTCTTGAAGGGTTTGTTTGAAAATAACCATTTACTGCCAAACGGAAGATTGTATCAAGTCCTTTTAGTAGTATGTAGTTGTGGCAGAAATAATTTTATGAGTCCCGAATAAAAATGAGAGAGAAACGCCTCAAAAATATAAGTTATGCATTTTCCTATTTCTTTTACTAATATTTTCAGACATCTTCTTTTATGAAGATATGGAAAGAAAATTATTAAATTCTTATTTTCTTTGGTTTTCTAGAATGTTTGTGTAAATCATTGGCCCGGATAATAAACTGAGATATCAAATCTTTGGAAATTTAACTTATATAATAGAGATTTAAAAGGGAAAAATATATTTTTCCAAGCATGTGATCTTTATGCATAATATAGGCAATTGGGTTTAGGGTGCCTCGTCAAATTTTAATAAAATTTAAAAGGAAATCCAAAAAAATTTTCTGAACAGTCGCTATTTATTAAGATAAAAAAGTTACTATTGTCAGCGACGAAAAAATTGTTGTGCATGATAAAAATGGAGCGCGTTAGTATCGTTGGACACAAACGTTATTTATGGCAGTGGAAACGGAGCTCGATAGTATCGCTGTGCGGACACGTCATTTACGGCCATAGAATCGGAAAGCAATTGTATCGTTGTGTTCAGACAATATTTAAGGCAGTAGAAACGAAACGCAGTAGTTTATTCTTGCTGAATTCTTTTTGTGCTATTTCTAAAAATAAGTTTAGTATTTATTATATTTTTAGTGAAATTTTTATAAGGAAAATGACACTTATGAGGTTGTTCGAACGATGGAATTTCAACCTTTTATTGCCTTACTAGCGTAGGTATAGACAAACTGTTGTATTGATCCTAAAATCTCTCAATTGAGGTTTAGCAAAATTATCCAATTTAGGCATTTTTATGACGTTTTGAGTGGTTTTCATCATGTTCTTTGCCTTTTTAGGTGTTTTGAATTATTACTCAGTGTTTTTGCTAAAACGTTTAAACTTAATTACAATATCAGACGTAACGTCAGTTGTGTTGCCCGAAAAACACATTTTAGACCACATTGCTGAATCATTATATTATAACAAACGGTTATAATCAATTGACAGCGTGGAAAAATAATGCGAAGGAGCCAGTGAGTTTAGTTCTGGATGTTATCCCACGCCCACCATTTCATATTAGGCTAACTTCAGTAGTTCCTCAAAACTATTTTTGCACGCTGTCAACTGATTACAACGTGTGGTACAATGTGAAAAGTAGTATGGAAAATAATTTAATCTGTTTCTCTTTGGCTTGTAGCAGTGTTTTCACTTAAAACAAGCAGCATTTTTCTGAAATGGTTTTAGTATGGGCATTATCTGACATGACATGATTAAATAACTTTAAATATAACCGCGGTATCATCAAAAGTGCTCTGTAAAAGTATTGGAAAATTTCAATTAAATGAAATAAAAGCAGAAACAAAGAATAATCTCACAGACACACCCAAGGAAACTGAGCACTTAGATTTCATTTGAAAAAAAGATTTCCTCGTCCCCTACAGGCTTGTTCCTGACACAGTGACTAGAGCTTTTCTTTTTCATCTTTACAAGTACTAATTAGTTTCATGTCATTTCTTTTAAGAAAAAATAACATAAAACAATTTATATTATATTTTTTAACATAATATAAAGAAATTTATAATATTAAACAAAGACATACATTATAAGCAAAGAACTTTAGTAAATGATTAATAAAAAGGTCTTATGGAAAAAGAGAGGGGGAACAAGGTTTCAAGGGCCGATGTAATTTCAGCCCTGTACGTCCACGGATTGGGTTATGGATACGTCTAAACGACCAATTTTTTTTTAACAAAATGTTACTCCCACAGATAGACTTCAGCATAAAGTTAAAACATAGTACAAAATCAAATTTTAAAGGATTATTTTGTCATTACTAAAAATTGGTACAAATAGACCATACTTTTCCTAATGTTCACAGACCTAGAGTGACCACTATTCTAGATTGCTTACTGTCGTAGAGTGTTCCCTAGGGGTCCCCACCCCTAGTAGTATACGAGCTGATGTCCCCACATCAGCTCGTATACTTCCCCCTCGCGTCCTTTTTCAGTATTGGTGTGTTAAAGACACACTAATACTTGCGCCAATAATTGACGCATAGGCCTAGAGAGAGTTCCCAGAACTTGAGGCTTGAGGCAATGTCCCGCAGGCACTTGAATTCATAAGTTAAACATATTTGGTCGTTAAAGCGGTTAATAAATTAGTTATTAAATGTCAAACATAGAAGCTTGGTCTTTGATGTCGACCGCTCTAGCGTCATTCTTGCCTACTATAAAATGCTAATGTAAACATTGACTTCTTACATGTAACAAACCCCCAAGTTAATTAAGATTCTCACAATGTTCTTATTTAAATTTATAAAATAATATTTAAGCAAGTTAGACTAAAATTGTGTAAAACTACCAAAATCCTAACTCCTTTTACTACAAATAACATTATCCATTATTAATGACTCAGCAAAATATTAAAACAATTAGAGAAAGCATAGGATCGATGCGAAATACAACAGTTAATGAATTTAATTTAAGTTAATGAAAGTTAATGAATTTTCAGTATTAATTCAATTTTTATCAAATGCAATTAAATTAAAATTAAATCCGAGTATATTTCTACGTATAATGATCAAGTATGAAACATTTTATTTCAATACAACAATTACATCTATAGTTTTGTGCCGCTATGCATTTTTTTTTGAGTAATCAGCGTGGTTATTGGGTAGATGGGTGACCGCTAATATTAAAACTACCCATTCCTATCTGAGAATGTTAGAAGTAATTCTGGAAGTTTGAAACTAATCATAGTGAATCCGACATAAATCATTTGATACTACCGAGTTTTGTAAAAGATGAATAGTTGACACAATCTCGCACAATTAAAATGTGTCAATCCGCTATTTAGTAAAAACATATCCGTGCCACCACATACTCAACTTTTTTGATTTGATTTCTAGTGGTAGCTTAAAATGTAAATAACCCAACAAGAAGAACTCAAAAACATTTATAGCTTGTACAACTCTTAAAATATGAGAAAAACAAGACCTCAACCACATTTATAGCATGTAAAACTCTTAAGATAAGAGTCAAAAAATACTTTAACTAGATATGAGTCCAATAAGACCTCAACCACATCTTTAGGTTTGACAGCTCTCGAGATATGAGTCCAATAAGACCTCAACCACATCTTTAGGTTTAACAGCTCTCGAGATATGAGTCCATTAAGACCTCAACCACATCTTTAGCTTCCACAGTTCTCGAGATATGAGTCCAATAAGTCCTCAACCACATCTTTAGCTTCCACAGTTCTCGAGATGTGAGTCCAATAAGACCTCAACCACATCTTTAGCTTCCACAGTTCTCGAGATATGAGTCCAATAAGACCTCAACCACATCTTTGGGTTTAACAGCTCTCGAGATATGAGTCCAATAATACCTCAACCACATCTTTAGGTTTAACAGCTCTCGAGATATGAGTCCAATAAGACCTTAACCACATCTTTAGGTTTAACAGCTCTCGAGATATGAGTCCATTAAGACCTCAACCACATCATTAGCTTTAACAGCTCTCGAGATATTTAAACGTAAAATCATGGTCAGCGTATCAATCTACAATAAAATTGGATAGTTCACAATTCAGTTCCACAATTCACGAGATATGAGTCCAATAAGACCTCAACCACATCATTAGCTTTAACAGCTCTAAAGATATTTAAACGTAAAATCATGGTCACCGTATCAATCTACAATAAAATTGGATAGTTCAGTTCAGTACTTGTCAGCTATTTACTTAAACTAAAAGTTTAATAAGCCCTAATAAAGATAAAATATTTAGCTAGAAAATATTGCTACACAGCTGTCATCATATTTACAGAAAATGCTTCGTAACATTTGATAGTCGCATTCCTAGTCATACAAGACTTGTAATATTGTATAATAATCAAATAAACAAAACGACTCAATTGCTATTTATTTTAATAAAATGTTTCTTTACATAAAGATTTCCTTTATTATATAAAAAGAAAATAAAGAGTCTATAAATCCTTAGATTTGTTTAGCGAAGTTTCAGAACAATTGCACAATAAATCTAGCTGCATTTATACTTAGAAAATAAATTTTCCGAAACAAAATAAAAGGAAATGGTTTGTTTAGTCGTTTGAACATTTTAAATAATAATTTTAAAGTGTAAAACACAAAAACATGCAATAAAGTTGTTTTCTTTCCTTATTTATATTCTAGATATATAAAAAAAGGTGCTGTCTTTGCACTTAATATTCGAAACTAAGATTTCATCTTAATAATCCATATATGATAATATCAACACCAACAACGTATTCCCACTAATTTAAAATTTGTGTAGCAGAGCCGGCTTTCGGCAATAATGCCATCTACAGTGCCGTAGTGAGATGTTGTCTTTCAATTCATGAAATCTGACTACATGAATGGAATTCATCTGGGAGTTCATCTACTTGCCGCGAGAGCGCTAAAGACCACAGCCATGTTGTACTTCAGCTTTGTGGTTTGCTAGATGGCAACACTGTTTTAACAGTATATTATTCTGACTTGGTAGCGACTCTACCAGAGTTCAAAACATTTGACTCGATCGAAGCAGTAAATATCTTTATCTTAGAAAAAACAGCACGAACCTCTATTTACTGACTCGCTTCGATCGTCAACAAATATATTCGCTTCGAAAAAATTTTCAAAGCCTAGTATTACAATCACGTATTTAATACTTCTTCTATATATCTTCGACAGAAGGTGAGAAAACGTGAAAACAAACGATTAATTATGGATGTTCGATGTGTTAGCAGATTATAAATTATTCCTGAAAGAAATCAGGGAAGCAATGGAATTGAAAATATTTGGGAAAACCATTTCCAACCTGTGGAAACGGCCCAAAATCCTTGTTGGGCATGACCTTAATAGATGATGATTAGGATCTAATCTTTATAGGAAGCCAACGACAGTAGGCTATTTATAAGCCCTCGGGGAAACCATTGCCTTCTTAATAGTTAAATTAGTCGCTTCAAATAAAAACGTTTAATGTAATGCACAACAGCACCTGAGTTGTGAAACACGCTAGGTTTATCAAAATGATGCAGGAGTTTCCACTTTGCAAAACTACTTTTGAAAATATAGTCTCATGAAAATTTAATGGTGTGCAGAAAACTTATTTGACCTCTTTAGACACAAGTATGCTCCACTTTACTAAAACAAAACAACTATCAAAACCCTAAAGTTCTGACAATGAAGCACCCCTATAAAATTTGTCATAAAATATTTTTCCATCTTTACACGACTCAACATAAAAAAACTCATAATTCTTATCTCCGTCGTGTTTCTAGATCTTGTCAAAACGAATTAAAACTTGAGTTAAAATGAGGGTTTCCAGAATGGAAAAGGGTTTTTATGGGGCAACATTTGGATGCGGTCCAAACTTACCTCACTCACATGTCAAGCTACCGCCGGAAGGACATTAAAAACAGGAGAAAAGCTGTTTCTGTGTGCGTGAGCATTAGGTCGAGTAAAACAACACGTGAAGCCAGTTAATTGTGTTTCGTCCTTAGATATTGTCCTAGCAAATTTATGTTGGAACATGTGATACTATCTTGTAGTGCTTACTCAAATGACTGTCACAATTTTTACTAGTTAATACAATGCGATATTAGTAGTATTTTATTAATGTTCCGCATTTTTTTTTTTAAAGAGTTGTATTATTGAATTCTAATCTACCTTTACTTTTTCTTACCCTATTGGTATGTATTGCTAAAAAGTGACCAAAGAGCACTCCTTGATAATCGGAAATACGATAAATAAGTTCACAATGCTAACCAACAAGTATTCAGAGCGCTCAAATTAAAAGGTGTAAGTGTGAGGTCTGATCATATCGTGACGGGAATTGTCGCCAAGAAATGTTTTAAAATATGGAAGGAGTGGAAACTTGAGTGTGAAACAAGATCAAAGTCAACGTGCCAGTAGCACGAGAACTTTGATCACTTCTTCTTATAATTAGTGAACGACTGAAACCTTCTTCTGGGAAAAAAGGTATATATAGGTTTTTATTCATCAATAGTTAAAAGAAGTTAAGTAGAAAGTTAATATAAATTACTTAAACGTAATAAAAAATCTGGTTTGGGGTACCTCGATACTTACTCACAACATCGGATTCGCTTCGCTCGTCCTTACAATATCATGAATTTTTAAAACTTAAAGCTATAAACTTTTGCTTCGCTACTCCAAACCTCAGAATTATTAGGTAACTGAATTTCCAGGGAGTCATAACTTAAGGTCGATTAAAATTTTAAAAAAAATTACAGGGGGTAAAAACCTTAATTACTTATTCGACTTTAATATTCATAACCATAGGGTACTTTTAAGTCAAAAACCTTAAAAGTACCACGAGTCTTACATTTTAACCTATTTTTGCAATCCTTTAAACAAATAATATCGATAACATTATCATTTATAATTATTACAATAATGAGTAATTATAATTATAATATAATTACTTAATCACTTTTAAGTTATTATTATTAACATATTATTGCCAATAACTAACCTAAAAATAAAATAAATATAAAAATGTACCAATTGTTTAACATGTTTTTACTATGTTGTATGTCAACAAACTGTGAGGAAATTAAATGTTAAGCTCAAATGTTGTCAAAGATTAAAAATTCAAAAGTCAATATTTTCAAAATGGCAATCAATAACAGATAGAAATTAAACTCATATGCTTGTAGATGAATATCTGCGTTAAACGTAAACTTAATCAGTCAATTTCATTTTGGTTTTAACGAATTTTTACATTTTTGATGGCTGGAAATTTGGTTAACTCCGTCTCAATAATTTCATCTTCCTAGTCGGAAAATCGAATTCTTAAAGCTTAAGAATTCGCCTTAAGTATGATTTTCTGCAAGTATTTAACTTTTTAGCATATACTCAGCGGGAGTTATGCGTTAAGCAGACAGACAATATTATTAATTTTACTTTAAACGTGATAAAAAGGTCGTTTTCGTATTTTTAGGGTGAACACTTTACTTTCCTTCATACCTATGAAAGGAGGAGAGGAAAAGTAAAATCCCAGTTATTAGATTTTTTTATCAGTTACCTGTCACATAATATAGGTAGTGAATAGGTAATGTTATTACGTCATCAGTTACGTAGACCAATAATAATCACCACATAGCTAAAATTTATTTTTATCAACAAAATATAAGTTTAACAAAGATTATAAATTGACATGCGCCAAAGATAAAATAAATTCAATAAATGGAATAACAATAGCGGCGTTCATTGTACAACATATTGGACTCTTGCTGTTAATATGAGTTTTTAGATCTGTAAAGAATAGAGATAGTTTTCATGAAAAGCTACTTTAACTAAAACTTGACTGGCACTGCGCCAAACTGTTTCACAGCATCATTTAACACATTTTATCTCGTATTATAAAATGTTTTATCATAGAAACTACTAAGAGGACTTTCATTTATTAAAGTTAAGTGCTGCTTCTGTAAGTATAAGTTTGACTTTCCAACGATATGTTTGTGTCAGATTTTTATCCTCTGTTTGGACTTAAGAATGCCAGGCTTGTAAATTTTTTACTAGTTAAGAAGGCTATTATAGTTTGAAAGGGGACATTTTAATCTGATATAGTATTATATTTGATTTTACCAAAATATGAATCATCTATGACTGCAAAAGAATATAATGTATATAAATATTATATATAGTTGAGACTGTGGCCGCAGAACGACTTAATCTCAACTGTGGCCACGGTGACTTACAAATATCTTGAAATCTTTAGTTTATGAACTATAAATTACGTTAAACCTGAGAATGGTATTGAATCAAAATGATATTAAATACTATTATAGTACCATGCATGGTAAATATAATAAGTTAATTTTGTATTAATCGTCAGCATTTCCTTTGATTTATCCTTTGACAAATAAATTTTTATGTAAAACGATTAGGGTTATGATGATTGCATTTGGAAACTACACCTGACATTTCATTCAGTCTGTCCACTAATCATCATAAAATGGATATGAAAGATGATCCGCGATTGCTATCAACAAAGTATAAGTCTTTAGGACAATACCGCATTAAGATAGATGATGAATCTTCAAGCGTATAGTACATGCAAGATAATATGAATCCAAATGATTTCATATTTGATGAATTACAAAGCTAACTCTACCGATATAGAGACGGCATAGGCAAGAAATATTTCAACGTTACTTTTCCACCGTTAAAACATATTCAACCACAGAATGCACATTAGAGATAAACAACCTTTCTCTCTGCATATTACCTTAAAGTCAATGTCTTCATATTAGGTAAATAATTTAGCTAAACCAATGAAAAGGGTTCTTATCCCTGTAATGTTGGCGGAAACCAAGCTGTTTAGAACTAGGGGACCGTTGTTCCTCCCAGGAGAATATCCGGTAAAGACCGTATTTAGATAAATTATAAGGCGAGTTTACCTTTTGGTGTTAGTTACACAGATATTAACATGACCATTAAGATAATATACAGGATGGTACGTTTCAAAACCATCACCCTGGTAAACTCAGCTTCGAGTGAAGCTATCGCATTAATATTGGCATCTACCCCTACTAAGTTGACCACGGGAAGTTTAAATACCTAATTATTTGTTTGGTCATCGCCTGGCATGTATGGTGCTTTGATTACAAAAATGTGTTTTTCTCCAGTATCTTTAAAAACGTTAAATTAAAGCATACCAGTATATGAATTATTTCTGAAACTGTGTCATATTCCAAACAATTTGATATCAATATATTAAAATGCCGGTAATTTTTTCTCGAGCTATCGTTTGGCATACATGAGGAATATTACCCATTTATAATTAAAAATTAGCTCACTTTTACACCAGAATACTATTGTATAAAAAATAAAGGTCAGGAAAAAATTAACGGAATTCAGCAGTATCCAGCTGTCCAGGATATGACTCTGTTTCAGAAATGATCCATATAATGGTATGCTCCAATTTAATTTTTTGAAGTTACTGTAGAAAAGCACAATTTGGTAATCAGATTACCATACATACTAGGCGAATATCAAAAAAATAATTAGGTATTTAAACTCCCAGTGGTCAATTTAGTGGAGGTAGAAAGCAATTTAATCGTTATAGTTTCGTACGGAGCAGAGTAATCTGGGGGATGTATTTGAAATGTTCCACCCTGTATAAGAAAATATACTTAAAAATTACATAACCACAACAGGTAAAGAATATTTAAAAAATCGGGTATTCGCTAGGCTCATCCTCACAACCTCGGGCTTGGTTTGCTTGTCGATCTAATATGGAAACCACACAATCTATTTTGTGGCAGTAACTCTGCGTATTTGCTTTGCTCGTCTTCAGATTGTAAAAAATGTGATATCATCCTATAGTGATCCCATTCATCTCGCTATATGGTCCTTAATATAATTTATTTTTACTTTTTACATGGCATTTAGTATTTATGTATCTAGCGAATTTCCATAGCCTCACTATTTTTGTTGTAGTATTTATTGTTAGATGGCATTTTGCTACGTGATTAGTGAATAATCGTTATACCAAAAGCTACCTTAAGCTTTGTGTAATTATGATATTCTGAGGCCAAGGGAACAAGTCCGAGGTCATGACGCTCTAGATATTGGATTACCATTTTATTTAGAGGTCATTGAGAACTTTGTAGCGAAAATTTGTACCGTATAGGCCTTAAAATAGGATAAACCTTGTTGATGTGTGTCATACTTTTGAAATGACAATGTTGTGTTACTAAAATTGTCATTTTGTCAGAATTAAATTCATTCGAGTGTCCAAGAAATTGTTATTGCGTGTCTATTCTAAAAAAAACAATAATAGGTTACGGGCCCAGTAAGTGAATTTCAAAATGGAAACATACAAAGTAAAAACTATTCCTCCTGGATTATTGTTTTTAGTTTCATAATTACTGATTATCCAATTGGAATACCTGGAAATACAAAGCAAATGCTGCCTTGAGAGGCGTAGGGGGAGCACTCGATGTGGTAGAAGGTAAGAAAAAAGGACCAAGTAACCCAGGTCAATCCGCTACACCAGATGAAAAAGCAGAGACTGACTTAAATAATTTTAATAAAATTGACAGCTATGCTTCACTGATTTTAACAACAAACATGACATAGGAAACTTTAGAGAAAGTCGTAAGGTTCCAGACGTCTCACGAAGTTTGGAAGGAACTAAAGAGGTTGTTTGATGGTTCATCTGACAAAAGATCTGTGTACACAATTTTTTGGTTTTCAAAAAAAATCAGATGATATTATAAATCAACTTTCTAAAGTAAAAAAATACTGGAATTCATTAAAAGCTGAAATGAACCGTGATCCAAATCTTGCTTGTAATTAACCTGATTTTTTGCTCGTCAGTAAGATTTTAGATACCTTAATCTTACTGACGATAATTTTAAACATAATTTTAAACATTCTAAGGATGATCGAAGTGAGTCCAAAGCAGGGAGAAAAAGGACCAAAGTACCCCATATCTGATTTTTTCATTGTTTTGTTAATACTTGATTTATCAAGATATATTTTGTTGAATGACAAACAAGGAGCCAAGGTAATATATTTACAGTGGTGCACTTACTTGGCATTCGTAAGTTCCGTTGTCTCTCTTCTGAACATACTTGACTTGCAGTGTCCAGTCATCCGTGTTCTCGGGATGCAAAACCGAGAACCTCTCGTCATTTGTATAAGTCAACAGGCCTGACGTCAGAATGTGCCAGTCTCGTCGTCTCACCCATGTTATCTAAAACACACAATAAATTAGTTTATAAGGAATTAAAAATGAATAATTTTTCATGTATAGTAATCAGTATTTTTATCACACGGAAAGAGTAAAAGTAGTTGTAAAAGAAATAATATGGGTAGGAAAATCTAAAGATAAGACCTTTTTGGCAGAATTGATATCGAAGAGTTAAGATGCCCCGAGGGAATCTAACTGTGGTCCAACTAAATAACCCTAAGTGACAAAACAAACTTTGTATGCAATTTGTTACCTGTTTGCTACTGGCAGATGACTACGCAAACAGACTAGGATATCTATAAAAGTGATCAACACTAACAAGATATTATGTTTTCTTTGTTGTGACTTAATCGATGCCAACCGTAATCTATAGGCATACCGACCGCAACTGATAAAGTTGCGAGGACAACTGGGGCCACGCCCGGTGAATAGATTATAATCTTTTCATAATCTCCATCTTTATACTAGCAGAAATAAGAATTATTATATTGTTTTATCAATTATTACCAAGATCACTGCGAAACGCATAAAACTATTTCATTCGGTATTCCTTCCTTTGTAGGTCAATCATTTAAAATACAGTTCTAAAACCCAGGATCAGGTGCGTGAGAACTTCTTGAAGCATTTCAATACTCACATGCCATGTGAGTATTGAAATGCAACACTCACAAGCCACACACTTACAAGACCTTGCATCAAGGACAATTTGGAATTGCTTAATCACAGCTCTTAACCTGTAAAAAGACGTGACTGCCGTCACACTTAACTTTCTTGGGTTATACACTGCTAACAGAGGCGGTTTGGATAAATATTCCTTGATTTTATGAAACGCTGGATCATGACTCCGTTCATGATTTTGGTCTGCAAATCGTAGTCACGAAGTAAATCCTACCACCATATCTATCAAATGGGATAATACCTAAAGTAATAAGCAACCATAACTAAAAATCTACATGGATTTTTTCCATCTGGCCAAGGCATGGACAGAATCGCCACATTACCGTGTTCTAACGATTATGCTACATAATACAGATCACGCGTATAAACGCAACAACTAATAATTACAACCAGACGACGTATCAATACTACATGATATTAAAACGAGTCCTTAATAAGCTAAATGTAACCCAAAGTTAGATATGCCACTATAACAATTCTGTGACTGGGCACGACCTCGTAAAGTATAATTTCTTTCATAGAAAACAGGCAAAGGGCATCTTTGAAAAGTAATTTTTCGAGATGCTTGAACAAGCGGTTCATATATCTCCTCTCTGCGCCATTATCTATTAGTATTAGGGCACATACGGTCTCTAATAGGTTAACACAACATAACATTTCAGTTGAAAGTGAAATTCTTTTTTCTAGCATCACTCTTGAATTTTCTGGTAGAACCTATCTTTCAGACAAGGGATTAAAGGACAAAGGGCTTATCGCTTCGGGTCGATAGCACGCTAAGCGGATTCCTTCAGCTCAAGCTGTAAAGCAGCTTTTGGAGAAAATAAAGTTTTTCTTACAATAACGTGCTTCTTTGTAAAAGAAACACTGTAATATATGTGTAAACGTTCAAAAATATATCATTCAAAATAAAAAAAAAACTAGATAAATACCAGATTTAACTGAAAAGTTAAATGTTTCCTATAGATATTTTAAAATATTAGGAATAATTTCCAAGGACATCAACATTTAAAAAAACTCTGCCACATGGTTTTTCCCAGAGTGATTATCTTAAGGAAACTGATGACTTCGAGTTCTCGATGATTCGATTAATCTACACGTCACGTCTCCATTTACTTGACATAAACATGGTGTTTTAACAATATATTTTTAGGTTAAAATTTTAATTCAGTTTATGTAAATTTAAAAATTTTATTAAATACTGAAACTCGATTTAGAAGGCATTTTTCTTTTGATTTAAATTATAAATTTATCTAGTTGGTAACACATTTTTGATGAGGTGTAAGTATACTTTCCTACTTTTTTTGGGTTTTTATGAGGCCACGGTGAGGATAGCTTCAGCCTTGGAGCTGAATCTATTTTTTTAAAGTCAACATTCTTTTATTTTCAGAACTTTAGCATTTAGGGTAAAGTCCCAATTTTTGACTGGTACTTATATTTGGATAAAGTAATAAGTAATTTGGATAAAGTATATTCTCACATTAAATACCCTTCTTTGAAGATAGTTTTGTTTTCTAGTATATTTAAGACTCCTATTGCATTATTTTATTTTCTTTTTATCAAATATATTTTCTCACAATGTTTTAGTTTCTAGTCTTATTTTGTTGATATTTGTAATTATTTTATGGTATTTTGATTACAGCGTCCTAGTATGGGGTCCCGGTGGTAGAATAGTTAGCTCCTGCCATCTAGACAGTCCTGGTTCAATCCCAGTCGGGGCCTCTAGAATTTTCATGCCAGGAATGGAAATCTTTTCACGTTTCTTACTTCGAAAGGGACGTTAAGCCGGTGGTTCCGAGCCTCTGCGATGTTAGGTCCGCGAAAATGAAGGTACCCTAGTTCATTTAGGTACCCTAAATGAACTTGGGCAAAATACGCAAAATTTAGGATCCTCAAGTGTAGCTCAAATACAAAAATATAGACAAGTTTCTTCCTTACGGTTTCGAGAGCAGGAATGCATAGACTGGCAGTGGGAGGACACTTGCTGTTTCAAGTTAAAGCTATAGAAACTTATAATAAAGTCACAACTCTTCTGTAGATTAGACGCAAAATGGCTACGCAGCAGGATTAATAAAGTATAACACTACTTCCCTTCGATAACACTATCTGAGGAATTTAATAAAATGGGCCCAATACATGGCCTACTTGCTAGGTGATCTCTGACCTTTTCCAAATTATAATCTCTACTATCACAAGGGTTCTAGTACAGAGCATTAATAATATTTGTTAAGTGTATTATATTTAATTTCGTGTAGTATCATAATTCATATCTAGTAATGCGTAGCATCAAGAACTCAATTCAAAAGAATACTTAAAATAAATACAATTTAAGACGGACTCATTTCGCATGGTAGAAAGATTAGACAAGTAATTCAAAAAAGTAAATAGGGCTACATTGCTCGCTTGTTTCCTAAATTTAAAAAAGGGCTCGCTGAACTGGCTAAGTTAGTAATTTTATTTTAAAAATACTTAAATTAGCTATCTTCGCTCGCTAGATTGCGTAAATTAATAAATTTACATAGTTGAAATGATTTTTTTCACTTGCTAGACAGGATATATTAATAAATAAAAACACCACGTGATATTAAATAAGTTCCACTCGGTCTCTAAGTTAGTTAAAAAAATTAATCATGTAACTTTGAAACATTTAGGGAAAAAAGCTGGAGAAAACATGTTCTGTTCATTTTAAAATGTATAAAATTTAGTTTAAGACTTTTGAGATATTGCGCCTTAGTAAAGATTAATATTTCAAAGTACCAACGAATAAATGGTTTTAAGTGTTACTTCGAATGAGTGATTTTACGACAATCGATATAAAAGTTTTCCAGCAATGAATTTTTATCAAGCACCTAAATTTTTCTTTCTATATTTTAAGGTGACACCAATCTACCTTACCACTTACCCACCAGTGTTACAACAACCACCGTACTAAATACATACCAGCACGTGAATTGGTTGTAGTTATTACAAAAATACAGTTGTTAGATTTATGACAAGCACAAACATTTACCTACTAACATAACCAACATTTAACATTAACATAACATAACATTTATCTATAACATTACCTATGAGATTAAACCCTTTTTGGCGTTTGTCAAAAGTAAGCATAACTCAGGACTGAAACAACCTATAGTTATTAACATACCAAGGGAGAAAAGTAAGTTTTAGCTCCCAAAGCAGTCAAGTTTGTTCCTGTAGTTAAATTCCGGTGCTCGCCGGATATTTATTTAGTTGGTTCCCGGGGCATGCCAAGATAACGATTAAGTTAAATTCAGTATTTTGTAGACGGAAATGTATTTATCGAAGGTCTACAAATTTTACATTAAACAAGTAAAAGTTTAAAATTATAATACATACTCGGTGATAAAACTTATTAAAAAATGTAAAAAGTGCGAGTCTCTTATGATGATCGACCTCGTAACATCAAGTTAAGAGCTGAAGACACTACTAACTAAGTTAAAGGAGAAATACAAAGCGGAAGTGAAGTAGTTGCCATGGCAAAGTACGCTATTTTTCTTCTGTTAGTTACTTTTCTATCTGTAGATACAAAACCAGGAGTAATGAGTCACTTTTACTCTCGCTACAAGAGGTAAAAAAGCACACGTTTTCTCTCTACTGTATATGAAAGTAATTGTTTGCATCTTGAAAGCGATGTAATGAAATAAATTTTTAAGAATATTAGTCAAAACTCACGTGAACAATCTTTTAACATTTGACATGAGTAAACAATAAATTGCGGCAATCAATTAATAAAATTTAACAAAACTAAGACATTTGAGTAAATTATATTAACTGTTGAAATGAATTCGTGTTTAGGTTTTCCATCGATACAACAAACAGCGGTATAAGGTTTATTTTGGAATTTCTGTAGGTTTCGCAAGGAAACCCCGAAGCTGTCGCGCTGAAAGTTTTCCAGACATAGAACAACAATATCAACTAATTAGCATTCTAAATTTATGCTCGTATCTTTACTTCGTTCTATTCCCTTTTAAAGTGATTGTAGGTTTCAAAAAGTGAAAATTCAATTATGGTATATAAATACTTTATTTACAAAGAGAGAGAGAGAGATGCTGAATTCATTTTAAGGTTTGCTTTCAACTTAATATCAAGGTGAAATTTAGTAAAATAACGAAAATGAATGTTTATAAAAAAAGCAGAGCAAGTTAAATTAAGTCGCTTATTTGAAAGAATTTTTTTTACCTACTACTTAAGAAACTCTTAAAGAAACATTAGGGTCGTGTAGTAGTTCGTAAGAGTATAGTACATACATATACTATAGAGTAGAGTATATACATGTCATGATGGTTTTAGTTTTTTTTAAGAAAGCCTTGAGGGCAACTTAAGGAAGCCTTAAGGATAATTTAGGTTAGCCTTAAGGGTAACTTAGGGAAGCCTTAAGAGTGACTTAAGGAAGCTTTAAGTGTAACTTAAAGAAGCATTAAGGGTCTTTTAAGGAATAGGAAAAGAAAATGTCTTTTAATACAGGCCTAAATCTTAATAATAATCAACGATCTTGAATAAAGGGGATGATGTATTAAGGAACATTTCTGACCCAATGGAAGTTGTAGAAGATAGAGAAATAGGAGCAAACTTGCCTTCCCATGTATATAATTTAAAAAAGCGTCAAACGCAGGTTATGTAGCAAGGTTGTAGAGTTTGCTTCTCTACTTTCTTTTGTGCTTCTCGTGATTGTTACATTTGTGGTGCTTGTTAAGTCATTTGTGCTTATTGAATTTTAAATTTTGGACTATACTTAGCCACTTTAGTGAGTGAAAATTTAAACTTGTTAATAACTTTCTCAAGCAATAAACAATGGGTAACCATTGTGAGGTAAATTTTCCTCCAAAATTTAAGAACTGCGCTGTTATAAGAATTGTAAGCATGCGCAGTTTGTACCAAGCATGTGGAGTTAGTTTTTGGACGTGTGTTTCGTGTTAAATTCCCTCTACTTTGGATTTTTGTAACTTTTTTGTTTGGAAAATTTACTTGGAGCGTCATCCTTTTTATTCAGGATCCTTGATAATAATGAAGAAGTCTTTTTCAGAAATTATCTTTAATGAAAACCCGGGTTTTAACACATAAGGTTACTAGGCCGGTAAGAAGAGAAATATGTAGCTGGTGACGCCTTGTTTGTTTTGACTGAGACTCATTTCAATCATAACTAACTTTATTTACCTAACTAAAATTTTTATAAAATTAATAATCAGAAGTAAATAATTAATTTTGTCCGACTTGAGTAGTAAATCAGGTTTTTATAAGTGGCGACCTTGTCCCGTAAATGTATATTGCGTTATAAGGAACGTAAATACACTTTTATATTTCTAGAAACGAGGAATAAATTTATGAGGCAAGGTCGCTGAATGAGAGACTATTTTTCTCCAGAGGGAATTTGCTACAGCAGGCCATGATACGGCTAATCTGTTAACAATATACGGAGGCATACAATTGATAAAGGACAATTATGTCCTTAAAAGTAATGAATAGGCTGATTCAAGGACTTCGGCCATGAACAGATAGGGCCGAACTGAGCTTCATTCGACTTCCTAAATGGATGTGCAAAACCAATTCAGGTAGTGCAATCATACTTGAACACAAGCGCATTTCTTTACTGAATCAACGAGAATAGACAATCAAGTAGAAGTATTACTGTTGCTCCGACGACAAAGCATAAACTGAACAAGTCATAATTGTCGACCAACGTAGCAAGCATTCCAAAGAAAATTCACCCGTCTGGATCTCCGCGCCAGAATTTTGATTTTGTTAGATTGTAAAAGTTTTCAAGTGTTAAAACTTATTGAATAAAAGTCCATGGCAGACGGCTCACAGATTACCTTGGTACAGCATTATTATTCATTTAACTCTAAAAAAAGTAAACAGCATTTGTCTTTCCACAACGATATATTTGAATATACAAAGCCAGCTTTCGACCATAACGATCATCATTAGTGCCTATAACCCAAACAAGGCAAAAAATAAAATAAAATAAAAAGAAGTCAAAAAAGTAAAAAAGAAAGCTAACTAAACTAAATAAGCAAAACAATAAAAAGAAAAGAAACCACTGAAGGCTAAAACAACCAAATAAAAATAAAAACAAAATAGCCAACAGAAGAAATAAAATAAAATACAATAAATAAAATAAATAAAATAAATAATAAAATAAATAAATACAATAAATAGTTATAAATAAAATACAATAAATAATTATAAATAAATAAAATAAATGCCAAAAAAAAAAAAAAAAAAAAAAAAAAAAAAAAAAAAAATAAAATAATATAAATAATGTTACTAAAGACAAGAGAAAAATAGAGTCGTACCGGTGAGATGAGTCTAATTCTTCCTTGCCGGTTTCTTAGGCCACGGCTTGTAGCAGACTGACGGTCGTGGCGCTCCCACCAGAGATTTAACCACTGACGCACCCAAACTCTCATTTCTTTCATTAAGAGACTTATAATCATTTTCTTGAACATTCCTAAGAATTTCAAGATTTTCCAGGGCCGTCATCTGTCCACCTTTATCAATATAGTGTAGCATCGCTACTTGGTGATCTAAATAATGATGCTTTCTATCATAACATGTTGGTGAAATTTGCTAGGTGGTTTTTCATGTTCAAAAAATCTGGTAGAGAATGCCCTGCCCGTTTGGCCAACATAAATACTGGCGCATGTACCGCATTTTAAAGCATAGACCCCGTTCTTATCATACGGTGATGTTTTGTCTTTATAGTTGCAAATATGGTTACGTAAGGAATTGATGTTTTTATAAGCAACGTTATAACCATTCCTCCTCAAAATGCGAGCCAGTCTATCCGAAACCGAACCTATATAAGGCAAACTGCGCCAAGGATTTAAAGAGTTGGGGTCATTATCAGGATAAACTAATTCCAGAGCAGCCTTCCTTTGCTTTTTGTGAATGAGGTTATCAATGATGTCAGGTTTGTAACCATTAGCCACCGCTACTTGCTTGATAATATTAACCTCATTATTAAAATCTTCAGGTAGAAGTGGTGTAGTAAGAAGACGGTTGACATAGGCATGGAAGGCAGCCATTTTTTGGGGTAGCTGCACGGTGGTTATTGATAACCTGATTATGAAAGTAAAGTAAGGTTTTCTTAATAAACATAATTTTAATAAATTGCAAGTAGACCCTACTAACGAAAAGCAGCAGATCATCCGGGAGAAAATTAAGTCAACTAAGTCTTTATTTACTGAGAAATTCCAACGTGATAGATGCATTAACATGAACCCGAAGGCTCCTAAGTTATATGGTGCGCTTAAAATCCACAAAAACGGTATTCCAGTGCGCCCAGTGGTATCAAATTGTTCAGCCCCATGTGAGAAGCTTTCGAAAGAGCTTAACGGACAAATTCAAAGACGTACTAACTTTATGGCTAAAGATGCTATAAAAAATACAAAGTCGTTTTGTGAGAAGTTTAGACATATTATTGTACCGGATAACGCCCTTTTAGTTTCTTTTGACATAGTGGATTTATTCACAAGTATACCACCCGATGTATGTTTGCCGTTATTAAAAAGAGAGCTGGTCAGAGCCAATGTTGATGTTCAAATTAGAGAGGAGATTGTTGACTTAGTACACACTTGCTTGCAACAAAATTATTTCACTTTTTGCGTGTGAATATTACGAAGGACTTAAAGGTCTAGCTATGGGTGCTCCTTTATCGGGACTTTGTGCTGAACTTTTCCTTAACCGGTTTTTTATTGAATTTGTCATGCATAGTTCTAATAAATTCCGCCATTTCATTAAAGAGTGGGTGAGGTATGTGGACGACATATTTTGCGTTTGGCTAGGTGGCCTTGAAGACCTAGTTGATTTCGTTAAGTACCTGAACTCATGTTATCCTAGCATTCAGTTTACTTACGAAGTGGAGGATGAAGGTTCCATTAATTACCTTGACCTTACAGTATGTCGTTCAGGGAACAAACTTAAGTACAAAATATATCGTAAGCCAACCACGACGGACACTGTTATACACGCTTTTCTCAACATGCCTGGCCCCATAAAATGGCTGCCTTCCATGCCTATGTCAACCGTCTTCTTACTACACCACTTCAACCTGAAGATTTTAATAATGAGGTTAATATTATCAAGCAAGTAGCGGTGGCTAATGGTTACAAACCTGACATCATTGATAACCTCATTCACAAAAAGCAAAGGAAGGCTGCTCTGGAATTAGTTTATCCTGATAATGACCCCAACTCTTTAAATCCTTGGCGCAGTTTGCCTTATATAGGTTCGGTTTCGGATAGACTGGCTCGCATTTTGAGGAGGAATGGTTATAACGTTGCTTATAAAAACATCAATTCCTTACGTAACCATATTTGCAACTATAAAGACAAAACATCACCGTATGATAAGAACGGGGTCTATGCTTTAAAATGCGGTACATGCGCCAGTATTTATGTTGGCCAAACGGGCAGGGCATTCTCTACCAGATTTTTTGAACATGAAAAACCACCTAGCAAATTTCACCAACATGTTAATGATAGAAAGCATCATTATTTAGATCACCAAGTAGCGATGCTACACTATATTGATAAAGGTGGACAGATGACGGCCCTGGAAAATCTTGAAAATTCTTAGGAATGTTCAAGAAAATGATTATAAGTCTCTTAATGAAAGAAATGAGAGTTTGGGTGCGTCAGTGGTTAAATCTCTGGTGGGAGCGCCACGACTGTCAGTCTGCTACAAGCCGTGGCCTAAGAAACCGGCAAGGAAGAATTAGACTCATCTCACCGGTACGACTCTATTTTTCTCTTGTCTTTAGTAACATTATTTATATTATTATTATTTTTTTTTTTTTTTTTTTTTTTTTTTTTTTTGGCTTTATTTTATAATTATTATTGTATTTATTTATAATTATTTATTGTATTTTATTTATTTATAATTATTTATTTTATTTTTATTGTATTTATTTATTTCTTCTGTTGGCTATTTTGTTTTTATTTTTATTTGGTTGTTTTAGCCTTCAGTGGTTTCTTTTCTTTTTATATGTTTTGCTTATTTAGTTAGTTAGCTTTCTTTTTTACTTTTTTGACTTCTTTTTATTTTTTTATTTTTTGCCTTGTTTGGGTTATAGGCACTGATGATGATCGTTATGGTCGAAAGCTGGCTTTGTATATTCAAATATATCGTTGTGGAAAGACAAATGCTGTTTACTTTTATTAGAATATTCCACATCTCAATAATTTTCGGATCATTTAACTCTAATTTCATCACTTAATCATAAGGGCGATAGTATCAAGTACTTTAAATCATGAGTAAATGTCTGTTACAAAAAAAATTCCAAGGTAAAGCGAGATCTCTTATTCGGATATAAACTACGAGATAGCAATCCTAGCCCAAAAGAAGAACATCTCTAGCAAAACACTTCGTTTAATTGAAATTTAGATGAGATAAAGGGGTTTGAGTTGTGATAATACAGTGTAAATTACAGAAATCCTGTGAAGTACAGGATTCTCCGTAAAACACAGGCCGCCTTCATTTACACATCCTAATTTACCGGATAGTTATCTGACACTTTATTGTTCCTTTTTATCTCTAATGTTTTTAACCCGAAAGGGACTAATTTCAAGATTAGAACACTATTTAACTTGGAAAAAGACCACATTTTATGACCTGAATAGAAACATAGGTGTATTTGAATTTCACTTTGTTAATTGATTAATTTGTTAATAAATGTGTAATGTCAATATCTCAACATGTACAAACATCGTGAGTATAATATATTATACTCGTATAATATACACCATTATCATAGAATCATTTCATGTAAGGTGTAGAAGCAATTTCCATTCTGCAAGCGCTTTCCATCTATGTGTTACATAGAATTTGTCCATACTTCGTGCCATCATCATGAAAATATAGATTTTATTTCCCATCAATCAACTGCATAAAACACACAACTCTGCACTTCAAAAACATAGGTATAAATATTGTATTACTTTTGCCAATAAAGAACTTGTTTAAAAAAAAAAAAAAAACATAGGTAGACTTATTTTATTTAATAAGTTCACATTAGTCGGTAAATTCTTTCAAAAGTAGCTCTATCTGTTTTAGCGAATTTGCATTAAAGAATAAATAAAATCAGGTACGGGGTACCTTGAGACGTTTCCTCACCACATTGGATTCGCAACGCCAACTCTCATTATTCTGAAATCGCTTCGCTTGTCCTCAGATTGTAAAAGCAACAAATTATCGAAATAGACAACAAAACTTTTCCTATATACTTACAGTAATTGGGAAGGGAAAGTAAAAACTAATTGAATAGTTTTTATTATTTGACTGAAAAAGTATAAATGGTATTACTGGAATATTTTAGTGATTCAGTAGCTAAAGACACTGGGGTAAGAAAAGTTTTTAATAAATAAAGGGAAGAAAAGAGCTCCAACCATCGAATTGAAACTTTCTTTAGTTCTAAATGAAATAATTACATTATTATATTACAAGAATAGAAAAGAGATAAAAGTTGCTCAAGAACAAGTTGCTTAAAAACTGGTTGCTCTATGACTTTTCGGCACTTTGATTCTGTTTAAACCCTCCAGCACTTTTCCAACGGTGTAAAAGACTTTTAACCATACAACTCCTTCTTCAAATTGATTCTTATTAAATGGAAAAGGGGATCTCGATTAACTTTTCTTCAAGAAAATCTCTCTTTACCCTTCAACTAATATGGAAAACTTGGAAACTTTCAACTAGAACACTTTTCTAACCTCCGACAAATTTTCTTAAAGTTTTGAAAATTTGACTTTCTCATTTTTATAATAACCCAAGGAAGGTGGCAAGAGATAGGATTTGTAGGTAAAGTTTGGCAGGGATTGTTAGCTTTCCAGAGGTGGAAATTTCGCACAGTTTTGGGTTGCAAATGTGAAAAGTTTTCATTAATTAAGAAATTAATGTATTGTTAGGATTCTAATGATCGTCCCACACATTAGGACTCAACAAATCGGGGTTAATTTTTCAAAGTAAAAAGATATTGTAGCTAAGAAATAGAATCATTTATTTCCTAGTTTCTATAAAAACTAATAACCCGCGATACAACTTCACTATATTGAATGAAATTAGGGCCCGTATTCAAAGACATTTTTCATAATTTTCCTATATTTTCCTAACATTCTCCTTGTTCCTTAAAATGTTAGGAAAATGTCTTTGAATACGGGCCTAGGTTTCACATGGGTCTGGCACTGCGAAGAAAAAATAACCATTTTATTTCTTATCATATTCTTTGTTAATAATAATATCTTATGTCTTATGGGCAATACCACATATTTACGAGAAAAATATATAAATGGAGAGGAGTAAAAATAAAACTTGTGATTTTTATTTTCTGATTAAAATTATTTTCTTTTGTATGGAAAATATAGTGTAATTTAGTTTGTAGGAACAGTTCACGTACTAAGATTTGGGTAGCGGAGGCTCGAGACTCGCTGTCAACACAACCCTGTCAATTCTTATTAATATCAAGGTCTAAAATAAATTGATAGATGAGACCCACGTCCCTCTAAACAAAAATGGAAAGTATTAGTTATTAAAAACAAAATTAAAATTGAAGTAAATACCATATTAACTAAATGACTATAGTTCAATATTTTTTTATTTATTGAAAGAAAGAGCTATCCAGTCTTATAGGATAACAATTTGAACAATATAATATGTACAGAAAAATATACTAAAATAATCAACATTTTATAAAGTTTAAAACCAATATCTATACTTCGTAGTCATCTAGAATATTTGTAATTTTTTTAGCCTTCAATCGTCAATTCACAGAAGAAGAAAAGCATTCGCCCTATCTGAATATTTTATCTGAATAGTTTATTTCAGGTTTTTGGAATTTATGTGGAGGTTATTTCAGTTTATAGTTAATTTCACCTCATATTTTAGTAGCAGAACATTCCCTATAACGAAAGTCCGAAAATTTGACAGCGCATTAATAGAGCAACCTGTTAAAGGTCGTTCAAGCACTAAACAACTTTGTTCTTGTGTACTATAATTGAACAACATTGGAAAAAGTGTTAAAAAAATTGTTTTTAAGAATAATTTAATTTTTAGGTCCCAAAGGATCACGCAGTTTTAGTGAGTGGGGCAATTGCCTAGTGGTAGTGGAAGTGCCTGTTAGTCCTCACTCTCCGGCGGCATGAGGAGCTTTTTTCCACTTTTTTTGGCCTTTCGAAAAAAATCATAATATATATATATATATATATATATATATATATATATATATATATATATATATATATATATATATATATATATAGGTATACTTTTACGCGGGTCTATACTTAAATTAGAGTATAAGTCAATAAGTAACAAGAATAATTAATTTACCTAAATAATAAATTAGGTATAATTCAATATTTAAATGATTTGCAAGATACGCCGGAAAGCATACTCTAACATATTTAAATTATAATCTTATTTTCGTTATCTATTATTTATGTGTATAGGAAGAGAAAGGGCTTTTGTTATAGAAAGCCCTTTAGTCTTAGGGACAGTGGTTTGTACCGCATAGTGACGAGATAAGCCCCCACCAGGGAATAAACTAACAAAAGAATCCCTAGGGCTTTTACATCTCTTTTCCATACTTGCCTTTCTAAGCCCAAGAAAGAGAGAGAGTCTATAAAGTAGCGAAAAAAGGGACGAGAAGGCAACCCAAACAGTTGACGTGTTTTTGTCTCGGACTGAAATTTCCACAGGAAACTTAACCCAACTTTTCTGGAAATAAACCTGCACCGGTTTTCTTGTGGTCGATAAGTTAACACCCTTGTAAAAAATATGAAAAACAGGACTAAAAATAACCAACAGTAAATCTGGAGCTTCGAGGGAAAGGGGACTCGACAAGAATATGAAAATTTTTGTTCCATCAGAAATTTCTCTCTCAATACAAATAATACACCTGTATACGTGAAAATCTGAGGAACTTTTTTCTGAGTACAAAAAAGAACGAAACTAACAAAATAATTCTAAATCGACAGGAAGCAAAGAGGAAAGGTTGTAAATAAAAAGATAATGCAAAAAAAAAAATATTAAGTTCTAATTGCTGACAAGAGTGGCAATAATGTTATGCAATGTGAAACCTTTAAATCTACCCATGTGGGCCAAGATGGTAACCGTGTTAGAAACCTGGAATTTTTGAAGGGGTCACACAGATTTATCTAACACACAATCGCTGAAAAGCATAATCACAAATACCAAGAACATAAAGTTTGCGTAATTTTATCCCTTTTTCTAGAGGGATCTTTTTAACCTTTAAGTACGAAGAAGAAGATATTTCTTATTTTTAGGATTTAAAAAAAAGATCTTTAAGACGTTACCATGGATACGTTACACGTCATAATATTTTATTTACTCGACCGTACATGATTCGCGAATACTCAGCTATGCTGATCTTTCATGAAGCAATGTTTTCATTTTTTCCCGAGGTTCATGTTGTGTTTGTTAGCCTCTAGTTAAATTAATCATGTTATTGTCATAAAATTGTTTAATGGTTATAATTAAGAGAGAGTATAACAGCCTTCTAATATTTTTTTTATTTATTAGTTATATATTTATAATTTTTAACTAATCCTAAATCATTGAATCTATGCATGATGCAGTAAACAGGTTAAATAGTACAGGTAGTGATGTTAATTTATAGTTGATTTTTTCGTATTTTTAAAAAAACTTAAATTGTTACGAAATTCGGAGATTTTAAAATTCTCTTAAGGGTCATAAGAAATGTAACTATATAATTTTTATATCATTCATTATTTTGTAACAATACAACATAATTTTAATTATTCAATAAAATCTACCTACATTTCTAAATCTTTATTTATAATAACTCAAACATTATGCTGGCTAAACTGGTTTATAGGCCTGTTTTTATTACCCCTGTTTCCCATTTTTGCCCGGCTCAGTAACCCAGGCTGTAATAGCGGACATTATTTCCTAAATGCAAAACCCAAAATGTTCTATAATTACCCATCTTAAAATAAAATATTATTACAAAGTAATTTTTTAAATTAAGGACTTGCATGCAAAAATGTTGGCTGTTTTAAAATATCATGTCTATAAAGAATATTATATTATGACAATAAGTAGAAGGCACTTACACGGCATGACTGAGCAATCAAAACAATAAATAAAAAAGATAATTAATTCACCAATTAATTACAAAACAAATTATGTTTTTTTTATTATCTAATACGGAACTAAGCCTTACGGTGTCTTCAATTCAATGTTCTGCACTTTAAGTATAAAGTCACAAAAATAAAAAGATCACATAAGTTGACACAACTAGTAATAGTGTGGGGAGGCAAAGCTAGGCAAATAGACCACGTTGTTGGGCCCTTCTTGCCATTGTCACATCTAGCTAGAACAATAATAAAATCACGAAATATTAATGAAAAGATAATAAAACTATACATCAAAACTATAACAAAAACCATCTAACAAAGAAGCATAATATAATAAAGTTTAAGTACATAATAATATAAATTTTAAATTAATGAGAAAGTGTTAAAACTAAGGAAACAAATTCATCAAAACTAATCTCATGAAGATAAACAAGTTTTTGATGAAAATTTGAGATTTTGAAAGTGTTAAGTAAAAGTGATTGTTTCAGAGAGGTATGGAGATGAGAATCCTCTTGAAAAAGAGGAGGAGAAGTGGTTGGTGACAGTGAGATGTTCTTGTCAAGGCATTCCTACAGGGAAAGTCGAGTGAAAACTTGCCCTGACATGGAAAAGCTCGACGTTTTCTTCCCTTTAACTCTTGCTTTACATATTTATAAGATTAGCACAAGAAAATCTAAACTCAGTTTATCTCTTTCCTTCCTTAATTTTACACTACCAACACTTGTTGTCCTAGACAACCTTTTCTAAAAGTTTTATTAATGCAAAGAAAAACCAGGTGACATAAAAAAAGAAACGGGTCGATATTTAAGATCTCGGGAAGCCGCAGGTATTGCTGCAGTGCTCTTTTTTCTCTCTGAATCGTGCTCTGAATATAAATTTCTATCATAAATATATAGAAAAATTCGAGGTATCACCTCACACCACACATCATAAAGCAGCGAAAACACGTCGCCTTTCTTATCATAATAATATGAAAAACAAACTGTCAGTGTGTGATGGCAAGGATTTACAGTCCCAGTTTGTTGTTTTCTATTATTTATTTTATAATATAATACATCGTATAATACGGTGACATCGTGACATTTAGCATCTGTTAAAAGGCTCCAGGGTCGATAGTAGATTAAAAGAGTAAAGCTCAAAAAGTAAACCATTTAAAATTTAGGATGCATAAAATATAAAATAAACCAAGCAAAACTGAGGTAGTATTGCCTTAAGCTTTGGGTAATCGTAGTATTCTTTTAGGACGAGCAAAACAAGTTCAAAGATGCGAGAAAAGTTACCCCGTCTCCGATTTTAAAATAGATTAAAGTTAGTTATTATATCATGCTATTGCTTCATGATGTTTACCTAAATACCTAATGGCGTTACTTAGCTCAATTTTCACATTGCAAAATTAAGTGAAGAATGAAATGTCATTTTTTAATCGCGATATCAAAAATTGGAAGATGCTGTACTTATCAGCAGTATTTCCTGTGCGCATGTGTAATTAATGTCAAGGCGCACCTCAAGCAGTACAAAATATTTTGCAAAATTAAAAAAAGGCCGCATGGAATTAGGGTTAAGAAACACCAAATTGTAATCGTAAAAACTTATTCACTCCTCAGCTGGATAAATAACAGTTTCCCATTAGCATTCTGGCATTGCTGTACTTCCTTTTCAAGTTAGAAGGAAATGTTTCTCAAATTTCCTCAACTTTGATGTCCTAAATAAATTATAAAACAATTTTATCTTAATTATTTTTTTATATAATTATTTTATGTAAATTTAATTTAGATTTACATAATCAGATTCCTTAAAGGAATTCAATTCTGAGAAGTTTTAATTAAAATGCAGATTCATAAAAAATTGTTTTACCTTTTATAAACCAAAACTTTTTTTCCTGGTTATTTAATTCATTCCACGCTTTTAAACTAATAATTATTTAGTATAGTTTCTATTATTTATTTTTTTTAAATTGTTAAATTTTTGTTATTGAAACATAATATTATTATTTTATTTATTATTATAATTTCATAATAATTATTATTATTTATTATTAATTATTTATAATATTATTATTATATTATTATAATATTATTATATATTATTATTTTTAATTATTCAAATTATGACTTCTGCACACTAATTTGTTCAGCTTGTTTTCGTATTGGGTTTAATGAGGAATTTGATGATTTATGAAAATCAATAAATACTTTTTTAGTGCATTAATACATTCAGGTTGAAAAAAGCCTTTAATGTATACCTGTACATTTGCTCCAGAAAATGTTTCCTTAAAGTTTTAACAGTTTAAATTGGTGTTCAGTTTCACCTAACGCTTCTCCCCATTCTACGCAATGTAATTTTATAATAATATCAACTATTATAATAAGTTAAGTTAAAAAAAGAGTCCTAAATATTTTTATTAGCGTCAGCACTTTAACATACCCAGAGATTTGCTAAGGAGCTAAGAAGGGCAGCTTTCGATGCTTGAGGCGTCAAAATGTTTAAACGGTGTAATCGCTGACAAGAGGGGCTCAGTAAGACACCTTTCCGCCTCTGAGCTAAAATTTAAGTAAGAGTTCGTCCGTAATTTTCAGGTTTATCTATGAATATCTATATAGTTTAATTTATTATTATGGAAATGATTATACAACTAAATTATCTTTAATTATATGTTCGGGATAGTAAGGAACCCCTAAGTGGTAGCTCTGTTTCACGTGTTCCACAAATGATTCTGAAACAGAGTCGTCACTTAATCTAGTATCAGAAATTGTTGTGCCAAGAAAAAGATAAAATGATGATGATTTAGAAATTTGTTTCTAAACATCATCATTTTTTGATGTTTGAGGAGATTTGAAGTTGATAGATGATTTCTCGGAAATAACGGAACATATTCAGAGTGGACAAATCTTAATTCTCTTATTTCAATAACTTTAGGAGAGTAAAGGATTTACTGCTGTTGTAACGCTCATAAAAAAGACCTGCTCATTCCACTAACAAGCAGTGAAAGCATTTCTCAGGGATTTTCCTTGAAGGAATCATTTTCTAAAACTTCAAGATAAATCTTCATCTAAGACTTGGACCCTAAATCAATCAACCAATTAAGATACCCTCTTAAAAACAGTCTGAGAACCGCATTAGGATTAAATAAGGGCCTTGGGCCCGTAGCCGCGTAATTATTATAGTGTCATAAAATTATAACAAATATTGATCGCAGGTAGGACAAATCTGTTTTCTCTCCATTCTTCATTGAATGTTTTCTATTGAAATGTAACAGAAATACATAACTATACCTTATTTAAATATCTCTTAGTTAAATATGTTCAAATAAAAACCTAAAATTGTTAGTATTAATAACAAAGATATAAATGAAATTTAAAACAAAAAAGTAAATTAAATTCATTTTTAACTTTATTAAATTCTACATTGAGAAATTAGCTTATATAACAATTTATTTAGTTGCAGCATAAAAAATCTCTTAACTATCCTTAAGTATCTACTAGTTATCAAATCTGAAAGAATAGCTAACAGAAAGACTGTAGTCTAACTGAAAGTTTTGGTCAATAAACTTCAAAAATCAAAACAGCTAAGTGTATCCGACTAGACCTGACAGACACTGATAACTAAGTGTATTATCACTTTTTACTCAGTGACTGACCACTCAACAAAATTAAAGAACTATTACCAATGGGTTTTCTATGCCTAGGGCCTTGGAATCATCAAGCCTAACATGACCGCCAACAAACAAAAAGTATAACCTTCTAGCCTAATTGATGGAAATATGCCGCCTACTAAATATCCAAAATCAAAAATAACTCCACAACTCTTACCTACAAGTAAAACGAAAATACGAAGTATAAATAAGAAAAAACTCAAAACTAGAAATAATCAATTTTTAAATAATGTTATGCGAATATCCTAGACCAAGAGCCCAGGGGTGTTTTGTTAATAAAAAGTGTAATGGCTGGAACCGGTCTCAATTTTTCGAAAATATCTTCCTGAACAAGGATCTGCAATTCTGCCGACTCGTATCGGATGGGCATCCCAGGCAGAACGCACTTTACAGGTCAAATTACCACCCAAGTTAACAAAAAGTTAATGGCTGGAACCGGTCTCAATTTTCGTAAATACCTTCCTGAACAAGGATCTGCAATTCTGCCGACTCGTATCGGATGGGTGTCCCAGGCAGAACCTTTGACCCCTAAAGTGCGTTCTGCCTGGACACCCATCCGATACGAGTCGGCAGAATTGCAGATCCTTGTTCAGGAAGGTATTTAAGAAAAATTGAGACCGGTTCCAGCCATTACACTTTTTATTAACAAAACACCCCTGGGCTCTTGGACTATCCCGCCAGATGTTACAAGAACTTCCTACGTCTATCCTGCTGAGCCAAATATTCTGGTCAAACTATAATAACTATGGCCCCGATGAATTTGGCAAGGAGTCCCAAGTCCCCTGTTCATTTACTCTGCAGTTCATTTTTAGTGAGAGAAGTGATAACATCTGAAATAAATAAGATATCTAGCTGATAAAATATGTAATACAACCTATGATACTAACGGAAGCTCAGTGGTAAAGCACTTGCCTTACTACCTGATCGAGGGTTCAAATCTGACCTGGGAAAGACCTTACATTATACGAGGTTATACCTTGGATCCTTCTCTCGGGAGGTCTAGAATCCAGGCCAGTCAACTCAGCCTAAGTTTACGTAGTACCGTTTACGTGAATGAGGGGTTTGATTTTGTAGGAGACAGGTCTGAATCCTCGTTTTCGTTGTCTCCAGCTCATGTAAAAACAAGAATGAGCGGCCCGGTGGGCGGTCGAAAGGATACTGAACCTTCAAGCAAAGCTCTGGGAAATTGGAGACCCGGATTGAATGTCGTGTTCTGTTTTTAAAGGCGCCTTGAGTGATACGCGGAACTTTTGCTTTCAGGTCACGGCTGTGTGAATAGATTTTTGCACCTTTGAGGTCTCTACCGGCGTCTCTTTTCATCGGGCTGTACTGGACTGTACAAAGCAATGAGTATCATGGCTATCTGGTAAGAATAGATGAACTGGTGAGATTGGTAAAAACTAGAATTTGGATTATGCTCATGAGATCAGAGTAGCTAGAAGGGCAAGAGAAAATATTCTAGACAAAGTGTGAACTGGTCTCTGTTACAATCTAGAAAAGGGGAGCATAAAAACGCTAAAATGACCCATCGGGTTCAAGCGCAAAAAATAATAATTTAATTGCCATCTCTACGTTACTTTCCTACATACTTTTGCCTTAAAATCTTAGCAATAGCTTTTGATTCAGGTTTTCAAGCTGACCATTGTCACATGCCGGACAAACTAAGAAGTTTATTCTATCTTTGACTTAGTCCTTTTATATGATCAGATAACCTCTAAGTTTTTATGTTACTTGAAACAAAATACAACAAACCCGTATTCAAAAAAGACTTTAAGAATCTAGTATCTTAAAGAAATATAGAATTATTATTTTATATATAATTATCACAAATATTAAAAACAAGAAAATGTGCGAATTATGCCTCAATTCTTCCATTCTTTTAGTAATTAATTTATTTTTTTAATAAAAAAAAAATAATGGAATTATTATCAACGCGTTGGACAATGAAGTGGAGAATCCTTTAGTTTCTCATTAGAGAAAGAAGACCCCAAAAAAGGGGTTTTTTCTAACAAGGAGCACAAACCCCCTGAGGCCCCCCTCAGTACTAATGAAATTCTTTTCATGAAAACCTCTTATAAGTTCTTTTTAGAACCCAATTCCAAGGAATCAACCCCTCCCTTAAAATCCTTCTAGTAATTTGTTCTCCGTAAGAATTCTTTTCCATCCAAAGAATTGTAGGGGGTTATCCCACTAATCTGTTCGGAACCCTGTAGATGAAGGACTTAAAACTTCCAACAAAAAGAAAAATATAAAAAAATCTATTATTTTGTTTCAAATAAAGGGAATCAAAGAGAATTAAATAAAGAAAGAGAAAACTATAATAGAAAAACTATCTTAAGAGATAATTTGTTTTATCTCTATAATTTGATTTCTTTTTTAAGTAGATCAGAGTAGCGCCTTAGTTAATGAGTAGCTATGTCATAGCTTCTCTTGACTCAAAATACCCTCCTTAAAATTTCCATTTACTTATTTTTCGTAAACTCCTTGAAAAATAAATGAATAAAAGGATACGATCTAATGTTGTCATCAGAAACTAATGGTTCAAATATTAATAAAAGTAAATGAGAATAATAAATCATAAGGTTTTAACTTGGTTGACTAGCATTATATCCTCTCAAATAATCAACAAATGCTTGTTCCAACAGAGTTTTTAACAATGTTGGGTTTAAATTGTAGCCTAAAATACATGAGTCGTCTTTTGTTATAGACTCAATAATGACAAACCCGTTAGTGAGGACCTGAAAAAGATTCCTAATGTAAATTTACATTGTTTGCCGTCACTCGCTATTCTTACTTGCATACGCAAAATAAACAGACCATCTTAGTTAAAATTAACCAGAAAACCCCCGTTTGTTAAAAAAGGACAACCCAGGTTTAGTCATAGCCAAACATAATTTATCAGAGTCAAAAATGTCACTAAGTTAAACATTTTCCTGTACTAATCATTATTATCTTCTATTCTTGTATGTTTGGCAGAATCATCTTAATCAATGAAATTAATCGTTACACTTTGATGTAACTTTATTTTTCAACAGATGAAGTGCTAGCATTGTAAGTAGGTTAAAATGCTTAACCGATAGAGATATAATACGAAAGATACCCATCATGATATATTAAAATAGCAGATTCAGCATGTCAATCATCAGTTCAATGATTGAAATTTTAACAATTAAAATAATTTAAATTATTGATGTTAAACAGCATCGGGCCTAGATTGTGTCAGATTGTCGATTGCCCGATCCCATTTCGGTGGAGTAGGTGCAAACCTTGAACTTGGGCTGAATGTATATTTCACATATATTATATTTAAGCGAATTCCCGTAAACTTATGACGCTGAGGTCATGAAAGGGGTAGGGTATTAAGTGGATTTTTTGAAAGAGGGATTTGCTGATCTAGGTATAATATATATATATATATTATATATTATATATATATATATATATATATATATATATATATATATATATATATATATATATATATATCAACATGTAATCTCAAACACTATTGTTTCTAAAATAGGCGTGATAATTTGTGCAAATTTTTCCCAGCAATAATGACACAGTAAAATTTTCAAAATATCGGGAAACATTAAAAAGTGTTTAAATCGGGCTGAAATTTTATATACATGTAGTACTGAATGTTCAACAAATAAATTTACTTTACTATCAGCATTAGTTTTGGTTTTGTCGATTGAATACATAACATATATAAACAGATCACGTTTTTGACGTTTGGTCTTCTTTTTTTTTTTTTTATAGTTCTTGTTTATGTATTTCATATGTTCAGAGCAATTTGTTCCTCTTTTAGAAACGACGCAAAAATCAGAAACGAAAAAAAAAAAAAATAATAGAATAGAATAACTATTTATTAGATCCAAAAACAATAAGTATTTTACAAATAAAAATAATATTCATAACAAATTTATCAAACTATTCTATAAACTTAAATTCTAACAAAGTCGAATGATCCATTACATTTAAGATACTTATTTATATTTTTTTAGTATATAAAATCATAAATAATTTTTAAAAAAGCATCATTATTTCTTATGAAAATTTGCTAAAAAACTAAACGGCAAGTGATGTAGAATAACGAGCATGAAATTTTCTACCACGAATTAATTCACGGCAATGGAATATAAAAGTTATTTTACAATTCAAATTTTTGTCTCGGTTTTTGTTTCCTTTAAATTTCTATTTAAAGTTTTATTTTATTTAGAATGAATAATATATCAACATATTATATTTTTCGTCTTTTCATGACTATTTTTGAGAAACATAACTGCATTATTTTGGCATATGGCAAGATAATGCAGCAGTTTCCAAGCTGATTTTTTAAGAAAAATATGCTGCGTTTTCAAAGCCTACTGCGTTCTATAGAACAATATGTGGTCGGATGATAATAAACAATATGTGTATTAAACAATAACGAAAATTCGCTAAATACATGGTAAATTGCTATGTAATAAAAATAATAATGAATCAACAAATATTACAAAACAACGACCAATATACAGGGTGACTTACTCTTAATGGGACAAAATAAAAATCTTGATTCTATGGACCAGGATGAACAAAAAATGTCATGTAAGCATAGGGTCGATTCTCAATAGTTCTCTAGAAAAATCGATACATCGAATTATTCGATACTTTACTATCTAATTCTTTAAAACCATCTACAACTTGAAAACTACTAAAGCTAAAGAGATGCGGTTTTCACTATTCTCAAGGACATTAAATTCCCTTTAAAATGGTATACTTTATGTCGCAATCATCACAATTAAACTTTAATTTATTTGCATTTAAAATAAAAAATTTTATTGGTACTAAAAATGTAAAAAATTTTAAATGCCAAAATCTTTGATATTTGTTCACTCATAGTTAAAACCTAAAAATCTTAAAAACAGCCTCATTCCATACCCTTTAAAATGATATAACATAACCTATGGCTTGTTTTTAACTTTAACCAAGATATTCTTAAAAAACTTGATGTAAGTCGCTTAGATTCTAAATTATTCACTATGTAAACAAAGACATTTATATTTAAATTATTCAATTTGATTTACAAAATAAACTTTATTTTATTAGTTATAACTATATTATTCATTATTCTATGTTAGGTTAATCATAAAAAATAATCAACCCCCCTCCCTCCACTCCCATATAGCTTAAAAAACTTAATTTAAGTCTCTTATAACAAAACAAATGCAACAAAAACATTTCTTGAAGAATTTTGTTGAAAGAATACAAAGTAATAGATAAATATTTATACATAATTAAATAATAAATAAATAATTAACTTTTTACTGCAAGGGGAATTAAAAATCATTCTTCATGTAAATCATAAGAGAGATTTAAATCTTCCTCCTTCAACTCTAATACATAGTCTACATCTTCTTAACACTGTTTGTGTAGCTTTTTCAATTTGTGCTGCAGTTATTGCAGCTCTTGACTCATGCACTTTTAGCATCAGGTCATCTCGATTTTGTGGGGCTTGCCTGTATACTTCATCTTTCATTGCGCCCCAGAGAAAAAAATCCAGAGGTGTAAGATCAGGAGATCTCGGAGGCCAGGCTATTGGTCCCTCTCGTCCAATCCAGCAATTGGGATAATTTTCATTCAGCCCCACAAAATCGAGATGACCTGATGCTAAAAGTGCATAAGTCAAGAGCTGCAATAACTGCAGCTCTAATTGAAAAAGCTACACATACAGTGTTAAGAAGATGTAGACTATGTATTAGAGTTGAAGGAGGAAGATTTAAATCTCTCTTATGATTTACATGAAGAATGATTTTTAATTCCCCTTGCAGTAAAAAGTTAATTATTTATTTATTATTTAATTATGTATAAATATTTATCTATTACTTTGTATTCTTTCAACAAAATTCTTCAAGAAATGTTTTTGTTGCATTTGTTTTGTTATAAGAGACTTAAATTAAGTTTTTTAAGCTATATGGGAGTGGAGGGAGGGGGTTGATTATTTTTTATGATTAACCTAACATAAAATAATGAATAATATAGTTATAACTAATAAAATAAAGTTTATTTTGTAAATCAAATTGAAATAATTTAAATATAAATGTCTTTGTTTACATAGTGAATAATTTAGAATCTAAGCGACTTACATTAAGTTTTTTAAGAATATCTTGGTTAAAGTTAAAAACAAGCCATAGGTTATGTTATATCATTTTAAAGGGTATGGAATGAGGCTGTTTTTAAGATTTTTAGGTTTTAACTATGAGTGAACAAATATCAAAGATTTTGGCATTTAAAATTTTTTACATTTTTAGTACTAATAAAATTTTTTATTTTAAATGCAAATAAATTAAAGTTTAATTGTGATGATTGCGACATAAAGTATACCATTTTAAAGGGAATTTAATGTCCTTGAGAATAGTGAAAACCGCATCTCTTTAGCTTTAGTAGTTTTCAAGTTGTAGATGGTTTTAGAGAATTAGATAGTAAAGTATCGAATAATTCGATATATCAATTTTTTTAGAGAACTATTGAGAATCGACCCTATGCTTACATGACATTTTTTGTTCATCCTGGTCCATAGAATCAAGATTTTTATTTTGTCCCATTAAGAGTAAGTCACCCTGTATAAGGGAGTTCTAAGCTGGTCAGGCTTACGAAGCATTAACCGCAAGGAGGCCACGCCAAGTAGCACTTAAGGCGCAAAGGACCCTGTGGCCGATTGCTTATATTTGAATTTATTTTATGTTTGAAATACATTTAAATGATTTTAATACGTATTCGTTAGCCTTTATTAGGTAACTGTGGAAATAAAACAAAAGTTTTTTAGGTCATACTCCTAAGAAAGAAATCAAATGCTAAAATTATTTTAATTAAATTACAGTTCGAAAATTGAGCTCTTTTGTTTACTTACACAGTCGACACCTATGACATGACAATTTCGTAATCAAACAGAGCAGCTAACATAACGAAGGGTCAATGTTACGTTTATTAATTTTTAATTGAAATACCTGTCGTAACATGTGCGTAGGTTGGGGAAAGTAAAAATATTCACACTAAAATGTATTTTTCTTCTTTTCCATTTTTATGTAAGTAGAAGTTTAAAATACGTCTTCGACCGAGTTGACAAGTGAACTTCCAAAAAATACTAAAATGAAGTTTCGTTAAAAATTATTTCCTGCTGCTACAACATCTTCAGTGGCATAATACTAATGCGAAGCCTCAGCACGGGATGAGGCTTCACATTAGTACTTTGAAACACCCATATAGAACCCATCTTCATTTTAAACATTATTTCATGCATTTCTTATAATCTATTTCATAAAACCTCGAACAATAGTTCTTTGTTTTCGAACAACACTAACTATGTAATGGCAATACACTATGTGACTGCTAAAAGACTATACGCTCTGCTACTATGCTATAGTACCATACTATGGAACTACGCTATTGTACTACACAATGTCAATACACTATTTGACTGCTATAGGACTACGGTCTGCTACTATGCTATGGCACTATACTATGGAACTACGCTATGGTACTATACTATGGAATTACGCTATGGTACTATACTATAGAACTACGCTATGGTAAAATGCCATGGGAATACGCTATGTGTTTTAAATATATTTATTCATATATTTTTAAATTAAATTATTTTTTTATATATATTTATTAATTTAAAGCAAATTTAAAAATAATTTGTTTATATCATAAATACTAAATGTTTGAAGCATAAACTTGGTATGGAGCTTAATATATATATATTCCTCTTAGTGTTTAGAAATATTTATTTTTAATAAATCGCTTTAATTAAAACCATTCCCAGTGCTTTATAAAGTGGTGCCGGCCACAGGTGTAATTTCTGTTTTATTAATAGAAAAACACGGGATTTTAAATAATGACCCTCTCCCTGGGGGGTGTCGTTAATCCCCGCTACATTTTGTTCTCAATTTTCAAATAGAGTAGATTAAAAGAAAACATAATTTATTTTATTTTAATTACTTTTAAAGTATATTAAATACTATGCTAGACATGGCAAAAAGACACTATAATATTTGTTTCTATGCTTTATATTCAGGAAATAAATATAAACTAGATTCTTTGTGATTGTATCATGTAAACAAATTTATGTCAAAAAATAAATGTGATATGTTGATGCAAATTTTATTCATCGTGAACTAATTCTTCTTTAAAATAATCTTTTGATATACATACAGACACACACACACCCAGCACACACACACACACATACACACATATATATATATTATATATAATATATATTATATATATATATACTATGTACTATATACATATTTTTTTTTTTGTGTTTAGGCTCATTTGTTTATGTCATTTCCTAAGTTACTAAGGCAATTATCCTATAAGCCGATTTGTCTATTAAGCTAGTCATTATGTTAAGAAACGCTAGTCAGAATTAGGTTACATTTGCTACTTTTACTATTAAGGCATACCTAGGTGCATATCAAAACCTTATATTTATGCATAAATGTGTGTTTACTTAAGCTAAAGTACAGTAACCATTTTAAAATTCATTTTTATCTAGCTATAAGATTTTATCCTACTCAATCCACCCTGTCCTCTCTATTCAATACTGTCCTTCTACACCTTTCTGATGCATTTCTAGCTCTTTCTTCTTTAGTATCCTAGCCAAGCATGTAAAACCCTCTAAGCCTGAACAGCCGCCATCTTTGACTGTTACAAGATCATTGATCATGAGGCACTAGTGAGAAAAAAACAATTCACTCCAGTTTACTTCATATTCTCACTATATTTCGTTTTTGCCCTCGTTAAATATTCATGTTATATTGACAAAAACAAGTCATGTTTACATACTGTCTCAGATAATAAACTGAAGTGATTTTTTAATGTCTCATCAGTGCCCCATCATCAATTAAATTGTAATCATGGAGACTAACACAAATTCTAATAATTTACTATTACAATTTAAAAAAAATGTATCTAGAGTTTTAATTTTGACTGCATTTTGATGTTGGACATATCGACGGACAGTGATTTTTATCATTATAAATAGTTCATTAACATTAGTAGTTATAGTTCATTAACTTAACAGTTGAAATTCTATAGTTATTCATCTTTCAGTTTGTAAGTTACTGTCGAACATACATCACATACATTCATCAGTGCGACACCTAAAATTAGATGAAAAAGTTTATTTACGTCTATCAAAATCATGTCGTTTTACCGAACAAAAATTGATTAACATAATATATGATACAATTATAAAAATATTGTGCTATTATTTTCATAAAGAATTACACTAACTAAAAAAGGCCGTTAAGTATGATCATAGGTCTTTAACGCATTCGTGTAATTGAATCAATAATATCCCTAATATAAAATATAAAGTTTCTGTAAATTACTGATATGAAAGGTATATTTGTATTGATGGAGGGTTCTATATTTTCTGATATGTTTGATATGCCTTACAGGAGAGAGTACGAGATAGCTGATAGTTAGCTTTAACAAGACGTGAAACACTCAAGAATATAGACATGATCCTTCAAATCTAAACTTCGGAGAGAATTTTTTTTTTCAGTAAGGGCAATATCCTTCTTTGCTCCCCCTGCTAGCGCCCTGCAGTAATATCGGTAATGGAAGAATCAAACCTCTAAAAATCTGTTTCATAAAGAAGTAAGTAAAGCAGATAAAGAGTCAGTAAGCCAAAGTGAGCCTTAGTTGTTGCCGAGTAAAGCTGATGATTTTGTGGTTAGCCAGTAATAAGTATGGAAATTTTCATTATATCCATAATGAGTTTACAGAGAGGATCGTGAGAAAGTATTCGCTAGATCATCAAACAAATGGTTGCTATCATACCACCCGTGTCGATATTCAACCTCAACCTTAACAGGTGTAAAGAGGTTGATTACGAAGGTTGATATCCCTCCAGCGAAGGTTTTGTTGCTATACTTGTAACACAACCATCAAACATTTAAAGAACTCTAACTGATTCTTCCAAAAATAACTTGTTTGAGGTAATTTAGCTATAAATGAGTCTATAACATAGTATACTAGAAAACCTAAAAATATGTATTAAGATATATTTGCTAAAACACGTGTTCCTAATAAAGCACAACAATCTGTAGGTACTATGTTGGTAAATATTATAATTGGTATTTACACAAATGTTATGTAAAATTTACAATTTCGACACTTTAGACGAGAACGATTTGAAATATTGGTTTCCCTTAAACTATTTAGAGGCAGGACGTGATTTGCTGCTATTTCCTAGAATATATTTCATTCAATAAAACTATGCTTTTCAAAAATGATTTTTGAATTTCTGAAGTAAAATGGGATAAAGAGACTGACACACAACACTCAATAGAGTGTGGAATACCACCGATGGGAGGTTTCTACTGTACCTTGTACTGTAACAAATTCTGGTGTGGTGGTCCACATGTCGTCCAAAGTTTCTTTGGACTGTGTGTCTTTGTGCTTAGCAATCCATTTCTTGCTTTAAGATTCCGGTTGATGCTTTATAACTTAAGAAGTGCTCGTAACTCATTTTTATTCGACTCATCACCGTTTATTCAACTTTTTGGTCATTTTAATTGATCATATAAGCTCTGGATTGATTCCTACGATTCAGCGCCCCACAAAACATTGAAAACGACATCAAAGCCGAAATTTATTTTCAGTGACCGTTAATTTGGTTTCTAGTAATATACTAACAAGAAACTACCATCATAACTAACTCTGCTGATTGTACTTCTAACCACATTGTTTTTTTATTTATTGCCTTGAGTGCAAGCTTTGATCTTTTTACCTTTTATATCAGTAAAAAACTACTCCTTTAACCTGAGAGATAACAACCATCGATCAGTTGCAGATTACTTAACCGTGAATATCCTTTCTCAGTTCATGCTATATCCCTTAATGAATCTACATTTAACTCCTTGTACACAACCCGTATATTTAGAGCTTTCACCGACACCGTTTTCTTGCCCCCAGCTCCATAATTTGAGTAAGCTTACCAACTCATCCTTCAATTCCGTACCCCCCCCCCCTCCCTGGACTTAATAAAAGATACCTTTCATTATCATTCCATTTTAGTTTCCTAATTCTCGTCTAGATTTTTTTTTATCATTATTGTTGTTTACTTAAACTCACTTATAATTTTTTACTTTAATTACCTTTATTTTTTATATTTTATCTTCTTTTAATTATTCTTGTTATTGTTCTACCTTTTCTTGAGTTATATTCTTGCGTCATTGTTAGCTTCATATTCTAGTTTTGACGGTAGATAATAAAATAAATTAAAATGTGTGAGAGAATATCTACGTATGTACATCCATCTAACCTTTGGTTGTTGTCCTATATTAGTTAGTCATCATATAACCAGTTAATATAAGTGGCATACAGCCTCGATATAAGCGATTTTTTAAATTAATTAGTCCAAAAACGTATTTTTTTACATTATGTAGTTTATTTGAACTGATAAAAGCAGAAATAAATCTGATAATAAAATGTAACTTTTTGATGTATATTTGTTAACCATACATAATAGTATAATTATATGCTATGTGTAAACACGTTTTGATGTTTTGTGAGTCATTATAGTGGGGTTCGACGTGAAACATATTTCATTAACAACAGGTTTCAGGGCATTATCAAGGTAGCCCCCAACTCTTCTCTTCTCTATGACCCCAATTCCATAAACTCATTTTTCTTTAAGCAATCGCTTAAATTAATGATGAGCGACGATTTTTATCCAGATGTAGAGTCCAATTTACCTGTTGATGATATCAGGAATACCGATAGAACTAGGACATATAAACAGAAAATCTAAACACTGCAAAAAGGGTTTTATATTAAAATCTAAAGAGTATATTTCATAAGACTATAGAACAATCATTTTAAATCCTACGTCCTAGGTAGTGCAGTCGTTTTAGACTTCAGATTATAACTAGAGGTAGCATGTTCAAGTTAAGTCAGATACTCTTCTTCTCTCTTCTTAATTTTTATAGGAAACTTTAATTACCGCATTATCTTCATAAAATGACTCTGAAACTTTTTTAATTTAATTTTAGTTTAGTTTATAGCCATGCTGGTTATGCAAAGTCATCTTACCAGATTAAATCTTGTTTTTACTTAGTTAATATTGAACTAAGTAAAAAGGAAAAATTAAAATAATTTAGTACGCTCAACTCCAATCAGGTTAAATAAAATAAGTCATTTTTCTGGGTAGATTTTTTAAATAAAAAACGACATTGTAAGGTTTGCCTAAAACACGAAAGCGTTCTTAAAAAATATTTTAAACGTAAATGTTAATGTTAGAGATGTAAAAATGATCACATTCAACTTGGTCGCCTAAAGGCATACAGGCTGATTATCTGACCTAATGTCTGCCACACATTTCCACAAAACTCAATAACAGATCATCCTGATATTTTAGCCACCGAAATGTAAACACCAAACTCAAAACCCTTCCGTCCAAATAATGAACCAAAATACAGAGAATATGTTTTTGTCATCTCTTCATTACAAGAGAATAAAAAAAAGTTAATATAATATTGAATTGAAATTCACGAAAGGGACCATAAAAACAGATTTATTATTCAACTGTCGTCCTGAACCCCAGTGCGATATTGATCACGGCATTTTTCACACTCTTTTTAACCCACTTTATAACCTACCCCAACTTAGTTTGGGTCTAAAAAGAACCACTGGGTCTAAAAAATATAAATGACTGTTTGTAGTTTTTTTTCGGATTTGAGTTCGTGTGCATCACATCAATCAAGACTTTGTCGTTGACCCCCTCTCTCCTGCTTTCCTAAAAAAGTCCCCTTTTTATTTTGAAGGGAGTGTGGGGTCGTATCTAACTTTTTGGTAAAGGGGCTTTATTTTTTTGTCCTACCCCACAGACACAAAAAAATACTAAAAATCCCTCTGGGCTCAATATTTTATATTTTCTTCTTTTCACTTTTTTATGGTCCATAAATAATAAAAATGAATTGGAGGGGGGTTCATTATTATATTTTATCTATCCCTTCTTCAAACCAAGTCCAAAACTTGATAATATCTTTAGCTAAACGATATTAATTATTTTTAATTAATTTAATCCTCACAATATAAAACAAAATATTAACATTCATCGTAATTTACAGCAATTATTTACAACTTTAGATATTTAAATAATAATTTCGTCGTCTATTAAAAACCTTTTTGCATAAACTTCAACCATTTTAACATTTTTACGACGGTAAATACAATTAAGTAGGCTTGAAAGCTAAATGGTAATTAAACATTATGAATTTAAACAATAAAAACCTTTTTAAATGTTTTACTGTTAATTACATGGAGTAAAAGTAATGTAGTAAAAATTATCTTGTCCTAGATATTAAGCTAAAACTGCTCTCTTCGTTGCAGTAATGTTTTTAGTTACTTATAAGAGGTATAACTGTACTTGTAACTAGTATAAATAAGTAACCAAAACAAGGTTATGTAAAATAAATAGATCTAACCACAACATAAGGTTATCTTACTTTGTAACCAAGTAAATAAATAGATCTAACCACAACATAAGGTTATCTTACTTTGTAACCAAGTAAATAAATAGATCTAACCACAACATAAGGTTATCTTACTTTGTCACCGTATAATAAATCTACCACAACATAAGGTTATCTTATTTTGTAACCAAGTAAATAAATAGAACTAACCAAAACATAAGGTTATTTTATTTTGTAACCAAGTAAATAAATAGATCTAACCACAACATAAGGTAATCTTACTTTGTAACCAAGTAAATGTCAATTTTTATTATCGCGGGCAGAGCATATAGATACTTAAACAGTAAGACTGTTGACTCAATGGTAACGCTTCTGATTATTTTAAGTTTTTCATTCAACTTTTCCTTATTTAAGTTAACCCCTCTGAGCGCGGGTAAGTAGAAAACTTACCCGGTGAGTAAGTGTTGCCGAATTTAATACTTTGTTTTATTTTTAGTTTATTTATTTTTCAGTGTTAAAGTTTTTATGCAGGAAACACGTGGTCTTTTTACTTTTTTGTTTTCACAAATATTTAGTTTCTTTGCTCCTTAACAGTTTTAAATGGTCGGATAGAGATAGAAATATCATTCTTATGGTTTTCCGTAAGTCTTTGCTTTCTTTCTTGTTAATGAACTTATTTTTGATGTATGACGTCTGTCAAAAGTCTAGACTGAGTATCTTTAGCCTACAGTTGGATCAAGAACTCGAACCTACAAAGCTAGTTAGCCGTATTGGTTTATGTTTACCCTGTTATTTGTTTATATTTCCTTATTTGTTTATTTAATTAAGTTTCATATTCATTTTGATTATTTATCTTTCTTTTCTCATAATGTGTTTAACATATATGTGTTGAGGAGTTATAACATCAACTGGCGCCCAGGTTTTGATTATAGTTTTAAATTTAATATTTAGATAAGTTAGAGGCAAAACAGGGTTATCTTTGTTCAAAGATGGGTTTTGCTCTTTTAGTAAAAGTTTATAGTTATAATGAAACTTTGTTTTTTTGTATGTTGTATGTTATTCAGACGATTGCATGTTAATATCTATTAGCATGTTATTAAACGAGTATAATTATCTTATTTAATGTTTTTATTTATTTGTTTATTGTATATCATTAGTTTTTTGTATTTGAATACATTATAATTGGCGCCCAGCGTGGGGTCATTGTGCCTTAAAGCCATGCAGCTAGAATGTTGTATAGTTTGAAGGTCTTTAGGTCATTACGATATAATCTTTTGCTTTAATGATGTTTGTCAGGATGGCGAATTAGAAAGCTATATTGTTGTTTTACGAGAGAGAAGATTTTGTTGCGTTCGCTCAGCAGCTGTATGACAGTTCGTTGAACTTAACAGATGATAGTTCTTTTTCATTTTTTTTAATAATAATAATAAATCGTTTATTTATATATAATACCTGTTTACAAAGGTTAAATTACAAATTATAAATAAATAAAATAATATATATTGACCATTTGTGTCGCATAAGCTCAAGGCTTGTGCGCGACACGAATTTAGAAGTCAGTTAAATAAATTCCGTATAAAGTATGTTTTTATTAATTCGATTAAATTATTAAAAGTAATAAACGGCACAGTAAATAATGGCAGACTGAATGTCTCTACATTAATGAATAAAGATTAATTGTGTAAGAGATAATTAATACAAGTTAAACATCAAATTTAGCTTCTTCGAAAAATCTCATGCGGTATGTCTTCCACGAGACTTTGTTGAAAGACAGTGGCAGTCATGCAAACAGCCTTATAAGCTTCATTTGCTAGTTAGATTTTACTTAATAAGTGTTTTATAACATATAAAATAAAATCCGACTTTTAAGTAATCAATATGTCGTCTTTTAATAACTTCTAATCAATAAGTTCTAAGAAATCCATTTTAGCTAAATGCAGCTTCAATTTGGTGCTAATTATTCACTGTATTGTTTACCTTGTCAGATGTGTAGATGTTATCATATTATGATAATATGTATTTCTATGTTTTGTTTAAATTATACTATCCATTCATATAGGGTTAGGTAAATACATACAAAGACGCCACAGTTACATAGAGATGGTATAGTGCCAAAGCGTGTACGTATAAGCATTTCATTTCAATTCCGGATGCCTGATATTAGATAATACAGGGCTACTAGTAAACTCTCTAAAATCGTGAGTGGTAGCGTCTTATTGTGTACAAGTAAAACTTTGACGATACTAGTAATATTCTTTAATGGTTATGTTAGCTACAAGGATATAAAATATCAATAAGCATATCAAACAAAAAACTGCAATACAAGTGGAAGACAAGGGTAAGACTAACTCCCAGCCTTTGCGATAATTACTTCCACGTTAACTTGTCTTAGAGCGGAGCAAATGCTTTATACATTTAATAAACCAAGTTGTAGCAAGATGTAGCGAGGTGTTCAGGGCATTGGATGGGTTACCATAAGAGGAAAGTAAACTAAATGCATTCGAGAAGTTATACTTAAAAAAACACTTCAAATATTTTTTTCGGGCCAAATTCTTAACGAGAAAGTATTAAATAGATTTAAGGAGGCAAAGAGTTTGTAGAATATTAAGAGAAAGAGAACAGGTGCTTACGCAGATAACAGGTCACTTTCTAAGGCACCCAACGTTAGTAAATAAAATTATAGAATGTTGTGTTGAAGAGATAACAGTGTAGGTCGCCTAAGACAAGAATACGTACATTAATTTTTCGAAGACCACCCATGCACGTTCTATCGAGATTTTAAAGGCACCTGTATAACATTTGATTGTACATCAAATGTTATAGTCTGTTTAGGATTAGTCTGTTATAGTCTGTTTAGCAAAGATGGAGAAACTGAAGGTCATGGATTCGCAATCCGGGCTATACTTTTAGTTGTTATGAATACTACTATTATAAGAATTTTTGCTTACTTAAGTAATACTTAGAGCATTGAGAATGCATTGTTCGTTTGCGTTTGTTCCCTCAGAGTGAATTCTCTGATGAGCTGAAAGGCCCTAAATGAGATTTTATTTATTTATTTGAGCTACGGGCAATCATCTCATTTGTTTAACATAATTATATCATCATCTTAAAGTATTTACTTATAAATTTCTACTATATATGTCAAAAAGTTGAATGAAATGACCATACGTATAAATATACGATCGCTCTAACTCCAAAATTCGTTTTAAAATACAATGAAAATATTCAAATAAAAGTCTAAGAATAACTTTACACGGTTCTATAACAACTTACTTACCTTATTTCAAGTTAACGAAAATAAGGGACTTAAAATACACTTGGAGAAATCAAGTCAAGCTTTAAGAAGATTTGCAATTTTATTGAAATTTTAAGGTAACTGAATATGTAGTAGTTTGAACTTAGCGAAGGCAGAAATGAAAGATTTATCAGACTAAGTAAGTACTTTATAGTCTTCCTGACTTCACTATGTAGAATAATAAAGTATCGATTGTCGTTTTGTAAAATCCAAGTTTTATAAATTCGCTTTGAGCTGTATGCATTAAAGTGATGATGGATTTTTACTTTTCCTCATTTATACCGTAGGAATGTAGGAAAAGTATTGTGTTGACACTAAAAATAGAAAACCTTTATTTCACCCTGATTATTTATATTAAAATATTTTAAGATCTCCTGAGTGGTTTTCATCAAGTTTTCAGCATTATAAATTATTTATACATTCTAAGGTCAAGAAAATTGAGTTCAGAGATGTAAGCATAAGCGTAGCCTAACCGATATGAAGAGAAAATTTCGGAGGTAGTTCGTACCGGAGAGAGGAACATAATGATATATTTATAAAGGTACAATATTAGGCTGGTTATTTGAAATATATGCAAAGCATACTGATCAATCATATATAAGGTACAAAACCTGTATCCCTCGCAAAGTTTGAAAATTCACCTTTGAAAACCCTATATTTTTTTAATAACTCGAGGAATTGTCCAAGTTAGTAATAATATTACCATTAAATACATTTATCTTCTGAAATTTTACAAATAAACTAGGTTGAATTTAAAATAAATAAGACAGAATGCGCGCAAAACTAAAGAAATACTCAGCGTATTTATTCCAAAGAGTATATTTTGTATGCATATTTTACTTGTATGTGTATCCGAGCTCAGATTCCTCTTTCCCAAGCACTCCTTAGGAATTATATTTTTAAGAAAAATATAGTTATATACTCTGTTAGATATGGCAAAAAAACTGCTATGCTTATTTCAATTACTATATGGCTTTTGAAAATTTTACTAAAGAATTATACAAAGCACAACTTTATATAAACAGTAATACGTATATTGAAAATGTTCTGTTCATTTCATTGCAATCCGACCAAGGGCCATCGAAAAACGCTGGTAAAAACATTGTGTAGACATACCGATGGTATACAGACAATTATTATATAAAACTTTATTATATAAAAAAGCAACTATTGTTTTACTTTTCTTTATTTATTCCGTAGGTACATAGTAAAAGTATTTTTTTTCCACTTAACATCCAAAATCATGCTTTTACATAAATTATCCATTTCAGATTTCTATATATTCCTCGTTTTCTTTTCCGCTATACTTTTCCGTGTATTTATTTTCGGTGTACTTTTTTACGTGTACTTTTTTCTGGGTATTTTTCCAGTAAATTTTTGCGTGTTCTTATTTCCTTGTATTTTCCCCCTGTATTTTATTCCATTCCCGCGTGTTTTTTTTCGTGTTATTGTTTTTCTATTGTTATTCTTCATAACCACATTTGATAGCACAAACACCACGTTTATCCATCGAGTCCACTACGTCCTTAGGTCTTGATTGTTCTAATCAAGACTAAGTATGCCTCAAAGTTCAACCAGCACTCGTTATTCTTTTTAAAGTAGTTGTAGATTTATTAGGATGTGGGCCTACATAAGAAAGATGATAACGGTTGCTAAAAGCGCTATTTAAGCAAACAGGATGTGATTTCGCCTCCCATTTTCAGGCGCACTGGGCCCTCCTATCTTTTGCTGCCACATAGTTTAAGAGAACCATAGTAAAGACTATGTTGGTCTTCAACAATTCGACGTAATTAAGATGATTAGCTTAATTCTTTATAAAATTTATAAATCAGCAAGGATTTAAGAACGATGACGTCAATTGTCCAGATGACTAAACTGATGGAATGGGATCAGAATTAATACGAGCTTTGATTAATTCAAGCATTCTTTTTTCTCCAAAAGTCTAGAAAAGCTTGTTTCACCAAAAGCTTGACGGTAATTAGTTTTATTTTATTCTTTTAACATTTGTTTTTGACTTCATGTTTTGACTGTTTTACTTGACATTTTTGTAATTTATTTGTTTAACCCTGTTTTATATACTATTATTCTTGCTTTTTACTTTTCTTCATTTACCTATACCGTAGGAATTCAGGAAAAGTATCGCGTTCGCTCTAAAAAACCTTTTGTCTTCCTTATCAAGCCTTTATAAGCCTTCCTGAGAAGTTTCTACCAAGATGTCTGTCAATGTGAGAGTGTACAAACGCTTTTGTTTATGTGTGTGTATATCTGGTAACATCGTTGATCTTACTGAATATATCCCAGAATACTGAAACTTGATTCATTCTTACTCAGGATGTCATATTTACCCGAAGCACAAAGTAGTATCATATCGGTCAAGCAAGACTTGACTCCCAGAATAAAATAGGTCCAAAGGGTTTAATGAATTCAGGCTTGCTTCGCTCGTTCCTAACTTGTTACAACGCTCTGTAACAAGTTACATTCATAGCCAGGAGAGTTCCGTAAACATAGTCAATTTTATTTATGCTTAACAATATATTTCTTGTTAAGTGTCCAGTATAAGCTTAATATCCTGAGTCGTAACTATATAACCTTTTTATTTAAATTTTCCAGATATTTAACGCACATTTAACCCATAGATTTTAAAAGTCATAGATTATAGCCTTGATTCCTGTAAATGGGCACTGTGCAGGATAATTCGTACCTAATAAAAGCTGTTTATTTTATTTTTTATATCGAATTATCTTTAAAAAAAATAATAAATAAAGTACTTAGGTCAAACTTTTAGGGTCCACTTCCTACTAACAAATCACAAAAAATTCGCTTAAACGTGTCGTCATACTTAGCAGCCAAATTATTTATTATATCATATAATTTGATTTTACAAATTGATTGCGGTAAAAGGTTATATTATTTTGACATACGTAAAAAAGACTAGTTATATGCTTATTATTTGTCGCATAAAACAATAGAGACTAATGTTTGTTTTATTAATTTAAAGCGTTGTACCAATAAATGTGTATTTTCACAAATAAAATGTTATTTTACACATTTTATACACTATGTTTTAGTGGTCTGAATGATGGCTACATGTTAGTCGCCGAAACGTTGGCTAAGCAATTTGTTTATTTAATACTGACCGATTACCAAAGTTGAGTGACGTGTATAAACTGAATAAATATTCCCGGTCGAGGTAGGTTTAGTGGTGGTTTTCTTTTGTCTTCTTGTATTATAATCGATCAAGATATATCGATTAGTGTGATCGATATAGATCGAGAGTGGGGAGGTTATGTTGAATAAAGTTTGGTTATGTTAAGTTACTTATGTCGTTTTTATTACATTTTTATTCACATTACATGGTGGCAGCGGTTTGCCTTATAATGTTCATTTGTAATTAGTTCGGTTTCGGTATTAAGTTAAAACTATGTCGCACACAGGTTTAGATACGGCTTTTGACTCTCTTTTCGAGGACAACAGCAGAGTCCTTGAGGCTACCAGCAAACTAACTGCAAAAATACAGGCACCTTCGGTATTTTTTTTTTTTTAAAGTGAGGATTGGCCGGCATGGTACAGACGTTACTAACGTTTCCGAAGAGTTTCTGGCATTGATAAGCTGATAGATGTAGAACAGATCGACCATTTCGTCTATTCATTAGGAGACGATAAGGCAGAAGATATTTTGGAATCTTTTAACCTGTCGGCTGCGGATGTAGTCAAATATGCCGTGGTGAGCAAGAAATTCGAAGAGTATTTCGTTGCGAAAAGAAATACTATTTACGAACGTGTCGTATTTAACAAAAGACGGCAATAGGAAGGTGAAGAAGTTGAGACTTTCATTACAGACTTGTATTCACTATCCAAATATTGTGAATTTGGAGTGCTCCAAGATAAATTTATACGTGATCAAATTTTGGTTGGTATTTTAGATGCTTAACTTTCAGAAGAGCTGCAGACAGACTCGACTCTGACGTTGGAAAAAGCAATCAGTAAAGTTAGGCTTGCGGATATGGTGAAGAAACAGCAGTCCGCTATTAGAGGAGAAGATATGGGTAGTTAAATGCTGTTAGCAGACCTTTTAGGAACAAGCCTAGAGAAAACCTAATTATGAACCAAACTTAAAAAATAAAAGGCCCTCAACTTATTGTAAAAAGTGTGGTTAGAGGCAGTAGGTATGTTTAAGTGGGTTGGCGAGGCACGGGGTCATCCCCGGCCGAAATAGTAGTCCAATATGACTTGTGTTTACAGGGTTAGGGCAGACGGCGACCCCCTACTACATTGTTCATAAAGATGGAGCTGTACCGTTTGCCATTATAAGACTGAGAAGAATATCAATACCTCCACGGGATAAGGGTAAAATGAAGCTAGAAACGATGGTCAGAGAGGGTATTATAGAGCCTATTGATGAACCTACAGACTGACTACTACCAGTTCTGAAATACGATGAAGTCAGTTAGAATATGCATCGATTTTCAAAAATTGAATGAAAATGGGAATAGAAAAAGGTTTTTTACCTAAAGTAGAAGAAACATTGGCTTTAATTAGCAGAGACTCGAAATACTTTTCTAAGATGGATGACTATTTTGTGTTTTGGCAAGTTCCACTTACAGATGCATGTACTAAACTAATGACATTTTTAACACCATACGGGAGGTATTTTTGTAAAACAAATGCCTTTTGGTATCAGTTCTGCACCAGAGCATTTTGAAAAAAGGATCAAAGAGACTCTGAAAGAACTGGATGGAGTAGTTAGTCTGTTAGACGACATTCTAGTCTCTAGAACAACCAGGAAGGAGCATGATAACAGACTAAAAAAAGTTCTTACCTGTTTACAAGCAGCAAGTATTACCTTAAATAAAAGTAAAAGTGTTTTTGGGGTTAACCAAGTCAAGTTTTTGGGGCAGATGGTATCTGAAAAGGGTATTTTCCCAGATCCTGAAAAAACTCAACCCAAAAGCAAAACTGGGTTGAGAGGTTTTTTAGGAATGGTGTACCAATTGTTGAAGTTTTTACCCAACCTTACCTAATTTGACTGCACATTTTATTATAGAAATCTTATTAGACTTCTCGTTAAAAGACGTCTATGCTTCGACTCACGGAAAGTCGAACAGGAAATTTTATAAGTTTTTCCAAAGTAAGAATAAAATTTTATTTGTCCAGTTTTTCTGTTATAATCTTATATGTATTTCGCGTATATCAAACTTTTCCATCTCTTGTCTATGCATGTATTTTGCTGTTGGTTCTAGGTATAGGCATTTTCCCAGAAAAACGAACTTGTCTTTCACCTGAATGTGGAAGAGATATGCGTCTTCACCCACCGGAAATGTGGAACATGTTGCTGTCCAAGAAAGATGTGCCGCAAATCTTTGGGTGCCGCAAAAGATTGGACTTATTGAGATATTTCATATTAGTTTTTTGTGGACCTTGGGACTATATACTCATGATGCTATGAGAAACAAATTAAAAAGGCAGGACGGAACACGATTATCAGAATCTACTGTCGTTGATTATGGCAATTTTTTCAGGTAATATTGTCATCAAGTCATGATAATTTTAAATTTATTACATTCAATTTATTCTGTTAACTAAATGAGTTGAGTCAAAACAACTTCAAGACCATTTCCACATTTTTTAAAATTAATTTTAACTGTTGGTTCTAGGTATGTTTGCACCAGACATTATTAAAATGTAATTTTAATTGTAGGACCGGGGATTATTATTGAAATCGATGAGACTGTTATATCAAAGCGCAAGTTCAATTGGGGAAGATTTTACGTGTTTTACGTTTCCTTCTGTCAACACATTTGCATTTAAAATTATATTGTAGTTTTCTAAATGACATTCATCTATTTTAGCGAATTTTTAAATAATGGGTTAATGGAGGGGGTAGAGGTAGACGTGGATTTTTAGGAACGGGGAACTGACTGATTGTATTATTATTGTTTAACACTGAAGATGCCTGGCCTCGTCATGCGAAACGTCTGTTATTAATGTTTATGTAAATAAAAATTCTAAAGGACTGAAGTCTTCATTAATTCACCTAGGATTATATATATACGAACGCTTTCACTGATCCAAATGAAACTTGTTTTGCTAGTATCTAGTCTAACGATAACATTTTTCTATTGTTAAGTCTCATTTTTTAAGGTTGGCGAGCAATGGTCCTTTGAAGGTGTTGAACGAGGCAGAGGTCATTGTTTCATCGAAGCAGTGGACAGGCGAGATGCTAACACTCTTTTATCTATTTTACAAAAACACGTCCTACCTGGCTCAATTGTGGTTTCAGATGGATGGGCAACATACGGGGGCATAGAATCCTTGCCAGGTAATATTTTTTACCCTGATTATTTAAAAATGAGTGGCATTGCATCCCAATTATTTATATTATTGCATCGTAAAATGCATACTTAAATTTTATTAATAAAATGCTTAATACAGTATCCAGTAGATCCCATTTATTAAATTCTTTAAAATCTTATGGATTGCCTATGTCTTGCTTCCTTTAGGTATTAAGTATATTACTCTTTTATTATAATCAAATAGCATCCTGCTACTATTTTAGGGTAAAATAAATTTCATCCCGATGGACCTAATGGTCTTTTACCAAAAATAATTTATATTTTAGTAACTAAAGACTTATAGTAACATATTTCTTTAAACTAACATTTTCCTAGGAAATTTTAGTTAGTGGTTTGAGAAATGTATGTTAGTGGTTAGTGGAAACTAACCACATGGAAACCAATATCTGTCATTTGCAAATATACCTAGGGAATATTTTTCGTATCATGATGCCATGACATCACTTTCATTCAACGTGATGAGGTACGCAGGAGGTATGATAAGTATAATATAGTAAAGCTGTTGTAATAGTTGGTTGATAACGGGGTTAGTGATAAGGACCCAAAGGTGTAGTCTTCTCACCAGGCTTGACTTCTGTCCACCCGTATTACTACTAAAACATAACTGATCTTTCTGTTTCAAAGGGTTACAAACTCTACATTGTGAACCATTCAAACAATTTTGTAAACCCTGTATCCGTGTTCCCCACTAACACAATAGAGGGGACATGGCAGAAATTCAAGGCTCGTCACAAACGCGAGTATGGAACATTAAGATCTGTTTTGAACATTAACATTCTACATATCAGATTTCCTGTGGCGCAGGGATTTTCCCCGGACTGAAAGATTAAGAGCGCTGTGGCAGGGTATTTCATATTTTGATAAATAGATTCCCCTTTTCTATCCTTTCAACATTCTTTGCAATTCTTTATATTCAATATTTTATTTCATATATTATTTATACATTGTTTATTTAAAATGACATGTATCAATTGATATATAACTTCATTAATATCATTTAAAATGTCCATTACATTTTATCAATTTATGTATAAGTGTAATTAATATTTATAATTATTCTTCAAGATTTATTTTCAATTCTTTTGATTGAATGGTGTCGATCAATATAACAGGGCTTATGAGACCACCCGTATATTTCTCAAACAACACCCTAAGGTGCTTATCACACGGGCTGATAAGGGGAACCGCACTGTGGCTCTGCTGCGCACAGAATATAAAAGTAAAATGAGGGAGAACCTACTCATTCAATGTGGTAGAGATCCTACTCATTCTTTTCAAAACCAGGCAAACGAGATAGCTAAGAAGCCCATAGAAGGTAAATATGTCACTCCTTCTGAGGACACAGGCCTGAAAAGTACCACAGCTGTTGCTCCTTCTATATATGACTTCCTTAAGATCCGAGATAATAAGAATGGTATGAATAACAGATCTGATGAGTCCAAGATTATAGATTCTTATAAATATCTCCTAGGACCTGTTCCAGAATTCACTTAACGTTCTTTCATTTTGTTCTTCTCCCATACCTAAATTGTCATCTATCTTTAGTTTCCTCTTCACTTAATACCTTCTCTTCTCACCCGACAGTGCTGTCAAGGAGTATTCCCCCTTTTGTTTTCTATCTTTCATTACTATAATGCTTACTTATATTATGTTAATCTAAGTTATATTATGTTTTACGTAAGTCTTTACATCTAGTCATACTTTGCTTGGTTTTCGAATTATTTATTTTATGATACCATGTTGATACTTTTTTGTTTTTAATATATATTGTGCGTACTATGTTTTAGTTTTGCCCTGAATGATAGCTACATTGTAGTCGCCGAAACGTTGGCTATTTATTTATTACTGCCCGATTACCAAAGGTGAGTGAGATGTATAAACTAAATACATATATATATTTGTGTGTGTGTGTGTATAAACAGATTTTTATTTCAACCCGAGCTAACATCCTGCATTTGAGATACCTTTGGCGAATTTAGCGTATTTTAACGAAGAAAATTCGCTGGAGGTGTATTTGAATCAGGATGAAATCAGATTGGATTAAAACTAAATTAGATAAAGTTGAAATTTGTACGAGGTTGGATCAAGTCCGTGTAGCGGTGTTAATTAGAGCACGTTCTGCTACCAGAGCAAAACCATTGATTAAAAAATAAATATATAATGTCATAACTGCAGGTATCATTTCTCGGAAAAATTCTATTACAAGGTTTTCATTACTGCTTAGCATGGAGAAGAAAATTTAGCGAAAATGTTTTTGTACAATTTTAATTAATTCAAGTTTAATTTAGAAGAAATTTAAATTTTATATTTGCATTCTAATTAATATTAAATTATATTAAATTCAAATTATATTAAGCTTTAATATAAATTATAAAGTAGTCGAGAATTTAATTTCCAAACTAGCTAAAGTACAGAAGAAAAATTACATTTCACTTCATGTAATCGTAGCTCGATCATGTTAATCTATAAATATATAAACCACCCCTGTCCAGCTTAAATGAAAGAAAATATGTCAAATTTGTAGATGAATATTTGTGGTTGATTTAGGAGCGGGTGAGTCCATATGAAATTTAGAACGCAGTTTGATCAAATTATGCCATGACTTGTAGTTAACATGTTAAATGAGAAAGAATCAAAACAATATTCACGTGTTAACAATTTCCTTAGTGTTCGTTTGTTTTCATTATCCCCTTTGTAATATGTTTCTTCACTTTATTTAATGTTTCTAGCCGAACAGTTGACTGCAAATTTAAAAATCTAGTTATAAATTTGTTATGATTATAAATCTTAGTTGTGATTTTTTCGGCACTTTTCTGTTACTTAGATAAGCGTGCGCGCATTAGTTTATTGAAAAAGAGAATTAATATTGGCACCATTTAACTCTTCTTTGTTGTCTTTTACCAATATTGATTCATTCATTTTAATTGTATATCAAACTTTTCGAATAATCAATGTTGTGACACTTACAATCGAATATTAGCCTTTTTTCAGAAGTCTTCTTATTGTTCGAGACGGGGTCACCAGTTTTCTGGGCCCCTATCTTTTACATAAAATATTCTTACGCTAGTAGATAAACGTACGCGCATTTGGTAGAACAGGCAAACAAAGGTAAAAGAAAACAGGTGAAACAGAATAATTCTGTTTTATTTTATTGACTTAAACTGACAACATTAAAAAAATATAAAAATAAACATAAATAAAAAATCTAATATCAGTGCTGCAATTCGTAATAATTATCAAGTTAATTTAATTTTTTTATAACTCGTAAAAAATATTAATTGTAATTTGTATATCAATAGTTATTTTTTGAAAGCATCTTAATACTTTGACTATGCTAATTTATTCTTAAGATTGATGTTTAAGTCCATGAATTTAATTATATTCTTTACCAATTATTCAAAATTGAGTAGTTAACATATTATTAAAATATTGATTTTATGAATTTTACTTTACCGCAAACAAGGTCAATAAAGCCAGAAAAACTTATTATGAAGCCAGAAATATAATATACAGATTATGAATGACACTTTCAGGTTTACAATCATCTATTCGAGCCTCTTTTAACTTATCGTCAAAATACTTTTGTGGAAAGAAATTCGCTAAAAGTGTTTTTATCTTATTAGGATGAAATCAGATCGAATTATAACTAATTTAGCCAATGAAGAAATTTGTACCAGGTAGAGAGAGACAAGGGTGTGTAGATGTAGAGTAGGTAGTTAAAGCAGATATTGATAGCAGATCAAATCAATGATTAAAAAGTAATTATGTAAATGTCATAATTAAAGGGTACATTTCTTTGGAAGTATTATGTTACTAGGATTACCTAAAATTTTACAAAAATATTGCTCATTTGTTAAAATTAAATAAACATTAATAAAAAAAAAATGATAATTTGTGGAAACAATTTTTCGAGAATGTGTACTCTAAAAGAGATTTTGGCTATGACTCCCACTATGCCACCTGTTTCATTAGTGATTATTTTCAATAGCAAAAATCCCTCCTGTATGTGTTTCACGAGCTGCCTCACAATTAAACAATAATTGTGGTCAAGGTAAAAGAGCCACATATCCGAAAATGTAGAATTAATAACTTCACAAATGTGTCTCTTTTTGTTTAAATTATGTTATATATATATATATATATATATATTATATAATATATTATATATATATATATATATATATATATATATATATATATATTGTGTGTGTGTACTCGTATGTGTGTGCTTTTGAAACTTAGTTCTGAGAACGAGAATCCAGTTGATAACAAGCTTTTGAATAAACAAAGTTTTGGACACCCGAGAAACAGATTTTTCATCGGTCAGTACAAATGATTTTGATGGGTAAAAATGAGAGACATGTTCGTGTTCTTGTGTAACAAAAATATGTCTTCCCTTTATACCTCCTAATGTTCTTTCTTTTTTTCTTGTTTTTAATTTTGCAGTAATTATATTTTTTGTTATTTCAATTTTTCTACTATGTTAATTTGTTCTTTTTCTACAATGTTGGAAGATTTTAACATTTTCTTTCTTTCAATTTGTTAGTATTAAAGTTATACGCGGAGGCTCTCAGGGGGCAGCGTCCCTCGGCACTGGTTTTCCTCCTTTACCTGTCAAATTTTCAATGCAAATGGTTCAAAACCTGGTCCTTTTCAGCTCTATAAAAACTCTAGAGTTTTCCTGCAAATCTTCTTTTTTAAATAGTAAAAAAATATTCTTAAAAAAGGAGCAAAAACGTGGGGGACTTTACAAAGCTTAACGATTTGAAGAAAAAAACCTAGAAGAAAAATAAGAAGGGTTTTCCTCTGATAACCGCCTTTAAAACTGCACTACTCAGATCTTTTCAATGAAAATAAATGGCTAGTGAATGGTGTGGAGTAATGACGGCTTACATGTCGGTTTAAACAGATTGAAAGCCATTTAGCGATCCCTTGACTAACTATTATCGGTAGTGTGGTGCAAAATAGTCCAGGTTAGGTATGTGCTATAAGGAAGGTTACTATTCAAAACCCAAGTCTTAATGTTATGATGTCAACACGATTAATATCAGTTTTTTTTCATTTACCAGCTAATTTATGTCGAAATAAAGTCTAAAAATATTTTGACTCGACAATCTGACATATTTTTGGTAAAAATAAGTCAAAATATATGTGCTATAAGTGATATTGGTGTGTAAAGACCACGGATCATTAGTTTACAAGATGTCAACAAACGTTGTCTTTTTTAAAACACAATTTTAGTTGACAATACAATAAAATCCTGACAAAACACATGCGCGTAAAGAAAGAGCCAAGTTTAGCGTAAAAGTTGTGAGATCATTGAATAAGCCAAGCCATAGGTTCCCAATAATGCTAGTAAAAGCAATAAACGTTGTCTTTTTTTTTAAATACAATTTTAGTTAAAAATACAATAAAATTCTGACAAAAACACATGCGTGTAAAGAAAGAGCCAAGTTTAGCGTAAAAAGTTGTGACATCATTGAATAAACCAAGACATAGGTTACCAATAATACTTTTAAATATATGAGGTCTTAGCGGTTTCATTTTGTGAGTTGGCCATTACGCAGCTTAAGGTAGTGTGGTAAACATCTTGCATAGAGTGCAGACATTCACTATATTAATATATTTAGCCTATTTAATAATACGAGGAATTTTAAAAATGAAATCACAAATTGAAGTGTAGGTAATAGCATCAATAAAAAAATTAGGCCGAAATAGATATTTGGGCAAGTAATCAAGCATTCCAGAGGAAATTCGCTCATATTGCGGACCCCCATGACAGATTTATTTAATTAAAAATACAATTCTATATTAAAATCATAATAAGTATAAATACCTTAGTTTTAATTACAACAGCATAATTACAGAGTTAATTAATATTGAGAGCATAATGACAAAGTGAGATGGATGTCATTTTCAGGTAATATAATTATCGAATGAGAAACTTTCAGTATGTCAAGAAAAAGCGCAAAGTGGAACAAATTTAAAATTAATAATGAACGTGTAGTTTTATTAGATTTTGCAACACATTTTAAAATTCATTTGAGAGAATAATAACATACAAAAAATTTAATACATAAGAATTTTTACTTTTCCTCATTTATACTGTATATATAAATAGGAAAAGTATAGTGTTTGCAAAAAAATCCGAACCGGGATGACACCGGAATTATCCCTTTCAGACGTTTATAAGATCTGCTGAGTGGTTTTTGCAAAGTTGTCTGTATGTATGAGTGTGTGTGTCTGTTATCCTTGTAGCTCCTAGTGTACCAGCTCGGATCACCAATGGGCCTTAAACTTCCAGAGGAGACAACCGGCCTATTTCATGGTCAATAATGATGAAAAAAGAATACTTAATAATATTTGAAAAGTTTTGCATAATATTTTTTTAAATATTAAATAATATTTATTTAAATAATATAATATTTGTTTGTAAGTCCAAATGAAATAGAAAAACTGTGGAGCTAAATGTATAATTAAGTATATGTGTATGTATGTTTTTTTGTCTTGTATGTATGTTTTGTTCTTGTTGTTTGTATATTTGTTATTTTGTCTCTTTATGATTACAGGTAATCTACGGGAATCTTTTTTATAAATTTAAAAAAAAAATACAAAAGATAATAAAAAAGTTGTTAAAGTTTTCTGGTAAAGAAACTAACTAAAGAAATTATAAGTTTTATTGTATAAAACGAAAAAAAAAAATACAAAATGAGATCGTAACTTTATTATTGAACTAATAAATAATACAAAAATCTTTTACATCATACGCAAATCCTTAATTTTGTTAAAACTTGTTACAATCAATCAAATTAAAAAAATACATGAATTCATCCTAGAAACGTACGACCAAGTCGTGTAGAGATGGAGAAAAATCCTTGATGTATAAGAACACCCTGTTCTAATCTTCAAGGAGTGTGTATGTATATGTACATGTTATGTGCGATATTATGTGTATAAAGTTTAACATAAATAACATATTTATTTTATTTATTTATTTTTCTTTTTATTTCTTTTTTTGTCATTTATTTTTATTTATTTATTTTTATTCATTTGTTTTTATTTATTTATTTAATTTTTTTTAATTTTTGTTTTATTATTCTTATTTTTTTATTTACTCCAGAGAGAAACACAATATATTTACAAAAACAAAATACATAGTGGGGCTGCTCATATACAATGAGTTGCTAAAACACACAGCGTACTAATCAATCACATTTATTTATTTAAATTAATTACTTTCTTTCTTTCTTTTAAAATTATATTGTTCCTATTATTACCACTTATACATCAATTTTTTTCTAAGATTTTATTTTAATTAATTTTAATAATTGTATTTAATAAGCGTTATTTCTTTTTCTTTCAGTTTTATTATATAAGGTTGTATATATTGTTGTATGTATGTGTATCTTTATTTATTTATATATTTTTTGCTCTATTTGATCCAAGTAAATTATTTTTTCATTTATCTTTTCATTTTCTATTATTTTATTGACTGCTGTGTGTACTGCTCTGCTTGGTGTGTCAATAATGTTTAATAAGGCGACAGTTGGAATAACTTGTTTATTGTATATAGTTGCAAATGTAAATTTGAGTATATGTGTAATAATCTTGATGTAAAAAAACTTTCCTATTCTTTTATTACTGTATTGTTGTAATTAGTTTGTAAGATTGTACATTTTATTTACCCTAAGTTTATGTAATAATAAAGTTGGTGCATGCGCTCAGTAGAGTTAAACAATAAATAAATAAATAAATAAAATAACTATAACCCTTTAAACAAAGGGCGTCCAAAGCACTTGTACAATGATCAACCAATTCAAAATGAAACGGATACCCGCTAAACTCAAGATCAACTTAAACTCTCAAAAGCTCTCTCAGATTGAAACGAAACTTATCATATGACGAGGTGTCTGGGAGGCTACCAGACCTGTAGTTTGTTAAAGGAAAAAAAGATTTTTAAACTTTGAAATGGCTTTAAAACAAGGTATTACATTAAGAGATAGACGACAAGTTAAATAAAGTGAGACCGGTTCCAGCATGACTGCTACTTTTTATATTGCAGTCGAAATGTTAAAATTATGGAATTTTAAATATACCACACTAGGGTGAAGCTACAACGAAAACATTTCTTTAGTAGTTGCAGTTATTAGCTAGGAAGGAATGGTCTCCTAGTCTCACTGTCTCTCTCTCTTTCTCTACATGAAGCAGACGGTTATAACTCACTACTTGACTTAACCTTAAATTAATAATTGATAACAAGAAAAGCAACATGAAAACAGGAAAAGGTAAAGAGGACTTAACCTGAAAAAACTCTCAACCATTAATGCAGGTATAGAGAAAAGAATAAAATATTTATGGATTTTGACTCCCGAATGCATTTACTGAGCCCGGTCCATGCAAAATGCAAAGGCAAATACACTGCCTGATTCATGTGCTGATATTTTTTCATCAGATAATTAATCTTATGCGGTTGCTCGGGTGATGGAAGCGAAGAAAGGAAAGGAGGTAGGGTATATTTAAATTAGCCAAGTGATTCCCAGAATATACTTTGTTAATATTCATCTTATCTTTGAAATTAGTTGGCCAAGCGGAATTGATTTCCTCTCTTTTCCTTCTTGTTTTGTCATCTGAACAACCTTATGCGCGACATTTCATGATGAAAATTTGTTAAAATACGTAAAAGGTTCTTGTGCACTTTTACAAGCAAACTTAAGAAACCTTATGCATATTATTTGAAGGTTATGATGACCAAAACATAAAGGTCCTTTTATATCCGTTTCATTTCACTCGGTCTTAAATCAAAGAGTTAACTCAATATGCTGAGTGTAGTAAATACGTTATGGCTGCCCTTGACCCCAGAATAAAACAGTAACCTACTGTCTAGGACAATAGGGCTTCGAACTCGCTTCACTTATCCACAGGATATCATGACTTCTTAACAATATTAAAATAAAGATCTAAGACCCTGTATAACAATAACCAACTTTATTTAATCATCTGCGAATATACTTGGCAGTCTTGATTTACTTTTTTTTGTATTTTTTATTAAACGTACAATAACACGTTCATTTCCTATGATTCTAGTTAATGTTTTAGTTATATGAATTCATTTATTTTACTAACAATATTTATGAATTTTTAAAACAATGCTTCAATTCCAATGAAAATTCTAAATATTTTTGCTAAACCATTTTAATTAACAAACTTTTAGTTTTTTACATTTTTTTTAAATGTCCGATGATTGTTAACGAATTTTTTTTTTTCTCATTTTCCGGGCAGCATAGTTAAGTTCTAAAGGATGATAATTGTACAACTTGCAAGCATACATAGAGTGAGAGTGGGAGAACAATATGACATAGTCACACATCCAAACACAATTATTATGATGCCAACTTTTTCTTAGAAAGTTTAAACAGACCAAATCAGGGTATATCTCGGTTTCGGAATTTGGTGAACTTTTTGTATACACCTACGTTAGTTGGTAATAAAAAGTAAAAAAAAATATTATTATCCTCAAAATTATAACCCCATCATTGTAATAACACTGTCTACTATAATTAGCGAACGGAAAATATTCATACCGGTAAACATAGAGATAAATCAATAGAGAGGGCATACCCTATATCTATACATTTAAAGGCTTGAAACAACATTTTGGGGCTTTGTGTAACCTTATTGTAACCTTTTTTAGGAGCGTGTTGAGGTTATAATAAATCAATTAAGTGTAGATTAATATTTAATTAGATCTGCTTAGCTAAAAGGATATGAAGCAAGCGATATTAACCTATCGGTCATTTTTAACCCTAAAAATGCAAAAGAAGGCTCTTAGGATGTGTTTAAAATACTAACCCTCTCTGAGATAAAAATAATTATTGTGGTCAAGGTAGAAAAGCCACTCGTATAAAATTAGCTACGGAAATATGTGGTGTTTAGACTTAACAATGAAACAAATGTAACTTTATTTTGTTAATTTGTGATTAATTTAGCAATTAAACATGCACTCGTGAAATGAGGTTAACCATCAAGAGAAATTATGTCCTGGTCCGAGTTATAATTAAAATTCTCAATTCTAACCACAAAGCATTATTTCACACTGCCAAGAATTTAATTTTCATAAAAAAATTGTTTGATTTCATTTAAAAGTGAAAAACATTGAACGGCAAACAAGCAAGTGTTAGGAAATTCTCTGATTTTCTACGGATGGAGTAATATTTGAATGACACATATTATATTTCTATCTCTGGTGTCTCCCCTCTTCTGGTTGTAAAATTTCAAAGCATTGAAATGTAATTCTATCTCACCCACCTGACTCGAAACGACGTCACAAAATAACTTGCATAGAATACCCATTAAATATTAATGTGGTATAAATAAATTTATAAGCGTAAATATTACTTTTACAAGGAATCAAGTATCTTTTAGAAACAATTCGTAATGGTTATGAATAAACCACTAAATAGTTATGAATTCTCCGCTTAACACTAAAGTGGTGTCGTGTTCTATACTACTTATAAAACCATCGCGAAAATTTATACCTAAATACATTTGTGGGCAATAATAACAAAAGTTCTCATTTTAACAATATTTTAATGATTAATTATTAATAAAAAGCTAGAGTAACACATGGTAAAATTAAAAGCCGAATCGTCTTGAACATCATTTTCTTCTTAATTATTATTCATTTAAGTACACAAGTTAATACTACAGACAATATATATTTTAAATTATTTTATTCCTCACAAATCCCCCTCTAAAAGAATTTAAAAAAACAAAAACAAAATTGACCCAAAAAATATGTCGATACCCCTAAAAATCACAAAAATTATATCTCAAGTTATATAATTAAAATTATATCTTATAAATTATAATTATATACCTCAAATTATATCTCAAGTTTATCTTCAAGAATTTATAGAATTTAAACAAATTTTAAATTAAAAACAAACTTCAATTTCTTAAACCAAAAAATGTATCACCACAATTAGGCGTTTAAAAAATTTAAAAGTATCAAACTAGAATTTTCTAAGTATTAAACAAAAATTTATTCTTCAAAAGTTTTAAAGTTTCAAAAATTAAAAAAATAGCATCAATAAATTTTAAGAAATGTTCAGTCAGGCAAAAATATTAAATTTGAAAATTTAAATATTTTAAGCATTTGATCAAATTGACCTTAGTAACAGGCTTTGTCAAGAAATCAGCATACTGACATTGTCCTGAGACATGATTTACATCAAAGTTATTATTTTTATAATTTTGATGTAAGAAAGCAATAAGTCTAACTAAATGAAAAGATTTTTATTAGCAACACCATTTTTGGCTAACTGAACAGCTGATAAATTGTCACAGTTGATTTTAATTGATTTAATATTGCAATTCATTAACTCTTCATAAAAGGCTTGCAAATAAAGACCTTCTTTTACTGCTTCCGACATAGCAGTGATTTCAGCATCACATGAAGAGAGACACACATTATTTTGCAATTTCGAACACCAACTTATCACATTTTTACCCATTTTAAAAAATAGCCAGTATTTGATTTTTGATTAGACCTACCATCTTTCCAGCTGGCATACATGACAGATATCTCACAAGTTCCTTTATAATACATTAAACTATAATCTATAGTTGATTTCAAATAACGTAATACTCTCTTTAATGCATTAAAATGAATTAATCTAGGTTCTTTGCTATACCGGGATAGGTAACTAATAGGGAAGGCTAAATCAGGCCTAGTTTTAGTTCCTAAATACATGAGAGAACCCAATAACTCTTGATATTTTATAGAATCTACAAGTTCTGAGTTTTCACAATTATCAAGATCTTGATTGACATCAAGGGGAGTACTTATAGGATTACACTCCAACATATTGTGTTTTCTCAAAACTTCTAGAGCATAGTGTTTTTGAGTTAATTCAATACAATCTTTATTTTTTATTATTTTCAAACCTAAAACACTATCTAGGGTTTCTTCCCTTATGATAAATCTTTTTTCCATTAATTTAATAAAGAAATTTTTAATATTTGTATCAGAATAGATTGCTATTATATCATCTACATGGTTCCCAATTATTATTTTTGAGCCACCCCTAGTTAAAGAATAAAGACATTTGTCTGATGTTAATCTTATGAAATTATTTTTAATTAAATATTCGTTCAATGTATCATACCAAACCATACCACTTTGTTTTAGCCCATAAAGTGCTTGGTTGAGTTTACATACAAAACCATTTTTTTCAAACCCTGGTGGCTGAACCATGTAAATTGTTTCTTTTAATTTACCATACAGAAATGCTGTTTGAATATCAAAGTGACTTATTTCCCAGTCATTAATACTAGCTAGAGATATGAGTGATCTAAAGCTAGAATCTTTCATGACTGGGGCAAACGTTTCGGTATAATCTTTACCAAAGCGTTGCGAACAACCAACAGCAACCAACCTTGCTTTGTATAAGGGTGAACCATCACTATTTCTCTTTAAAGTGAAGACCCATCGACATTTAATAGGTTTAATATTTTTAGGAGGTTTTACCAAATCCCATGCTTTGTGTTGCTGAATAGAATTGATCTCTTTTTCCATAGCACTGTACCAATTTTTTGATTTTAGTGCTTCTTTGTAGCTTGGCGGAATTTCATTTGTGTCACTGCTAGTCACCATGTTCACCTCATCTTCAGGTAAGTATGTTTTATCTAAATAATATCCTTTGGTTTTTTCTTCTACTGCAACTGATGATTCTTTGTAATTATTTGATTTTTTATTACTTCTTAGATCATACCTCTTTTTCTTTTCTGATTGAGTTTCATTATTAAAATGTTTATTGTTTTTATCTTGCTTATCATCAGACTCATGGTGTGATGATTGGTCATCATCAGACTCATGGTTTGATGACTGATCATCAGATTCATGATTCGATGACTCATTTTTATCTGATTCATGATTTGATGACTCGTCATTAGTAGATGAATTATCATTATTTTTTTCTGTTTCAGGATAGAAGGCAATGTTCCAGTTTGTCTCTGTGGATTCTCCATCAAAGTCTTTAAGAAGATTTTTACCACAATCATTTTCAATAAACTTAACATCTCTAGATTCTATTATTTCACCCTTATCAATAGAAAAAATCCTAAAAGCTTTCCTAGTTTTTGAGTACCCGACAAATATGCCAACTTTTCCTCTTGGATCCAATTTTTTTTGTTCTATTTTTGGTATCCAAAAATAACATTTACAACCAAATACCCGTAAATGGCTTATATTAGGTTTTCTGTTAGTAAATTTTTCCTCAGGGGTTATTTTATCATTAGATTTAGTTGGACTTCTATTTTTTAAGTAAACAGAAGTACCAACTGCCTCAGCCCAGAAACTTTTAGGCAATTTTGAGTCACATAATAATGATCTGGCCCCTTCAATAATTGTTCTATTGGCACGCTCAGCAATACCGTTTTGCTGTGGAGTATAGGTGGTAGTAAGCTGTTGTTCAATGCCATGATATTTCAGAAATTGGCTCAATCTTTTATTAATATATTCTGTGCCATTATCACTCCGAATGCGTTTTACTGGAGACCCTATGTTTTTGGCCCAATTTATAAAATTTACCAATTTTTCGTAACTTTCATTCTTGCTGTTTAAAAACTCAACAAAAATTTTCCTTGAGTAATCACATACTATTGTTAGAACATATTTTGACCCTCCCAACGACTCTTCTTCAAGCGGCCCGATTAAATCAGTATGAATCAATTCTAAACGTTGATTTGATTGAGGATAAATAACACGACGAAAAGGGTGTCTAGTAAACTTAGATTTGATGCAGACTTCACATTGAGCTATTTTTTTTCTACATCTGTTTTGTTTAAACAGTAGACCATTCCATTAGTTAACATGTTCAAATAATCATGGTTAAGATGTCCATAACGCCTATGCCACAAATTGTCTGTATTGGCATCACACTTAACCTTATAAACGCTCTCTGGATTCAGTACATAAAATCCATTTTCTAACTTAGCAGTTAAAATAACATCACCGTTTTTGTTTTTTAATTTACAACCTTCGTTGTCAAAAACTACAACATAGTCTTGTTTTATAAGCTTACTTACTGATAAAAGATTACCATTTAAGTCTGGTACATGAAGAACGTCTTTTATTTCTAAATCACCTATTCTAACATCTCCAACTGCTTCTGACTTAATAGTGCTTCCATCAGCTAACTTTATTTCACTGATTTTCTTCCTTTTATTCATTAAAAATGAATTATTCGATGTCATGGTAGAAGTCGCACCGCTATCGAAAATCCAAACATTGTTCACACCAGCATGTTCGGTTGTCGTCCAAGCCGCCTCTGAAGCTACTTTTGCTTGAGACGAGCCAACATTTCTCCGGTTTCCTCGGTAATTATTTTTGTAATACCTCCCTCTTTTCGAGTCAGCACTGACGCAATCTCGAGCAATATGGCCCGGGCGATTGCAAGAAAAACACTTGATAGTGTGAGGCTTTGATGCTTTAAATGCTCCTTCTCTATCTCTGAAAGAAGTTTCATTTTTCGATTTGTCTCTTTCGGTATGTAACCTAAAACTTCTTCTAACATCCTCAATAGTGGCATCTAAAAAATTGTCGAACTGGCTAGCTACCGTGTTGTATTTTGGTGGCAAACCTCTAATTAATCCGATTATGAATTCTCTATCATCAATGTCACATCCTAAGACCCTTGTTTTTTCTAATAATTGTTCCGCCTATCGATATAAGCCTCCCATGACTCATTTGAGAGCATTGATAGTCGAGCTAGATCATTCTTAGCCTCAAGTCTCCTTCTCTCCGTGTCGCCAGCATGCCTCTTTTTCAGGGTATTGAATATTTCTTTCGTTGATTTACAGTTGACGACAAGAGAAACATGTGTATCATCAAGAGCGCATAGCACAGTGGCCCTGGCTATGGCATCATTTTTCTTCCACTTCGGAAGTGCTTCAGGATCAGAGGTTACTGGGATTGTATCTGAATCAACATGATCTTGTAATCCCTTACCTTCAAGGATAGTATATATCCGATACTTCCATGCATCAAAGTTCTTTCCATTTAACTTTGGGATTTGCAAAACCACCCCCTCACTAGCCATTTTCTAGCTAACCCGAAAATACTTTTTCGCACAAAATTAATACATAAAAAACTCACCGCGTCAATTTTCTCCTGGGCCAATAACCTTTTGTGGGCAATAATAACAAAAAGTTCTCATTTTAACAATATTTTAATGATTAATTATTAATAAAAAGCGAGAGTAACACATGGTAAAATATAAAAGCCGAATCGTCTTGAACATCATTTTCTTCTTAAATTATTATTTATTTAAGTACACAAGTTAATACTACAGACAATATATATTTTAAATTATTTTATTCCTCACAACATTTTTTTACAAAAATAAAATTGCAAAAAAAATTCCTCGTTTTCAAATAAAATAATTTGTGCACAAAATAATCGATTTGTGTTGCGAATTGTCAATTTGGGCTACAGATAATATTACTTTTTATGTAATATTCTTCACAAATTTTCGTAATTCTAATACTTCAAATCTGTTTATCTACCATGAAAGTAGTGAGACTTGTATTGCATAAGAAAAGATAAAATTTAGAGATTGAAATGGTAAATCTAATTAATCCCACTACATATGTTCAAGGTGACACAACAAACCATGTTATATATCTAAACAAGTCGCCAACCGTAATGAGATTCCCAATAGCTTGTAGTGGCAGATCTTTTTTGTAGCTTGTAGTGGCAGACCTTTCTTTCGAAGTTTTATGATTAAAAACATGATAGTGTTCATTGAAAAAAATCTAAAGGAAATTCAATTACAGGACAATTATCATGCCTTGTCACTCATAATTGTTTACTTAAGAAAAAATAAGCTTACCAAGTGTGGTGAATGCTTAGCAATCACCAACATGCTTAGCATGTTGTATGCAATGCTTAGTGTGGTGAAATTCACTTACCTGTAACACATGCAAGCAAACAGAGTTATTATTAATAATATGTTGATTGTTGATATTAAAGTACATTGAGATGCAGTTTCCATACGTCGTCAGGACAAGACCATTCTAAATGGACAAACTGAAGCACTTAGTTATACCTATCTTGGCAAAGAGCAAAGATATTATTCCATAGCGATTGTCACAAATCATTAGGCAGACAGAAGTAGTCTCAAAGGTATTTGTTTCGAACTTACTGGCTTCAGAGCATATGCATGTCATGCAAGTATGCATGGCTGACATACATGAGCATATTATATTGGAAATTATTTTTAATCACTCTCTTATAATCATTTGGGATAGTGGACTGTGGATGTTGGCGATCGCTGGTCTATTTATTTTATTTATTTAAATATTATTTTATTTGTCAAATTTTGTCAATTTTGTCAGTATATTATTTGAAGTCAAGAGAATATTTTTATTGTACACTTTAACTTAAATATTCAACATATGGCGACCGTAGCAGAGAGGAAAGAAGATTACATACATACATATATTATTATAAATATATTTATATATATTATTATATTATTATATTTATTATTATATACATATATTTTTTAAACATTATACATCGATAATAAAATAGAAACTGCAAGTAGGAGCGGCCATTAAGCATTAAAAATTTAAAATTAAATTAATAATTCACCTCACTTAACAACTAAATTAAAATTAAACTATAATATACAATTATAGCCAGTAACTAAACAATCTAATTTGGTCATTATAATGTGTACTCCCTAGTAAACCTCTGTAGATTCATATCGTTTAAAAAAAACAGTAGGTAATACAAATCTGCTCAACAAATTTTGGAAACAAGGTACCCTTTCGAAATTTTTGTACCATTCATTTTTCAGATAGGATACTAATCAGATAGGAAAATAATTTGAGTTCAATGGTGAAAGTTAGGTTAGAATTCTTGATCAGGTTGTAATAAATGTTGAATAACAATAAAACGTGCCAGTCCTAGTACTTCCTGAACATTATAATTTGTTCACTATCATCAGACACCAGTTTCTGATTGAAAATTCGACTTCATTCATTTCAAGCCTTGAACTCTTACTGTTGGTAGCACTATTTTATAATTATATGTTTCACCAAAAAGTTTTTTTAAAACATATTTTATGATTATTTGTGCGGTCGTCGTTTAATTTAAATACATTTTTCAAACAATTCAACCCTTTTATTAATTTGGTGCTTTATAATTTTCCCCTCTAGGTTGACAAATTATTTCCACAGACCCTACATAAACAAAATAAAGGGAGGTAGTGGTTTCCCTGAAAGAACTTGGGGGTGAGAAAGGTGGGAAAAGCGTTTTTTAAACAGGTTATGCGTGACCTGACCCTTGCTAATAGCTATAACTCTGTTTTATACGAATAAAAACTTTCTCTTCATCTCTCCTAGTTCGACGAATTTCAATAATTTTACATTCTACAAATATAAAATACGTTGCAGCATAAATCTAATTAATAAATTAACATTGGCACAAAAAGGTTAGCTAATGGTATATAATTGGTGATAACAGTCATAATGTTATGACATTATGACTGTTATTATTCCCCATAAAAAAATACTAACCATTTCATTATTAATCCACAATAAAGGCATCAAATAAGTTTACAACTTACTAGAGTTAGAACAAGTTGTAACCCTCTTCTTTCAAAAGGTATTTAATTAGACCAGTAAAAATTTAAGTAAATAGGAAAATGCAACCGATGTCAGAAAAAATGGCCTAGCAATGTAGGGCATTTCGTTCTTTAATATAATGAATAATAGTGTGGCGACTGATTCCATTACTTCGTTGGCATATGTCTTTTATTGATAGTAATCTGCAAATCTTAAGCCAAAAGCCTTATGGTGCCGGCTACTAAGTGGATTTGGCTATAATAGTTCCTCTTTCCGCTTTACAGCATCAATATTTCGGATAATATTTAAGACAATATTGTACATACGTAGCAAATAAAATGTCATTGAAATGCGAGATGACAACGCAACATCAGACTTAGCTGAAGACTTAATATAGTTCTAGTAAAATTAAAATGGAGTCAGACCTAGGGAAACAGACCTTGTTGCTGGGTATTTTTGCCTCGCCAATTCCTTCAGCTTCTCTGAACTTACTACAACCCGTTCATGAAATAAGAAAAGACTTTCCAGCTCAAAGAAAAACATAAATGTGTTAAAAACTATTGCCATAGTATGTTCATGTGCCATACATAGTATATCTATATTATTGCTTGCAGTACAAGCAAATAGGGTAAATCTTCGGTATACGGTGCACCCTGTTATCAATACTATATATCGATATATTTTTAGTTACGCGACACGTAAACGAGAACTCACTTTAAAAGATAAGCAGCGACGTTAAATTATTAATTATAATTAAAACATTAAACAAACACATAAAACAACAAATAAATGAAGACATTAACAACAAAAATATAATAAAAAACCTGAAAATAACAAACACAAAAATACGTAAAAAATATTCGTAACAAAATTAGATGTGGTGTATCATCGATTATTCTTATGAAAACATAGTTAAAACATTATAAAAACATTAAAAAAAAAATATGAAAATAGTTATAAACCATTTTACAACAAATAAAAAAACACAAACAACAAAAAAACATTTAAAAAAATGATAAAATATGTTCATAAACGTAAAAGAAAAGGCATATATCGATTGTTCCTACGTCACATCTCTAAACTAAAAATATATCGATATATAGTATTGATAACAGGGTGCACCGTATACCGAAGTTCAGCCGCAAATAGTATCAAAGTTGTAACAATAATAACGCGGAAGAGTTAGCAATCCTAAGTGTAAATTTCCATAGAAAGAAACGTTTGAATCAAGAATGTTTGATCTTTAACTAAAATTTTAAAATTTAAGTCCATTCTAAACTTTTAAGTCTAAGTATTTAAGTTCTTCTGAACCAATTAGGAAGCTCATAATTGCATAGTACCGCATGGAAATTCGCTAAAAGTGGAGAAAACGACTAAAGGTGGGTTAGAGTAGTTCCAGATGACCCTTAGGTAAATCACAAGGCTAACTGTGAACTCTAACACTCACCCAACCATGTGTAAACTACATTAATAATCCACGTAGTCGTATTTGCAACGTATAGGGAAATAGACCTCGGTGTGGTCTATAATCTTAGTGTTAAGATATATCTAATGTGCTGAGATCCTCTTATACCCTACCTTGGATAATTCAGAGGGTATATAAATAAATATATTACGTGAAATAAATTCTAAGGAACCTTCTTAGACATGCTTGTGATAAAGTCAGAACATCACACACACAAACCTGCACTCACACGCAAAGAAACACGAATCCACAAACTCACCAACTACGACGCCACCTAATAGAAAAGGGGCTCTTTAAAGGATTTAATGTTCCTATTTCTTCTTAATCTACCCTGGGAGAGAAAGGCTTGGTATCACTATAATAAAGTTAATGGCAAATCCCATTTTCAATTCTTCTACTTCTAATTTGTTTGTTGTACAAAGTTATTCTACTTTCTTTAATTCAGGCAATTTAAAGTAAAATAGTTGTTACTATTTTAGGCGTAGACAAGGAGGGGGCTGATTAAAAAGGGATGTAATAAATGTTTTCTCCGTGGTGCTTACAAGATTTTTACTCTATAGGAGAGAAAATAAATAAAAAATATTTTACTAAATTTGTAAACTTATTTAGTTAAAACGTACACATTATACTTTATCCCGACGAAGTAGCGACAGAGGTTAGCAACAGTTTTTTTTTTAATTGGTAAGGTATGATACGCTCCTTCCTTTTTATATATGTTCCATGAAATAAACGATATAAACTATTTTAAATTTTGTATACTATATAAAAAATTTATGAAATAAACATTATTTTTTCTTAAACATTAATCTGTACTCTATGGTTTCTTTAGTAGATTTTTTTCAGTACTTTATAATTAAAAACATTAAATAAAATTAATTTCAGACTCGCTTCGATCGTCCTCAGAATATACAAGTCAAAGGAATAAACTAAATAAACTATTTGAAAAGATCTATGATATAACAAAAAAGAACTATACCATATAAAAGAATTTTGAAATAAATATAATTATTCTTAAAAAAATAATCTATACTCTATGGTTTGTTAAGTACTATAGACACTCCATAGATTTGTTGTTTAACATTAGAATTATCAAACGTTTAGAAAAAATCTTAATTTTTGACTTAATTATGGCAAACATTATAATAGCTGATTCAGAACCTACATTGTTGATCTTTAGGTCAACAATGTACTTTAATAATAATAATAGTAAAGGTGGGGAAGATCCTAGATCTTAGCAATTATGTCTCTGGGACGCTTTTTGCCAGCCCCAAGAACGTCCTCACCTCTTACCTAATAGAATCTCTATTCTCTTTGAACCTGTCTGATTCCTTAATGAACTTCAGAACGTCTGCCCATGGGAGTTTCATTAAGTCGTCGTCCAGAAGAGTGGCTGATCCAAATATACTAAACCTCAATCTAGCGTATGCTTCACACGATCCCAAAAAGTGATCTGTCGTCTCCTCCCCAACTTCACACTTGGGACACATTGGCTCTGCTTTTATTTTCATGGTATGCAAATGTCTCTGAAGCCAGCAGTGACCTGTCAAGATACCTACCAGGTATCTTAAGCTCTTCCTCCCCAAAGAGAGAGCCCATATACTCATGGCTTTGTTGGCTTTCTTCAACATTTTCCTAGCTTGTCTGCAATTAGCTTTGGTTTGAAGAGCATCCCTGGTTTTCACCATCGCCCAGTCATCTAAAAGGAAATTGACTTTGCTTCTGGTAAGTCCTATAGCTGGTTCTGGTCCTTTAAAGGGTTCAGAGGAGCCTTCCCTGGCTAGTTCATCAGCGGTCTCATTCCCCTCTACTCCAGAATGACCAGGGACCCAAACCCTGTGTAACTTTATTTTTTCTCCCAAGTAACTCTAGCTGTTGTTGACATTCTCCTGCCAGTGCACTAGAGACACTGGGTGAGTCTATTGCCTTGATTGCAGCCTGACTATCTGAGCATATAAAGATGAAGATATGCACAATGTACTTTAGTACGATGGAGAAAAGAAAAAAAATCAGGTAATTATAGATAGATGAGCCACCCCTACAACCGTTCTAAGTAGGTGTTGTTCAGTTTTTACTGTAACAATCCATGCAATTCTTGCTTGTTTGTGTGGACAAACCGTTTGGCTAATTGGTTGCATCCAGAAAAGGATTTATCCATGCATATGTCCACTGCACTATAGGAGCATACGACATCATCCTACACTTTTAATACCTTCAATCTACTATATTTTTTTTCTAAAATTTAATCAATAGCAAAGAGCATTCTGTTACAGCGTAATCCTCATACAGCACTGCCTAATCTTTTTAAAAAAAAATATTAAAGCTTTTAACATTGATAAATATTACTATTTCATTGCATTTTTAGTAAAGTGAAAGTTTTATTTTATTAAAAAATTCTAAATAAACCAAGTGGAGAGGCAATATTCACAACGTATAATAACGCGTTGTTACATAATATATTATATATATATATATATATATTATATATATATTATATATAATATATATATATATATATATATATAGTTTTTTGTAAAACATAAAACTCAATGTTTCGTAAAACTTTCGTAAACAGTATATAAATAAATAAAAATTAGCCATAATAGAATTAGACAAAAATCCGTAAAGGATCTGTCTGATAACACTGATAACTATCAGTGTTTTTTACAGATTGGAAAAATTACCTACAACATAATTCTAACCAACAGCTATATAAACGTAAATTCAGCCATTAACCTAAATTAATCAGTCATCAGTCACGTTAAAATAAAATTAAGACATTAAATTGTTTCTAATATTTTTTTTACTAAGATATGGCTAACAAATATGTTGCAGTTTTCATTTAAATTTGTCTTCTGTTTTAATGAAGAGAAATTAATTCAACTAATGTCAATTAATTTATTATCTAATATAATACCAAATATAATTTTTATTTTTCTAGTTTTAGTATTATGAATGTTTTTATTATTATGGCTAATGTTGTGTTATGACAAGATATAGTTTATATTCATTTCCTATTATTTATTTACATTCTTCTTTTATAGCTTATGCAGATAGTAAAAATAATGACTCGCACAAGTTTTTAGCTTATCTGGATAATCAGAATATTTTTTTAGCATAAATAAATAATGAAAAATATTATTTATAATAGATTAAAAAATACTGCAATTTTATATGTAAATTGTACGTTAAGAGTTAATAATTTATAAATAAAATAAAAATGATACTTCCAATAATTTATTTATTAATAATAATTTATTTAAAATAATATCTAATATTTTATATATTATATATATATAATATAATATATATAATATATATATTCTTAATTCAAAAATCCAAAGGTTAATTAATCAGATCTCAAATTATCTCTGCTCTTGGCTAGAATTTTTAAATCTTATCACGTTTCCAATGAAAAATGTTTTTTCTCTAACTGTAATCTGAAGAAAGAAAGTTATTGAGTTTACTAATAGTTATACATGTTATAAATAATGGTAAATGTAAGGTTATTTATTTGCTTTATTAAGAACAAGGAGCAGCGGAGCATTACAAATTTATTGTATTTGCTAGTTGACTTGGAGCTAGGCCAAGTAGCTCGGAAAATTATGAGCATTTTTAAGAAAACTTAACTTTTCTCAGACCACTCCGTGTTTTACGGTTTACTTATCTACACAGTTTTATACTTGGTCTTAATAAATTTAGGGTATTAACATAAAAGTGTTTAATCATTACCTAAAACGAGTTGCCGGGTATGGAATGAAGCTTTTCTATTGATTGGCAAATTTTAAGTAGAACTAATAATGCAAAGCAATCAATGCGTAGAATCTATAACGATCATGATATATTCTATCTCAATCCTACAGATAGGCAAAGAGAAGCGTGACTATTTGCGAATGAAAAGCTTGGTAGCCGGCAAGAATTATTTGCTGTTACTCTGGCATTCGTAGAGAGGTGACTACAAATTAGTCGATCAGAAATTAATAAGAGAATAAGATCTGGCCGCAAGCTATAGCGCACTGATAGTGAGACTTACTTAATAATAAGTTAATAAGGTGATCTCATCACACCTTTTAGAAAATAATTTTTTAAATACCAAGTGAAGAATAGAGTGATTACTCCCTAGCGTTTTTTAGATTCCAGAGGCGTCAGAAGAGGAGTTTATAGTGTTGGTCCCTAAGGCAAGGGAGGACGAAGGAGTTAAATATAGCAAGGGTATACTGATCGTTTGCTCTCAATGTACGTACAAGATTTTGTCTTTAAAGGGAAAAATGTAAAAAGTACTAGTCGATTTTTACATTTTCTTCAAAATTCCGTCAGGTTATTAAGATTTTAGTACAAATTATTACTTGTAAGAGTAAAATAGTTGTTTACATCCATTAAGTGTTAACTCCGATAAGTAAACGCCTCAACTTTTTTACCTAAGCTGTTCATCAAAAAATCTATAAAAGAGTTTTGTTAGTGAACAAACCAATTTTTAAAAACGGAAAAAAGTACACATTTTTATTATAACGGAGAAGTTCAATTTAATTATTAGCGTCTTGAAACTTATCTACGTTTCCTAGGTTATCTTCATTTATATTTGTTAAGTTTAATTACTGTAACTACACTGAATTTGCATCCGCAATAAATATTATTTACAAAAAAAAAGAGAAAGAACCTCACAGACATACATTTAGTAAAAGTATCGGCACTTTCAACTAAATGTTAGTATAGATTTTTAGAAACAACAAATATTTATAAAAATAAATAAAATTTATTTTCGGTTAATCTTTTGAATTAGTTTACGTATTTCATCAACTAATTCGATTTTTAACTTATTAGTATTATTTCTTCTTGAAATCAATGAGTTATTTATTATTTATTTATTATTATTATTATTTATTTATTATGCCAGTAAAAACAGGCATAACTAACAATAAAAAGTAATTGTATTTTGTTAAAATTAAACATAAATATACCGTTTTCGTGTGAAACGATAAAAACAAGAGCCTGTTCGTTAGAAACGAACCACTATACAGGTTGCACCAAATCGGGAAGAACATAAGAAATCTTAAGTTTTTCATTGTTGGTTCATTTCTTTCCTAAGTTTTATTCTCTCTGTATTTATAGAACAGGGTGTAATCGTATATTTTCCTCCCTCTAAAGGGTCAAAAGTGATTTTTTCTCCCTTCTATAGGAAAAAATAATTAAATCTCTATTACAAATCTTTTTAAGCTACTTTCTAGTCTTTACTCGAACTAAACCTGTTGATAGTAAAGAATAAACTACCACTTATACACATGACACGAATAACTTTTAATCCTTGGAGATCTTCATTAGTCCCTAAGTGGCATCGGACATTTTTTCTTTAAAGGGAAAAAATTACAAAGTACTTTTTTATGCTTGCGTCGTTTTCTCACCAGAACTTATAATCTCATCACAAATTAGCAGGAAAGATAACAGTCAGGTGACATTGGTGATTTTGGCACTTCTGTAGGAACCTGGCCGTGTCAAGTAGACAACATAAGGGAATAAAATCTTTTCATAAAAACAAGATCCTTTCAAAGTCTAAACCTTGTATGAAATGAAATAGCATTACTTTAAAATTGGACAGCTCATCCCTTCTTTAAGATAAGTTATCATGGGGCTATTTGGCCGGTTAGTGTTTATCTAAGTAGGTTAAACTCCATAGCTCAAGTTACTAAAAGCAAAGGTTGTTGTTGCTGTTTAGACGGAACCTATTTTTTCATTTCCACTAGTTTTCCATTAGTGGTTAGTTCGGCAGTAGCAGGCATTTGGACTTTAGTTGCTTTAGTGGTTTTCCTAAACCTTGTAGTGATGTTTTCAAACCATTTTCTATAAAGAGGTTTTCTCACACCAGCCTTAACTTTTCTCCCGCCAATACATGTTTTCACCCTCACCGCCTCTCTACCGCCCTTCGCTTCTACTAATGCTCTTTTACCACTTTTTTAAAAGCCGACAGGTTTTCCCACTTACCCTACGAAAAATCTTCTATAATATAAACCCTTGGTACATGATTTTAAAAGATTTTTTTATGCTAGTCTTATGTAAAATCTCAAGCTCTTGGGTTTGAGGTGTCTTAGAAACTCATCTTACAAAATAGCTTCTCTGAAGAGTTCAGTAAAGCACTTATATATCTCAGGGCAAAATGTATTCAAATAAATACACTCTATAGTTACAAACGTGCCAAAGCCATGTTTTAAAATTTACAGACAATGTTAGACATGCTGTGCCAAAATAATCAGCTTTGGTATTATCGATGACCAAATCAAGTAAATTTTTAGTTGACCTCCTTTTGAGTTGATTCATATGATGGTGGTTACATAACTCAATACAGCCTATCACTAAACCTCAGTGTCTATAGTGTCATAAAGAAAAAACCTTCACATAAGTTAAAACACAGTTAAAATGAAAGTAAAAAACAATGTTTAATAAGTTGATTAATGTAAAAAACGTTAAACAGATCCAACAAAAGTAAAATAAACAGATAAAGTTTTATTGAAATACTGTTAGATAACAGTTTTATTAATAAGGTTACCGAAATGTCTTTACTTAATGTATATAAAATAGTAAATTAAATAGAAATATTCAAGGACTAAATTCTTCATTATTGTACCTTGAATTTTAATTCTTAAGAGTCTAATAATCAATTTGTCAAACAAATAATCTTATAATATACCTATGCCAGTGTCTACCAGTGCTGGGTTCTAATTGAAATAAAACCGTACCAACGTTTAATTTAAAGGCATTAACTTGATACTACTATTGGCACCATTATTGTGGCAGTGCTTTATTTCCATTCTCTTAATTCCATTTACTTCCGTTCTCCTTAATAAATAAGTGTTGACGATGTAGGTCTTTCGGTGGTAAACCGCGTCAATGTAGACGAAGAATCCGACGGTTTGCTTCCACTCAACCAGACAAGAAACCCTAACGCGACCTTCAAGTGGATTACGTCGTACTATACCTTCGAACCCTACTATCCCTTCTCGTGGCTATAATATTCATCCAGACTAGGTCAGATACAGGTATAAATAGAGCCACCCTCGTCTCCATTTTCAGTTCAGTGTTGTAGAGCATTGTGTTTTGATCCATGATGTTCTGCACCCCTGAAGGTGCCTCCCACAGTGGAAGCGGAACGTCGAATTCTTCATCTACATTGACGCAGTCATCACTGGAAGACCTTAATCTTCATGACAGTAACCACGGAAGACAACCCAGTTTATTAAAGAAATGTTATTAGAGTCTGTCAGTCCATAAACGAGTTTAATCTAATGCATGTCAAGTGACAAGGGGCCAACCAATGCACGGATGATGTGAGCTCTGTTATACTACATGCTAAGAGAATCTCAATAATATCAAACTTGGTCTCAGATGAGAATCCAGATGCCAATCTTCAAATGTTCATTTTCCTTTTATATTTAGACAAACAAAGTATATCCAGATCAGCATCTACTGTCTCATTATATCCTGCCTTTATCTGTATCTTCACTTCCTTCCTTCCTTACTATATTTACTGCATTATTTACAATAACTGATATGAATAGTAATAAATATTATAAACCTAGATTATAAGATTATAACCTTATAATAGTGGACGGGCTCTTTTAAGATTTAAAAACAATACTATAATAAACCGCGAAGGTTTTCGCGGTTATTGTCATGAGGGTTCAAGTCTTCCGGTGGTGAATCCGTCAATGTAGATAATAAATCCACCACATCTACAATAACGTAGACAACACCCAAAGACCTAAATCTTCATAACCATAGCATACTTTTATCTGTTTTATAAACCTCTAGTTCAAAAACATTTATGTAATAAAATTTAATATTAAATAGTTACAAATGTTTATATTGAAGATAAAGGTAACTAGTTTGCATATTTTAGCAAAAATCGATTAATACATCAGATAAATGCAAGCAAACATTAGTTATTCACCGAGGGAAACCTATCGCGCTGGAAAATTCCCGGTAAAATCATTCCTAGTGTAAAATCCAAAGCAACATCATCTAGTGGAAATAAATTTTCATACTAGCTTTTAAGACTGTATTGAATTTAATATTACTTAACCTTACTTCTCCCAAATCGATTCCTTCTCCATTAATAGCTGACACAATAATTCCTTCTAAATTGATTGTTCCTAATAATTTGCTTCTAATGTGATGGGATTCTACTGATTGCTTCCCTCTTTGTTATTTCATCCAATGATACTTGATGATACTTACCCAATAATTGCAATCCACCTGATTGCTATCAGGTAGATGCAACATGAAGTTCATATTTCCAGGTCATTTTTCTTCTATTGATGAGTTACACAATGATTGCTCCTAAACTGATTGATGACTTACCCAATGATTGCTTTTTAACTGATTGCGTCCTGCTTGATTGTTTTCCTTCGAATGATTCCTTTATTGAAGACTTACCCAATAATTGCTTCCCACTGATAGCTTTCCTGCCCTCCTCTATAGATGACTTTCCTAACAACTGCTTCTTAACTGACTGTATTCCTAAAATTGTTTCCTCCATTGAAGATTACCCAATGATTACTCCTAGACTGATTGTATCTTGTTGATTGCTTTTCTTCCCATTGTCCTCTATCGATGACTTACCAAATGATTACTCCTTAACGTTTTGCTTCTCTACCGATAGCTCCTCTATTGATGACTTACCTAAAGATTGCTTCTTTACTGATTGAATCTCTTCCTTTTACTGCAACCGTGATCTTTTTCATTGCTTCTAATCAGAATGCATTGACATACATCCTGCTGTTTGCTTTTCTTTTTGATCCTATTGATTCTTTTTATTGGACCATTGCTGCAACCTATTTTATAACAACTACCATCACTAGAAACGGTCGATTTATTAGTAGAAGTATAGAAGGCAAAAGTTTTCTGGTACAAGACCCACTGACGAGGAAAATTACTGTCTCCAACGTGACGTTTTACGCTAACATGCAATGTTACCCAGACATTCCAGGTCCGGGTCATCCTTCAAAACTTGGGAGGGGTGTTTTTAGAATGTTTAGCTTCACGATGATGCGAATATTCAATGTTTCCAACAGTGGAGTTTACTATCTTTACTGATAGTAAACTTCTATCAGTAAAGATAAGCAGTAGATAAATGAATACGATAGATTCAACATCTGCAATGACGCGGTTACCACCGGAAGACATTAAGCTTTATATAATTTTATATTGTATTAATAAACTCTTTTTAATTCAATTTTATGAAGTTCCAATATTTGTTTTATTATTTTGTAAACATTTACTTGAGTAAATTACTTTTGTTTTTAATTTTAATTTCCTTCACCAAGTTAAGCTATATTTCTTTATTATTTCATGCATATTATTATAGGGAAAATGTTGTGTTAGCAAACAAAATCCGAATGTCACCGGAATTATCTGTTTCAGGTTTTTAAAGACCTCCAGAGTGGTTTTCACAAAGTTTATCTGTATGTGTGTGTGTGTGTCTGTCTGTTATCCTCGTAGCTCCTAGTACATTTACTCTAGAGAGTTAAAACTTTGTACAAAATATCTCCACCGCAGTAGTTGTGCTATTCAGAATATAATTGTTTTATGATGTCATTAACTCGTCATAATGACACAGCGAAAATAAAAAAAAATTAAACGCGGAAATGATACGATCGGATTGAGACTTAGCACGCACGTAGCCATGTATAAGACTAACATAAGTGCAAAGTTTAATCTCAGTATCAGTATTAATTCAACTTTTATCAAATGACTTGTGTTCGTTGTTTAAAAAATTGATAGAAATCAGAAAATAATCCAATTGAGTTGAAATTTAGCAACATTTTGAATAAATTTTAATGTAATATAATTTGCGTTACCCCATTCCCTTTGAAAAATTCACAAATAATTGAGTTAGAAGCAGTAACGATAATTCTTAGCAGAATTAAACGAGCTTTTTACATCTCGTATAGTATCCAGTTTTTTACATTACATTACAACTTTTTAACGTGACGTTAATATCACAACGTAAAAATCTCTATGTAAACAACTATGGCCCGTATTCACCAACTCGAACTCAAATTCGTTTAAATCATTCCTGAATTTAAAAGTTTGTCGGTATTCACCAAGCTGAATATATACTTCGTCTACACGCGGGGTTAAACAGTGGATTCAACCCCGCGATCAAACTTATTAGGGGTTTAACCCCAACTGTTCGCACGATATTTTTTATCTATAGTGTAGACTCTCCTCCGATAAAAAATGAGTTGCAAGGTTGAAGCCCGTGTTAAATCCTGTTCACACGACAACTGCATGGGTTAAACGCTAACGGGGTTTAACCCATTCAGGGTTTCAACACGAGGTTGAACCCCCTGCCAAAGCGTCTGGACAAATTAATAATTTCGTTTAATTTAATCAAAACATATATTGTTTGAATTCGACTATAATTGAGATTTTCGTGTTGTAATATTGGCGAAAACGGTCTTACTATTTTGTACCGTTCATTTGATTGTTATAATACTCGATGTGGTTTAGGTTACTTCTTTGATGTTACAAAATTCAACCTATAGAGCCTCTCTAGTAATATATTTATGTCTTAACAGATAAAAAGATATAACAAAAATACGACTAATTTTATATTAAAATTTTAAATAAACAACCTCCAATAGTGATCATTTTGATCAGGATTTATAAAGTCATCACAACTGATCATATTTTGTGTAATATTTGAGTATTATGTGGTCACGTGGTATAAAATTGCGTATGCAAAAACAATTACTACTTAGACACAGCGTATTTAACAGGCGATCGTATTCCGTATGTTTTATTAAATATGATCTAAGCTCCGTTTCACAAAAAGCACATGTTTTTAATACTGCAAATTAAAGCTACAACTTACTTTAAATTGTAATAAATTTGTTTTACTAATACAAAAGTGTAGCCTAGTAATTACAAGCGGATTTTACACACTTGTTTTTAAAATATTCGTAGGTTACAAGTTTTATCTTAGATCTCCTAGGAAACGAGGGTATTCGTATCAAATTCTATTAAAATTTGATTATACCCTCTTAAAGTCTAACACACTACTGTACAAAAGCAATTTGGAACGACAAGTTTCAAAATAAAGCGTTTCACGAATATAATTACAATTTGTTGGAACCTGCAAGAGTTTTTTACTGAGGTTACAAAAGTATTTTGTAAACAATACGTCAAAATATTATTAAAACCCAGATTCATTCATGGTTTTAATAAAACCAAGTTTTGTACTTTTTACTTTTCCTCACCTTCTTACACAGAAGGTATATAGAGGAAAAGTATTGGTTTCACCCAAAAAATTTTGACCCGAGATTTCACTTGAATTATCCATTTTAGGTGTTTTTAGGACCATCTGAACTAACAGACTTGATGTCTGTCTGTCTGTGTGTGTCTGTGTCACGCATAACTCTCACTGTGTTTGTGCTAGATAGTTGAAACTTGGTACAAAAATCGGTCTTTGGGTCTAGTTGTGCTGCCTGGAATATCAAAATTTTTAATGTCACCATTAACCCTATTTGCTTAGTCAGCAAAAATTTAAAAAAATCTAAAAATGACCCGATGGACTTGAAATTTGACAGGAATATACCTCTCAATATGACAAACAAATCTTCTGAATTTCGTTTTGATATTGGCCACCATTTTGAAATCATTTACTTTTGAAATTTAAAATTTTGACGCTTAATAATACCAAAAGTATGCACGTGTTTTTGACATATAACACGTCGTTAAAACCGCAAAAAAATAGGAACAAATATAAAAAACTCCGATCAAGATCTACTAATTAGTTAAAAAGTTATAAGCGAACTCAATTCTTAATTAGTGCGACACTTTTGCTAAACGTAAAAGTTTGTTAACATTTATCAAGTTTACACATTTCCGCCAAAAATTCAAATAATTTAATAAAACCGAGTAAAAATCGGAACTTTTTCTCATTTAAGATTATGCGAAGTTTAACGTTCTTGTATGCTTTTTTATACGGGTACGGGGTATCTCGGAAGTTTAAAAACTCTAGGCCATTGGTAAACATCCTATTCTGAGGACGAGCGAAGCGAGTCCGAAGTTTAAAAACACCAGGCCATTTGTTAACCATCCTATTCTGAGGACGAGCGAAGCGAGTCCGAAGGGTGAGGAAAAGTTCCAAGGTACCCCGTACCCGATTTTTTCTAATGTATTTATGTCTAAAATATGAGAATTAATATTTGTAAAAATTGTTTTAAAAACTCGTATTGAGCACTAGACAACAAATTAACAAAAAGTTAACGATAAAAACTAATTTATAAATTGTTGCGTGCACAAGAAAAGGCATGAAATAACAGCCTTGGTTCTACATGCACTACTCCTTCGAAGGACCAGCCTACACAGGCAACCAGCCTGTACTAACCAAACCCAAGCCTAAGACAGGGTGAATAGTGAGAACACCAGAAGTTACCTTTTAAGAATTATGTAATGTATTGCATACAAAATAAATAACTTATAATAACAAAGCATATAGTAATATATGATTATGATTCTACCTAGACTAACTAATAGAGCATGCACAGCACCCCTGACCTACCTCAATGACTAATGATAACCTTAATAACTTGGTTGCGTTAATAGAAAATAAATAAGCTCTTTTATCACAGTTTATTATCTTACAGCTAAACATAAAGGTTTGAGGATGATAACACAGGTTTAAATAAAGGAAAATGAAACATTACCAAATGACACAAACTACAGTCTATCGTTTAGTTTAAAAATCTTGACAGGTCAGTTTAGACACCAGTGATTCTTATGAAGAAAAAATATCCTTGCAAGAAGGGTGCGGGAAAAAACTATGTAAACAAATCAGGTTATTTTACCCATATTTTCTTGGCGATGTTTTTTTACATTTCTTTTGTGTAGTTTTATTTTAAAATCATTTTTAAGAATAATTTGAAAGTAGTTTTCAAAACAATGTAATCAAAAGAAGAAGCACAAACAAAGTGAACGATTGCCGGGAAGGTTTTTTCCTTACAGCGGTTATTGTGGTAGGGATTTTTTCCCTCTTTTTAAGCGAGAAGTTGGCAGCGGCTTCTCTGATTGGTCAATCCCAAAAATACTTATGACCTTGGGGATTTTTAAACTAAACGATAGACTGTATAGGTGTTGATGAAAGAAAAGTATAAGTGATAACTAAGTCCGCAGTACAGTAAGTTGAAAGGAGAATAGGACTCTGTTCAGGATGTAAATAATTAAAACTAAAGGAACAAATAAACAGTAAATAAATAATGAGGCAATAAAAAAAGGCAAATAATGAAAGGAATGACCACAAACAGGGGTCGACAAGAAAGGAATACAAAATTTATCTTATATCTTAATTTAACTATATATCTATCTTGACTAGAATTATTTTACAATGTAACATCAAATTGACAAAATGTTGACTAGTTTTAGGTAACTGAGCCAGCGGGACTTGATCAGGGTCCACAGAATAATCTATGCTGGACAGTTTGTAAAAATATAATTAATCTTAAACATAAATAATTTATTAATTCCAAATCTCTGTAGTAGGCCAGACAGACGTTTGATAAGTGATTGTAGAAGCATAAGGTATCCAGAATTGGCAATATAATCCCAGGTAGACCAGATTAGAGTAAGGCCGGTAAGAAGACGACCGGCGTACAGCAATGTAAAGTAAAATAGGCAAAACTCACCAAAATCACTATTGTGATCTTTTTTTTAGCACATAACTTACATAAACCATAACTTTTAAGTCCATAAACGGTATAAATAATAATTAAAATAAACCAAAAAATAACAGGCGCGAATTACTTTCAGCCATTATTTTCCAACCAACCTCTAGTTGATATTTCTTCTTATTTCTCCTGATCTTACGTAACCGCTACAGCAAATGTAGCTAACCGCCACAGACATGTGCCGACAAGCTCCCAAATAGACTTAACTGCTACACTGCAACGCACTAAGGCGGTCATAAATAGATCTAACTTTAAGCTAGCTTCAAGTCAGTGTATCTTACAATTCATAAGATGCTGGATGATGTTTGAGCCCGAAATATATAATTTTTAATGCTTTAAAGTAAAATAGAAATATAAACCCTAAATTTACATAAATTATCCTGTTAAATATAAAGGGAAACTCCTGGTGATCCAACATAAATAGTAAAATGAATTTGTAACTTCATACTTTACGAATAGATAAATTGCGTAAAATATTTCGTTAAGTTCTGTCAAAATAAAACTCTCGATATTTTTACTTTTTGTGTGATCAACTAGGTAGCGCTAGTTATACGTAATATTGAGGTTAGGATTACCTTTCAACTTAGGTTTAACATTTTAGGTAGAAGGAACTAAAAATGTTACAATTTGACAAATTTTCATTGAGTTTCACATCAAAATTTATCTATATTACCAAACTTCAAGTGGCAAAGATTGCTGGAAGTGCCATAGAACTTTAATGAGTGAGTGAATGAGAGTCAAAACTGCTTAATTTGAGCCATTGTATCTCAACACCTGTGATTGGTTAAAGATATGAAATTTGGTAAAATAGGTGAACTCAACAAGATCTTTTAGTTTATATTAACATTATATTTTTTAATGTCCTTAATAAGAAGATACGAGGAAGTAAAAATAGCCTCGAGATGCTTACTGTAAAAGTTTGTACACCAGTGACCGCTAGACTTGGCGGGGTGCCCCCAGATTAAATAAAAATAAACTGTATTTAACAATATACGATAATGTACAAGTTAATTTTCACTACAATCATATAAAAATACAGGTAAAGTATTAAAAATTATTTGTAATAAAGGTAAACCTTCGGTATACGGTATCCCCTGTTATCAATACTATATATCGATATATTTAGTTTAGAGATATGACGTAGGATTAATCGATATATGCCTTTTCTTTTACGTTTATGAACATATTTTATTATTTTTTTAAATGTTTTTTTTGTTGTTTGTGATTTTATTTATTTGTTGTAAAATGGTTTATAACTATTTTTATATTTTTTTATGTTTTTATAATTTTTTAACTATGTTTTCATAAGAATAATCGATGATACAGCACATTTTATTTTATACGGAGTTACAAACGTTACAAACGTTTTTTTTGTACGGAGTACAATCTTTAGTATTGGTTAAATAATTATTATTTTATTATTTTACTGCTAAGGTGGGGGATGGTAGATACGGAGAAACATAAACATCTGAAGACGGTGCTGTAGTTTGGGGGAACACGGTAAAGTACGCGGCCTATAAAAGTACCACAGGATAGCACAGAGTGAAAATGGGCAAAATAAACTATTTTGGCCTACATACAATAAACAATGTTTCTACATAAAATACATGTAGAAACATTATTTTGCATATACCTACTTGTTCATGATTGCTTATCAATTTTATAAATTGAAAATAAAATAGGACTTAAAAAAGAACCTTGCCTTACGCCATGTATTATAACCAAAACAGGAGGCTTTCAGCGGCGTCGGTGCTACAGCCATGCCTCATAGTTTTGTTCTATATCAATTTGTCATATTAATAGTTTATATAAGTTGCATACTGCTACAAAATAAGTAAATACTTAAATGTATTAGTCGAAAAACGTGATTTTTTTACATTATGTTACATACGTCATTCATTATTACCAAAATTAATACTGATATTTACATGAAACTTGCCCATAGATAGTAGTACAAACATTATGTCAAAAATGTCAGCCCGATCAAAACACTTTATAAAGATTTGTGATATTTTGAAATGTTTGTGGGGTTATTATTGTGAGTTGATGATATCAAAAATATTTTATAAACAATAAAGTTTTGGACATTAATAAGGTTGGTATTTTCTACCACGTTTCATTCTCAAACAGGAGAGGTGAAAGAACATGTAAGATACCTGAACCTCTCCTTTTATTTTTTTCTTAGTTCCTCTTTTTTATAAACATAATTTAGAACATGTATTATAATTTTTTATAAACATGTGATTTTTGTAAGAAAAAAATAATAAACTTTTTATTTATTTATTTCGATTAAAAAGTCAGGCAGCTTATCAGGCCCCAATCTGATAAATGCATTGTTCCATTAAAAAGGAAAAACACTCCTTACTCGAAACTTTTTAGAAGCGATGGTTTTTTGCGTATCGGATTATAAAATATTTTTGGTTACTTATAGTAATCGTATCGATTCCGCATAGAGTTTCCCGCTTAATAATTTTATATTATCCGATAGAGTTGAAATTTAGAGCAAGTATATCCGTTTGTCTAATATATAAGTATATTAAGTTTTATTTTATTACGGCTACTTTTAAATTTCTTATGTTAAAAATTATTGTTGTGATATATTGGCTCTGTACTCTAAAAAATTTAATTAATTCAACTAAAATGTTTACTTAATTATTTGTTATTATTGATTTTGATAATAAATGTGAAAGCCTAGGCTTTCATTAATGTAAGTTTATATTTTTGTTACCAAACAGTACCCACTCTTTAAAGCAAATGGAGGAAATTAGTATCGATCCAAAAAAATAAACTGGGATGAGGGCAAAATCACTAAAAAGAGGTTTTCCTGAGATTTAGTTTTCCCCAAAGGCCCAAGAGAGGACATTTTAACTTTAAAGAACTCCTGAAAACTCCATTCGGACTTAAAAGTAAAAAAAAAACTTTTTACTTCAAAATATTTTTAAACGGTTTTATTTCTGGATGGAACTTTGTAAAACACAAGTTTAATAAGGACTATAACAGTTTTACAGTGATTTTTCTTTTTAAGCCCTTTTAAAACATTTCTTCTGTAGAGAGAATTTTACTAATACCAGAAAACCAGAATCGTTTTCCCAAAAGTCCAATTTTTTAAGGAGACTGTAAGGAAAAGTAAATACAGAAGTTGTACTTTGTAAATTAGTTGGGCTTAGCTTTTTCCTTTTTCTTACTTATTATTTTTTCCCTTTTTTTATTTATTTTTTATTATAATACTTTTATTAATAGCATTGAAAAAAGGCTACGTTTTCTTTTTATCCAGGGAGTGGCTGTCATTCAGGATAGAAAGAAATTAAAATTGTGTTTTGGGGCTTCATACCCATGTTAAAAAAAAACTCGGCCACAGATTTAATTTTAATTGTCATTTTAGTAAATGTTTATCAGAAAATGACGTTTATGTGATTTTTGGATGTGGAAATGGAAAGGGAGATAATAGAGGGAATCGATTCCGATCAACATCTTGATTCGAAAAATAAATGTAATCAAAACTGAATAAATGTATGTGTGTGTGTGCACACACTAACACAGATATATATTAAGTAGTTTTATCTTTAATTTCTCATGAGCATGACTTATTAGTAATTATTTTAACATCTATGCTCAGATTGTAATCACTTATTTTCTTTTTAGGTTTATGGAACATCAATATGCCTTGAATTGCTTGCTAAGGATGACATGTGTTTTATCTATAATGTCCCTTGTGCTGAGTGCCCAGGTATTTACATAGGTGAATCTCACAAATCCTAGGCAAACAGGAGAGACAAACATGAAGGTAGTATCATAAGAAGGGAAAATTACACAGCATTATCAAGTCAAGCCACAGAGTGAAGCATAATTTCAATTTCAACCATGCTAAAATAATGGATCATGAGACCAATGATTACAAGCCAAAGATTCTTGAAGCTATTTATATATCTAATAAACCAGCTAATAATAATTATAAGCAAGATTCTAAAGGCTTACATAAAAAGTTCGTACTCTTGACTCAAAAACAAAATTAAGGAACATCAGCGAAAAGTTGTGAACCTTAATCTTAAAAGATTGCTGAATCAGTTACCCTTGTTATTGACGTCACAACACTCCTTTTTAATAGGGTTTGTATCCTCTCAATAGTTCATTTCAGTACCAAGTTTGATTTAATAAATTCATGACGACATGAAAAAAATATTTTTAATAGTGTTAAAACAGTGGATTGGACTCAGTTGAGCCCGGGTTTAGCTTATTTAGACCATCCTAAGAGGCTCAAATGTTTAGAACAAGGAAGCTAATTTTAGTTCCCCCTCCTACTTTCCTTTTTACTTCCATCGTCTGATCAATCCTATAAACGTCATTTTCTGGTGAAATTTCGCTAAAGGAATTTAATGAGTACTTGGCTTAAAATAAGTGAACGCATTGCTTTGTGGTTTCTACATGTAAGGATTCAGTAAGCTTCCCCGGTTTCAGATTGTTATAGTATAACACATCATTTTAATTAGTTGACAGGCCAATGCTGTTAGTCCTGGATGGTAAACCCCGCCCACAATTTCACATTGGACAAACCTCATAGGTTCCTCATCACTATTTCCCGCTATTAACGTGTTCTATACCATGGTGTGCCCATAATGCGTTTGCTCTTTGTCCATCAAATTGGCGAAATGGAAATGAAAAAGAAAAGAGGAGGAAATGTAAAAATATGTCAGTAGCATCATTATCCGCAATTTTTAAAACCTAAAATGGTAACTGTAATAGTTTGTTTGCTAAATAAAATACAAAAATGTCTACTATCATAAATTGCTAAATAACCTCTCAAAGTGTAGCGAATTGCAAATTTATCCAGCTATATTAATAAAATGTTGACTTTTTGTTCTCTGCAATAAATAATTTTCATCTTGTCTATTGATTAATTATCTATCATTGATTTTAATAAAAAAGTCTCCCACTCAACAAAGTATTTTGCTATAAAAAACCTTATTTAATATTCAGGAAAAGTAGGAGAGCTTTATTGGCAGAGAAAAAACATCAATATCCGAGGAAACTCTTCTCTAATTTTCAATGACTTTTCTTTAACTTTTTACATTGTCTTATATAAAGGCAAAAGTCGTCATTTCTTTTAAGTTTTCAATAAAATCTACAGTAAGAGTTTAATTGCATAAGTTTATCGTTTTAAAAATGAATATAGCTAAAATTTCATGAAAGTGTTCCACGCCTGCTTCGTGTGTATTGTTAAGGCAGTATTTTTCTTGGATCTTTTTTAAATGTCAAAATTGAAAGTAATTATTTCATTTTTATTTTGCTCGGATTAGCATTCTTTCTAATTAGACAATCTGTAATAAAGCTACCTTTATACTGCAGTTAGATGATTTGTCTATTGTCTTATTTAAATACTTGTACATAATTTGCACAGTTTTTTACCTTTTAACACCTACTGCCCAAGGTATGGATTGAGTTCATCCTAAAAACCTACAGCGAGATTTTATCAGTGTTATCCGTTTTTGGCGATCTTCAAACAATATGAGGGGTTTTTATCATGATGGGGTTGTGTCTCCAATGAGTCTACTCTCACTGTATTAGTGTTAAAAAGTTGAAACTTGGCTAGTAATCAGACTTTTATTGTAGTTGCGCTGAACGGAAATTTAAATTATTTAAGCATAATAACTTATATAACCTTACCATATAACCTTTTATTTTATAACCATTGTTAAAAAAACTAGATTTATTGTAGTGTGAGATTTATTGATTATTGTGTGATTATTAGTTTGGATAAGAGCATTCATTAAACAGGATTAGCAATGGAATATCAAAAACGGAATCAAAATAAAGAAAATTAGATATAACGTTCATGACTTACAGGCTTTGTCCTCCTCAGAATATAAAAATCACCTTATCTATATTCCAATTCATTTTCAGACTTGCTTCAAATACATCTTCAGACTCGCTTCCAATACGTTGTCATACTTGCTTCCAATACATCTGTAGGCTCGCTTCTAATACATTTGCATACTTGCTTCCAATACGTCTTCAGACTCGCTTCCAATACATTTTCATACTTGCTTCAAATACATCTTCAGACTCGCTTCCAATGCGTTGTCATACTTGCTTCCAATACATCTTCAGACTCGCTTCCAATACGTTGTCATACTTGCTTCCAATACATTCAGACTCGCTTCCAATACGTTGTCATACTTGCTTCCAATACATCTTCAGGCTTGCTTCTAATACATTTTCATACTTGCTTCCAATACGTCTTCAGACTAGCTTCCAATTCATTTTCAGACTCGCTTCCCATTCGTCTTCAGATAGTAAAAACATCTAAAGACGAATTCCAATTGGTCACCCATGCAGGCACTGACCTCGATCGAAGCTGCTTAACACTTGTAATCCGGAAAAACCGTAAATATACTAACCATATTAATATGAAACTTAAAATTTATGATGAGTCATTAATGACAATTAATGCCGTCCTAGGAATATTATTTCTTTGGTCGCACAACTAAACCTAAAGATTGATTTTTGCACCAAGTTTCAGTGTTCTGAAATGTTATCAATGTATTCCAGCATGAATACGCTGGGAGCTACATAGATAACACACACACACACACACACAGATAGACATAGACAGACGACTTGGTTAAACAACCTTAGAAGTCTTAAAACTTCTGAAACGGACAATTCAGGTTAAATCCTAGTTTTAGATTACCTACGGTATAAATGAGGAAAAATAGAAATATTAAAAATAAGTAAACAGATATAAAATCAACACGCTTACTCTGATAAATATTTGATTACGAACAAAGAAATCATTGTTAATAATTATTGTCTATTGACAATTGTTTGAAAAATGTAAGAAATATATGTTTTTATCTGACAACGAACAGGAGAAATTTATATTTTTTGGAATAATTAGATTTTAGATATTTTTCTATATGCCTTCAGGGCTTAGTTAGGTTATGTTTGCATTACCCTCTCCCCTGCACTGCGAGATCCATATCAATTAGCCCTCTAAACTTTTGAAATTATCTTTTAGTTTATAAAATTGTATTATGGACAAGTAACTTGATATGAGTAGTAGTGTACACAGTTTCCAAATTCCCACTAACTCATCAAAAAGGCAGACGCAAACATAATATTCTAAAATACTAGGTAATAATTATTTACTAATTATTTCCATATTTTAATTAATAAACTCATTTAGCTTCATCTTTTTAACATGACTAAAGAGTTTATAATTAATCTTATTGAGCTTAATTATAATTAAACATTATCATAATGCCTTAATATTATTGGATATATTCTAATTATAGAATATAATGGATATGCAATGAATAATAGCATAAGGAAAATTATGAAGCTGATTTTATGTTGCAAGTTGACAGGAGGAGGAAGCTTTTAGCGAAATTTAAAGTGATGGTAGGCTACCTAAAATTATCTTTACTAGGAAAATTATAATTTTAAAGTTTTACCCTTCTACAATTACATTATTTTAGGGTATATTTCGAACAGATTTCATCTAATGTAGCACACGTGTGTTTTAAACAATTCTGAAGCTATATTTCGAGTTAATTTTTTTATGAACTTCGGGTTTAAACTTTTTCCAAGAAGTTAGTCTTTAGAATCGAATCAAAAATAGGAAAACCGGGTCATTTTAAGAATTAATAATGCAAAAAAACATTGACAACTAAACCGTCAATTAAATCATTCACAACGGCCCCTCTACTAAAACAAAATTATTGACTCACGAGCAAGAACACAAACACTTATTGCAAGGTCTGAAAACCTTGTGGAAACTACTCTGAAGGTCGGTGGTCTCGAAAATCTAAAACTGCTAATTCAGGTGTAATCTCCGTTTAATGAATTATAACATAGGGCTGCTTAACTTTTTTTCTTCATTTGAGAAGCCAGAATTTGAACCCCTGCTCCAAGGTCTGATTACAGCGCATGTACATTACAGTCTTTATTTTTTAAGTCATATCTTACAAATTATTTTACAGCTATCATTTGTTTTAAAGAAAGGGTGGTAGAAATAGAGTAAGGAAGTACCTGCCTTACTGGGAGTGCCAACAAGTGTTTTACTTTATTTTAATTCCCAAAGCAGTTTTACTTTTATACCAAACACTATAAATATGGATATCCGACGAATTAAATAGTGGCCTAAAATCTCTACTTTAGGTACTTTCTAAATCATAAGAGATGTAAGGAATATATAGGCTGCTTATCTAAAATACGCTCTTCCATGGAAGGCATTCCGATTATCATTTAGCGAGCATATACTCCATTTAGTGGCGTAGCCAGGACGGCGAGGGACTAAGCCAACTTCAGTCCCTCCCCCCAGAAATTTGTACATAACCTGAACCTGTAATGAAACTGGGGTTCAATTATTTTGGATTTAAATTCTTTCGTCATTTTATACAATAGTTGGCCTCAAATAGTTATCCTAAAGTACTTTGACAGTGTCCAGATACGAAAATAATTGCCAGATCAAAAGAAAACCAAAGAGTACTATAAATCCACCACACGCATAATCAATTAAACAAAACAGTGTCATGAACTTGTGTTTAAATCGCTACTTAATCTAGTTCATACTTTTAAACTTTTGATTTGAGAATGGTGAGACCTTGACGCAGGTCCTGAGTATATATACATACATACATAAAATCAAAAGAAGCAGATCTGGCTTTCGGGAATAATGCTATTAACGATGCTAGTAACTTAACTGCAAGACTGTTGAAAGACTAAAGCCTTACTACAGCCAGGCTTCAATTAGGTCTGCTTATTTTTAAAAACCTATTTGGTGGAGGAACGAGCTAATTTTTTATATCATTTTAATATCGTCTAATTTGTTTTAATTATTTTTTATTACTCCAAACAAAATTAAGTCTGAAACGAATTTCGAGTCAATTTATTCTTTTCTTCGGGTCCCTATTAGAATTGCTGGGGGTGCTACTCTCAGAAAATAGTTAAAAAATTGATCGTTCTCCTTCAACATCAAAAGATCCCGCTCCAAAAAAATGGAAAAATGTCCCTCTTATTAAGATTTAGAGGCTCTAACCACAAACATAGAAAACCATTTGTACTCCCATGGGGAAAAAGTTACTTTTTACTCCCAAGTAAATTAAGAGTACTTCTTAAATCCCTTAAAAATAGCCCGTAAATGTCAGATTATATACTGAATCTAATAAAACTTTTTGGGCTATACTTATAAAAATACATTGCCATGCATAGCACACTTATATTGTTTTATATACTTATTTTAATTAAAAATTATATGACCTATGAATAAGTTACTTTAAACATTTAATTATGTTACTTAAATGGTATGGATATTTAGATCATTCCGCAGCGGAAGCAGCATGAATGAAAATGAAGAATCCGAAGTGTCGCTTTCTCATTGGGAGGCGATTAACACATCATGAACGTAGAATATCATTAATGAGAATATAAAGAATGAGAACAACAAACTGAATAATTTCGAAAATCTCAGATCAACTTTGTAAAATAGTGAGTTTTTATTTATGATAACATCCTTGTAGATTATTCCCCCAGAGGAAGTGAAACGTCAGATTCATCATCTATAACGAACTTTAACGGAGCGTGATATGCTTGGTTCTTTACCACCGAAAGACCTTAATCTTCACGACAATAATCGAGGAGGCCCACGCAGTTTATTGAATAAATATTAAAAGTATATTAAAAGTTAATTAATTATTTATGAAATACGTCAATAAATATTATCAATTAGATTAAAACAAGCGACAAAGTATTATATAGTACATAATCTCCAAAAAGCCTTTAAGAAAATAATGTTATGAAAAGAAAGGCTGCAAATTAATGTACTGACTACTTATTGAATGAAGAAATGCTAAGTAAGCTTACCGTTCGTTCGCCGAGGTTTCTGACTCGGCAGGGCAAGTAAGCAGTCCCTCCAAGCTGGATAGTGTGGTTTACAACAGTGTTGTTATCGAACACTGGTTCAGTGAGTCTTTGAAATTCTTCAAAACTTGAATACCACAGGTCTTTCAGCTCTGTTTTACTCTCTGAAACACAACGGGAAAACACAAACTATAATTAAAATAATTTGTTCACATCCTAATCCTTACTTAAATTAGCATTCAATGCATGTGCTGCAGGACTTGAAAAAACAATTTAGATTTTCTGAAATCGTAGGATAATGAAATCGTGTATTAAGAGGTATTTAGGGTGACAGAAACTGACTTTTTGAAAAATGTTACGACCTTAAATCCTTTTAAAAACAGTCCTCTTATTGATAAGAAATGAAGATGATATAAGAAGCCATCTTCGCCCTTTTCTTTGTATTTTATTAAATTAATATGTTGGAAGGTAAAACACATTTAAGTGTATTTAGTATTTTATTATTCGATTAGTAATAAAATGCAATTTAATGATGTTGATAATTTTTTACTTTCCATCATTAATACCGTATGTAATAAGGAAAAAGTATTGCGCTTGCACTGAAAAACCGAAATTCGTCTGATTTTTCCGCTTTAGGTGCCTCCTGAGCAGTTTTTACTCTTATGATTCAAAAGTTACAACATCATATTTACCTCCACGGTGGCTGAAATTCCAAAGAAGCGAGATTACTCTTTTTTATGCCAAACTTTTAATGTATTAACTAATAAGCAACTGAAATGTCTGTATGCCATGTATAAAATATATGAAATGAATAAACCTATATTCTTTTCCAACGCAAGACTCGGTTTATCGTCTTCAAGTTCCTCAATGCCACAATTCATTCTATGATAATTTGTTTACTGTCTCTTCCATTCGTCTCTTTAATGAATCACCACAATCGGTTAATGAACTGAATAATATTAATAGTTTAAGAATGTTATGAAGATAAAATTGTAACAGTTATATTCAAATTGTTAGTACACATACTTCGTCATTAGAGTTTTTACTAATGCTTACTATGAATTTTTCCTTAAATTTATCATTTTTCTTAAGTTTTCACTAATTAAAATTACGCTAAAAGTTTTATGTTCTTCTATAAAATTATATTCTAAAATTCAAAATACTTAATTTTAAATAGTTATTTTTTGAAGTGCAGCTCTTAATATTATTAGCTTTATACCTACTAGGTCCAAAATAAGAAAAACTCATCCTTTCTATTTTTTTTTTATATCAACTTCATTTGTTTAAGGAAACTTGTATTATTATTTTTAATTTTACATTAAAATACATTTCTTAGAATTTATAACAGCACCTAGCTACAAACTTTTATTTTTATTTTTAATCAGTTGGCAACAGAAATAATTTATGTACAAATTGTAACTATTGTAAATTTATGTCTGGTTAAGTGGAAGAGAGGATCTTAACTCCTAACATTGCCAGATAAAAAAAGCAATTTATCTATCTATGTATCACAAAGTTGTTTGTCTGTTGAGTGTGTCTGTTATCATCATGGATCGTATTGTAGTTTTTCTATAGATTTAAAACTTGGTACAAAAATCAATCTTGTCTCAAATTATATGTACTTTTAATTTTGTATTACGGTAGCAACATTGATGGGGGGGGGGATTCAGTTTTGCGATGTTCGTTTTTTTCAACATCAATAATTTTAGACCAAGAGCCCAAGGGTGTTTTGTTAATAAAAAGTGTAATGGCTAGAACCGGTCTCAATTTTTCGTAAATACCTTCCTGGACAAGGATTTGCAATTCTGCCGACTCGTATCGGATGGGTGTCCCAGGCAGAACGCACTTTAGGGGTCAAAGGTTCTGCCTGGGACACCCATCTGATACGAGTCGGCAGAATTGCAGATCCTTGTTCAGGAAGGTATTTACGAAAAATTAAACCCGTTTCCAGACATTACACTTTTTATTAACTTGGGTGGTAAATTTGACCTGTAAAGTGCATTCTGCCTAGGACACCCGTCCAATACGAGTCGGCAGAATTGCAGATCCTTGTTCAGGAAGACATTTACGAAAAATTGAGACCGGTTCCAGCCATTAAACTTTTTATTAACAAAACACCCCTGGGCTCTTGGTCTATTTGTTTTAATGTTTACAGACGATTCATTTATTTTATGGCTAAAGTAACACCCTGAACTTCTTACAGACTTTATTATCTGACAATAACGAAGGGAGATCAAAGTAGAGAGGAAGAGCGCAGAGGAAAAGTTTTGAGGTAGTTGACTTTAAGACGTCTCTAACGTTTTTTATCTAGATTGCAGCACGAAAACGAATGAGTTTTGATTTTGTGGCTCTTTAGATTAATAACTATTCCATGTTGACACCATGTACTTGTCTCAACTATTCATGTTTTGCAAAACTCGGTAGTATCAAATGATATAATTTTTCCATGTGTTTACTTTATCTCCCTAAACATCTTTTAAGGTAAAAGATGTTTAGAAGGTCTCGAGGGTAAAAAATATGTTTTAATTACAGTGTAAACGTAATAGCTCTTGAAAAAACGGTTTAGCTATTCTTTTAGACTCTAAAGTTACTATTTTTAGCCTACCTCAAACAACTATATAATTCAGTTCCATGCATCTAAAGGGAAATAGTTACTAAAAATGGATTATATGCGTCCTTGTTAATAAGACAATAATGTTTCCCAGAAACACCAGTAATTAACAAAACATGTCCTGCCCAATAAATAAAGCTGTTATAGTACTGCTCACTAACCCCCAGAGCTTCGTGTCAAAACACCATCGAACATTTTATTAACTGCGACAAAACTTTGCTGTCTACTTTGAAATAACAGTTTATAGTCATAACAGTTAAATGGAAGAACTGCCTATCAAACTATTCATTAGCATGAGGAAAATTTCAGCGACATTTAAATCAAACTGTGAAAAATGAAACTTTCATTTCCTACCTCCTAAACATAAATAGAAGTGAATTTTTCCCAACAGATTCCCTAAACTTTAAGCAATTAATATTGATTTTTACTTTTCTATTCCTACTGCTTCTGTATATATAGAAAAAGTATTGTGTTCAGCCTAAAAATCTGAAACCGGGACATCACCTGAATCATTATTTTTAGGTATTTAGGAAATCTTCTGAATATTTTTAAAAAGTTGTCTCCCACTAGGAGCCTGAGAAAACATTGGCCGAGGACAAGTTAAACCAGCCATAAATTGATTCTCCTCTAGTTAAAGGTTATGCAGCCTCTGGCAAGACTGGACAGAGCCGGTAAAAGAATCAACTGTAAAGTTAAAGATGCCAGGTATAGTCACAGACGTTGCCAAAGTAGTTATTGTTCATATTTTAAGGCTGTTTGTAGAATTATTACTTTGGGCATTGGATAATAATGAAAAATTGAGAAGCGAAACCTATACGAAGTACTATAACCTAAGACAAACGGGCAGATCAAAGTTATTATGCTGTTTTGTGGGATAAATATGAGCATTCTCTTTGAAACTTTTGAAAAAATTAAATAACAAGTTGTGACGAATCAGCTCAGGTAATTAAATATATACACCAAAAACTTAAGCAAACATATGATTGATAAGCAAGAAATCGCGCAATGAAAAACAAAATTCGCCCGGCTTACGGGTCTCTGCGTCAGAATTATTTTATTTGACCCATATTAAGAGATGCGGAAATAGGTCGAAATTTAAAGAGAATATCCTTATTGCTTTAAAGAATAGTTCAACATAATTATGAGGCCTTTTTGAACTAAATTATAAGATATTATACGCAAGCACCTCGAGTACAACTTGGAGTGGTGCCAACATTTTTAAATTTGACTTTCTACATTAAATTTCTGCCTTTACAAGACAATCTGATTTCTCATTCATTTTTAAATATTTTAACAAAAAAAAAAAATACTTTTAACATTTTATAATATAACTTTTAACAAAAGTTGTAATTTTTCTTCTATTTAGATAATTTCTAAACACAGAAGAAAAACTTTGTTTAAAAGAACTTTGAAAGGGAAAACTTGAAAACAGATTTCGAGCAATATTGTTTGAAATAAAAGGAACCACGGGAAATAAATATAGTAAAACAGTTTGAAGTGGTTTGCTATAATCCTATCTTCAAGTTATAAAGAGCCCTTTATGAAGCAGTTTTTATCATCTGGTTAGCTTTACGAGCTGTTTCTTACGTCCCTTTGATTTACGGCCGTTTTCCCAAAGTCCTTTTTTCCCTTAAGAGAAATGTCCTTCCTTAAGACTTTAATGTCCAACCTACAATATTATAACTTGTTACAATAAAGACTGTTTTATGAGCAAAACGAAAAATAAAAAAACCCCAGGCTTAAAAGTTTTATTAAAACAGGAGAATGTTTTGTAAGCGCGTTAAAACGTTGTCGGACAAGGTCCTTGTTCAACTCATTCATTACGAGAATTTTCGTTGGGATTTTCCCTTGTTTTTCCGCTACTTAGTTTTCATAATGACGATGTTTTTTGCCCTTTTAAGTTTTAAATTTCTCGAGTTTTAAGGACGCAATGAAAAGTAATCGAATTTTCAAGCTTTTCAGATTTGTTCAGGATTTAATTTGTATTACTTACCCAAGCATTTAATTCATTAGTTTGTCGCTTATGTTGCTAAAGTTGGACCTTACTAGGGGCGTTATAATATTCATCGAAAAGCCAAAAAGTTGTAGAATAAAATTGTTTTGGTTTATTTTTTATCTTTTTTAACATAGTCTAAGCTTTGCCAGGCTGAACACGTGTTGTTAATGTAAATAAAACAGAAAATTTGAAAGGACTAAAGTTTTCAATATTTTATCTAGAATTGTTAAAAATAGGGTTCCTAAAAGTAAAAATAGTCATAATAAGTCATTTGAGAGGCAAAAATTTACCAATTTTATTTAAATTTATTTTTAAAATTAATCTAAAATTTAAAAACAAAATATTAAATAAATATTAATATACATATAATATTAATCAAATATTAGATTTATAATATATTATAAAATATTAATTTAATATTTTATTAATTAAATTATTAAAATAAATACTACTTTAACTATTAGGGTATAAAAATTACACTTTGGAATCCTGTCTGAGTAAATTTTAATTTTTAAAATGAATTTTATTTTTTTTATTTCGCTCTATTAAACGTAATACTAGCTTATTTTGGTACTAAAAACTAAAAAATTAACAAGTAAATTATATGTTCAGGATTAAAAGGGGTTTAAAGTTCAAGGTTAACTGCGGTATTTGGTTTTAGTTCGCTAAGCACTAAAATTCTAAATTTAGTCTCAGACTATATATATATGTTCATTTAATAGGGAAGAACCCTTCTCTATTACATCCTTCATGATATTGACCCTTTGCATACAACTTAACACTGAGTTGCGTGTTACGATCAGAGGTGAAGTGTTCTAAGAAAGACAAATTAGACCACAGTCCGTCCAGTAAGTCTGTATATATTAGAGATCTACTTCACAGCATTGTTGATATAATGTAAGATTTGTTCTATAGTCATGTATTACCTGTTCTAACAATATTATGTTTTTACTTTCATACATACAAATTTTATAAAATTTACACCTCTCTATACAAGAGTTTTGATTATGTAGTAAAAGCCAGGCTCAGTCCCACTGTAGATACAGGATGAATATCTAGAGAAACGTGTCAAAATACTTTTAACTGACTTTTCTCTCTCAAGAGCATTATAACTTTTTCAAAACTCCCGCGAAAAGTGAAAGTTTCGTAACAAAAACCCAGGTTACGCCGTCATATTATGTCACGACATAACCTGTTGAAGTTAAACTGGGTTTCACAGAAAACTTTAGCGGTTATATTGCAAAGCCGGTTTAGTATAACTTTGTCTTACTAACTTGCAAGGAGCAGATTAAATGTAACATTTAGTTGGTTTAAAGGCAGAAAATAGGGATGCGTAAAAGTTTTCAAATCCGCTTTGAGTGTAATGAACCTCACATCCTCCTAAAAATCTTTTATTATCAGTTGTTAATGTTTTAATGTTATTGCTTCTTCTTTCATCTCCCTTCTGTTTATTTCCATACATTTCCATAACTATTTCTGTTAATAGTTATTTCTCTCTTAAACATTTCTTTACTTTGAATTAATTTAAAACTCTTTTCATCAGATTTGATTTCTACTTGTTTGAATGTGATTGAGCACAAGTAGAGTTATTCATTCAAGGAAACGAAGAAAAGAGTCTTTCCACAAAAATAATTGTTTATTGCCAAAGCGCTTTAAACCTAACATGAGGTCATCATCTGTGCCTGGACGTAGAGTCGAGAACCAGAGGTGAGGTGATTTATTCAAGGGCTGTACAATATGCTGATTCAGTAAATTTTGAATAATTATTACAATATTATTTTACTAAATTTAGGAAAAAGTAAGACTTAAAAGTTGTAGCACTGAAGAAAAAAAAACATTTTTAGTCAAGGTCTTTGTTTACCTACGACGCTTTATGATATAAAGGATTAAAGCTTTAAAAATATATAACGAGTATGAGATAGTTAAAGATAGAATATAGAGAGAGGGTAGATGATATTTCAAAAAGCAGAATCTTAAAAATGAAGGGACGAAAGTAGAAAATTGGCAAGACTTAAATATTTGTTTTCTTGAGTGCTACGATTTTTATTTGTATTTTTGTTTCAGAATTTTAAAAAATAAAATCGTAATAATAATTTTAAAATGTAGCTCTCAGTACATTGTCTTGCTCTGGATTATATCACCAGACTTGTGCTTTCCTGACTTTGCCCTATGTTGCTGTAAGTACTATGGCCAAATGGTTCATAAATGGTATGATGTAGAACGCTATCCCTGGGCTCCTGAACTATCATATGTGTGATTAGCTCTAAATCTCTAAAAAAGATAGCATAGTTTAAATATGTGAAAATATGACAAGAGACTAGTCAATAACATTGCAAGTACCGTTTTAAGAAATTTTCGAATAATATAAGACTTTTGAGACGGTACTATATAAAAAGTTTTATATTACTCGAAAATTTGCTAAAACGGTAAATGTTATTCATTGGTCGCTTTAAATAGTTAAAATAGTTGTTGGGTAAATTTTTTCCAAATTTGGCTTGCTGTTTTTTTCAGGAAAAGAAGATACATAGGCTATTTTATCCAAATGCCGAATTTGTTAGTTTAGTTATTGAATTATACAATAAATAGATTAAATATACAGCCAAGTTAGTAACGATCACGTCTATATAATAAATGATTTTCAACCTCAGCCAATATCTAACTCTATAAATTTACTTTACCATATTACCCCCCGAGTTAAATCAAATTTTATATATGTCAGCAGATAACATTTTGAATTAGATAGAGAGCTAAACAAACCATAAAATTAATTTTAAAATAATTCATGCAAATTAATTGGTGCTACCCAGCATCGTAAAATAATAATATTTTGTGATCATTTTTAGAAAAACAGGTTATCTGTTCTATGAAGTAAAAGAAATAATGGAAAGTTGGGCAACAACAGGGTTTCCCTGAGAAAGTCCTCTAATCTTTCATTTCAGAGCAGTGTAAGAGGTTAACCTAGTTTTCACTTAGTGCCAATATTTCTTCATCTTTCAATTTTCTCCGGGGGTTTTCGTGTATGTTATATATTTTTTTACAGATAAAAATGTCAGTTAAATCATTTGTTACAAAATTTCTTTTGGATATTTTCCACCTACTCGTGAAGAGCTGAAAAGATATTTAGTTTGTTAAAAGGATTTTAAGTGGTGCTTAGTACTGACATGCGCTATAAAAAAACATGCTTGTCATGTTTTTTTCATGTTGCCTCCTCTCAACATGAAGAGGAGGCAGGTAGGAGAACTACTTATTCACAGCCAGGTAAGTAAGCAAATTTTGAAGCTCCTATTTGAGTTTAAAATAGGAATTCTGCTGTATCTGGGAATGACACGTGCACCATTAAAATTATTATTCAATTTCCTTAACATTACGTGACCACAAAGACAATTTTTCTACTATAAATTTACTTTTTTTTTAAATGTAAGACTCATACTTCAGTAAAGCTTAAACTATGAATTTATGGATCTTTAATTACTATTTGAAATTCAATAGACATGGATCATTTGGGAAGCTACCTAAAAAGACATTGTACAAAGGGTGCAGCAGTCAGTCTGATAACCATGGACAGTGGTCAATTAAACCACAGAACAAACGAAACTTTGCTTGTAGGCTGATTACTAATTATATATTATTAAATGCCAAGAAAAATCCCTCCACACCCATTAGTTTATGCTTTGAAATGTGTTTCCTGCAGAGAAAACTGAATATCGGCAACTTCAAAATTCAAGTCATTTTTTAAGTTACTGATATTCCGTTTCGCCTGCTTGAAACACCTTTAAAAGCATTAAGCAATGCTATAAAGCGAATTGTCTCAGCATTCCGTAATATTCTAACAATAAGTTAGATCCAACTAACAGCAACTTAATGGACTTGAAATGTCCATAAAGAGAAAAAAGACAGGTCTCCAAGAAACAAAAAAGAAACATTCCAAAAATGGTAAAAGACATTAAACCTGTCATGCCGATACAAAATTTTCAGTTTTTTACTTTGAATTGATTAAATTTTACTTAATTAAAATATTCTACTAGCTGTATATCGATTTATTAAACAAATATTGAGTGTTATCAGCATTTATTTAAATAAACTAAAGCAAAACAAATATTCATAAAAGTCATATATATACAAACTCAAACACAGAAATATACATTAATGCAAAAAATCAAAGACACGTATAAACAACATTGGCACACACACGCACATACATTAGAATAACTTTCCTAATAATCATAAGGTTATTAGGCTTATGAATTGTTTATGCAAGGATAACGAAAAGAAAATCAATTTTGAAATCTATAATTTGATATGCCAGATTTAGGATTTGGTAGCAACTAAGTAAGACATAAGCAAACCTGACATCAGAAAACAGTAAAACAATTTCAGCGGCAATAATTAAGTATAAACAAATGCAGTGAGTTCCAAAGTCAGGAAAGTACAGACGAGGAAAACTTCTTTCAGTATGTTTCCATGTTAGGGACGTGTTTACTATTTATAGAAAAATAATCAATCTCGATTAAAAAACTACTTACAAAGAGTGGATTGTGTGTATAATTAGATAAAATCTACTCTCATTCTGAATAATAATACTTCGCTCTTGTCTGTGTTCCAGCAAAGTCAAGAAATATTCTTGTAGGATTGTATTAAGATTTAGAAGAGCGATGAGTACAGATTCGCTCAAAAAATACGCCATGGAAGATAATCTAGATGTTTTTTCAAAAAACGCAAGTTTGTTTGTGTATGATTGTTTGTACAGAATTGGTAAGCCGATATATGAACTATGACGCCTCACTAATAAAACTCATCAAGTCCCTTTAGTAGTATGGCTCAACACAGTGCACTAAGCTAGTGGATTATCTGAAACAAAATTATTCTTTTTTGAAGAAATATAGGCAGTGAGACCAGATCCAAATCAAATGTTTAACTCTTCTTTGAAACGAAAAAATATGTCTAAACATTTAAGCTCTCCCAACAAATGTAGATTCTTTAACTTCTTCTAAGCAAGATATTAAATTAGTTACTATTTTCAACATCCACATAATTTAAGGATATCAGCGCAGAATCTTAATAAAAAAATTTGCTGGAGAGAGAAAAAAAGGTTATTAGGAAAAAGTTGGTTTTATTCCCTATTGGTTTTATAATGATGGTTTGTTTCTTCTTTATTAATCCTTCAAATTAGAGAGAGAGAAAACTGTGAAGAGAACAGAGAGAGAAGGTGGGTGCTGGTTTCAGGTCAATACGCACCGAAACTTTACTTTTCAATCTCCAAGATAAACGTGAGATTCGGATATATTTTGTCATTGAGATTGTATTCCGTCTTCACTATGACATTCAAATTACTGCTTAAAAAGTATTATGCATTATAAACGGAGGACCAAAGGTCTCCCTAACCCCATTAAATTTCGAACCGTTAGACATAAATTAATAAAACCTGAGGTACTACTTTTTAGTGTAAAAATAAATTTGTTGGTGGTGTTGTTAAATTCCAATAAATTAGAGTGTCCGTGATACACCGAAATTTTCGAAAAATTTAAAAAATTTGAAAGGTATACTATTATTGGGCATTTTGGGTTCAAGAGTGAATACAAAGCATTGCGTCATGGCAAATTTTTCTCTAAGACTTTTTTTAAATAAAAAATTTACTGCTAGCAGAATTAAGTTCCCAAAGTATACAACTTTGACATTTTAATTCAAAAATTAAAGCTTAGTTATTGGGATTAGAAAGAATTTTCCAGAAGATAAAAATATTTATTTTTGGCTTAAGAACCCAAATAATTCAATATATTTTCAATGTAAACAAAATGACTATTTTCCCAAACTCTAGCGCTATTAGTTACTATACATAACTAAAATGAGGGTATGGTTATGTATGTGAGTAACGTAATATCTTATATGAGATCTTAAGCCAAAAATAGGCAGTTGGAAAATTACTTTTAATGTGAATAAGCTTCAATTTATTTAAGCTTGTTCCCGCCGAATTTCAGTCCCTGACAAAAATATGCGAGGGAATTTTTTAAGAAATGTACCAAGAAACCTAGTACAATTTTTTTTATATTATATGTTTTGTTTCTGTAGGTAAACTAATATCTCTGACCTTTTAACCATTATTTTCACTGTTATGTTCTACAACTTACTACTTTCGGTAAAAATTCGGAAAAACAATTCCTTCATTTATGTTTTTAGGCGCTAAATCTAATGAAGTCGGTCGCGGACATCCACGACAGATTTTATTTCTTCCTTATTTAGTGCTGTGGTAACGTCAAAACCAAAAATTTTAAATTCGTCAAATAAATTTATACATCAGACAAAATTATGGTTTCCGAAGGATACTTTATCATTGTGTTTGTCAGTTAGCCTTTGACTTCGTATGTTTGTGTCATACAAAGAATAAAACAAGAAAACACGAGCATTTCTTGCTGATCAGAAAGAAGTGGCTGAACGATCAGTTAGGTTTTGATAAAACTAAAGTCGTTAACCGCAAAGTCTTGGATCCAGTAAGAAAATCATCACTTTATCACTAAAGAGAATATACTGTTGAAGTCCCCAGCTCTTACCTGCTGCCAGAGGAAGCACAGCTCTATAATCCTGTCAGCTTATAATTAATTAATTCCCTTTTCAATGAGAAACCAACTCAATTTTCCTTTGATAAGCCGTCATATTATACTCTTATTATCAATTATTTCAGTTTAGTTTCTAATTTATATTATATAAATGTCAAATAATTTTCTGAAAATTCCTCTCATTAATTTATTTCCAGCACTAAATGCATTAACCTTTTGAATTAATCTATTTAGTTCGAAGTAGATTATAATCAAACAAGATTTTAGTACAAGAAGCAGTGTATAGCATATATTCAATAAAATATTTATCTTATATTCAATCGATCATTGATATAAACTTTAAGGGTGTATTGGCGCTACGATTATCGTATATACTAAATTAACCCGTCCCTATTTGACTTAGACCCTTAAAATTTTTATACAGGTGATAAATAATTAAAACGAATCGATATTTTTCGAATATTTATATCATGATAAAACCCATTTTTGTTCATAATAATAAATTCAGGTACAGGGTACCTCGGTACTTTACCTTACAACTTCGGACTCGCTTTGTTCGTCCTCAGAATATTATGAATACTCGAAGCGTAAGGTAGTATTACTTCTATCACGCAACGCTCCACTTCAAAATTATTAGGTATCCACATATCAAGGTCGATAGCGTTGGGTTCAATAAATCTTCAAAAGTAACACGCTAGATAGGGATTCAAATAAATAATACGGGAAATACTATAATACGGGTAATGCAATAGGTAATACAATTATATTACCCGCATTATTAGTTAGTCATATTAAGCAATATAGATAATAATGCATTCACTAATGCATTAAAGACCTATGCTTATACTTGGCAGCCCACTTTTATATTAGTGTAGGTCTTTATGATGATATTAGCAAAATATTTTATAAAAGTAAGACATGATTTAATAATTTAAATTTTATCCGGTAAAATCAGTCTTGATTTTGACAAGACAGCCTTTTTAAACTATAAACAGCCTTTTTAAACAATAAAACAGCCTTTTTGATAGAATTTCAAGTGTCGTACAAATAAATATGAACGTATCTAAGAGCTTAATACCTATGGAATTTCTCCCGCTAATTTATTATAAGTTTTGCTATCTGTCATATCTATTGATATGTCTACGTCGAACAGCAGTGAGTTATAGGCCGTCAAAATTTTGAAATTCAATAATCAATAAAATGGCAACTGTTCATTTTGAAAATATGTTAAAATGAAATTTGTTGTAGATTGCAAGCAGATAGAGTTTATTCCTAGAAAGGCGAGATTCAGAAACTAAAATGGAAAAGGTCAGGTCATAAAAGACGCGCTGCAAGACCCAGATCTAGAGAATGATGAGGTCGAAACGGTCCTCCTTAGCCTTCGAGCTATCCCTGTTGAGGCTGCTTTAAGGCAATACACATCACAATGCAGCAGTTTAACACCACCCAAGTCTGAAGGAGCTCAAGCCCAATCAACTTCAGCACATCAGGCACCATCTCTAATAATCTTACCTTCAACCCCACCTCACCAGGAGTTATCAGCTGGAGTTACGCATCCAGTGACCAGAGCCAGCTGATTATAAGCAGTCGGCAGCTGTAGTTACACATCCAGACAGCAGAGAACTACTTGAGGGCGAAACATCTCTAATTAGGACCCAACCGATGAGTACCATACCCCAAAATAATATTAATAAATCTAACTCGAGACCATTTACCGAGAATACATCAACTTTCCCGACAAGTAACCCCGTTGTTGAAAATACACTAGTAAATTCATTTCATTTTATGTCCAAAATTCATTAATGCCATTCGTTTTCAAAGGCGAATGTGTAAATTTCCCCATTTTTAGAGACCAAGTCAAAACATATTTGGAAGATGGTATTTTACCTGATAACCAAAAGACATTATTCATTATACATTATTATAAGAGATATATATATATATATATAATGCATTTTCATGATCTAAACATAAAATGGCTTATATGGAAATATATCAGCATACTTTTAAGTTTTACGTTAGTTCAACTTTACGGTTTGAATAATTAAAATACGTACTACTCATAAAGTTTTTCCAGCGGGTTCATTATGGAAGTTATTGAGGGGAAAATCTTTTGTTTATAAGTCGAGCATATAAAACGTTTCGTATGGAAAATCAAAAACAATGACGTCTTTATTCAAATTTCAACTAGTTTTTATAAAGGAAGGGGGCGCCTTTCTTTTCTTTTTAAATTGAAACAAAGAACTCTTCTACGCTGTGAATATTAAGTTTATAGGTTTTTATAACAGAATTATCATTGAGTTAGCATTATTCTTGTATATTGCTCATTCAGTTTTTTGTCTTAACAAAAAATTGCTTTGATATGAAGCAAAACTGAAGAAACTCCTAATTGTCTAGACGTGCCTTTTATATCCGTGTCTGATGTTTTTGTTGTTTCCTTTCCCTAACCCTTTCCTTTCCTTCATCTAAGGTCTGTATTAGATAAAACGGTTTAAAGAGATAACAGTTTAGTCAAATTAATTTAAATTGCAGTGAATAGCCTACACTGAAACTATGGTATTTACCAATAGGGAATGAAGAACAGAGACAAAAATAATAGATTTTTACCACAGCGCTTTCCACCTAACAAGAGGCCAATTTCAACAATCAATTTATTTCATATTTTAACTATATTTTATACCTAACCTTATTAGTGTCGCTTCATCAATTACATTGCAATGGAGACCAACACAAATTCTAATAGAAAAATCTTTGTTATATCGTGATAATTTTGGACAAACAGGACAAATGATAAGAGCAGATTAAAGAGGAACCAATTGGTTGCTGGATGATCAAAATCAAAACTAAGATGCATGGTAGGTCTCCAAATAGGTGGCACAATGGTGGCTACAGAAACATCTTTATACCACGCATCTTAATAGCGAAAACAACGAAACTTTATGAACTTCCTCAACGCATGCGAGACTTATTCTGACTTAACATTATATAATAGCTTTTATAATAGCTTCAGAATGTTCTCTGACTGGCTGCCAGCTGAAACCATCGAACATTCTTTAGAAAAATATTTGAATTTGCTGAAACATCAGGTAGATAGGTAGATATAGAATCTTCATTTAACAGGGAACAGTAATTTTATTTTTAATTGTTAAGATTACAAACAGTAAAAATAATTGTATCATGTAAAAAACCGAAGAAGTGGTAATAAAGAAGTTTATTATTAAAAATGTGTGTGGTAAAAAGAACCAGTAATGTCTTAATTACCTAGGTCATATTTGACTTGCCTTTTTTCTATTTGCACACAGAAATTACTTACATGATGGTCATTTACAAAATGCTGATTTTGTAAATCGCTGATAATTTTACCATTTATTGTTCCTAAAATATTTTGAATTATAAATGATGGATTTTGTAATGTATTAGTTTTATAAATTATTGTTCAGAAAATATTTTCAAATATAAATTGTTTCATCTATAAATGATTGATTGTTTAAGTTGTCAGTTATTTACCTTTATCGGTTTAAGACAACCCGCTTACAACAGTTAAATTGTATATTGAATAGTTACATTTATTTGCTTCAGGTAAATTATTGCAGATATAATATTAATCCTAAAAATAACGATTGATATCTACGCGCTATGATGTATTCTTATAAATAAAGAAAATTATTTATTTGTATACGTTTTAAAATGCATAAGAATATAATTTAATAATATGCAATAAATAAAAGTCATCAGTCCAAACAATTTGGACTGAACATAGTTTGCCATTAGAATACAATTCGACTTTTATACAATAGAAAACCTTTAAATACAAAGCCTTCGACTTGGGAACCAACTCTTTGTTAGAGACCATATAGAACAGAAATACCAAAAACACTATAACAACCTATTAAAAACTGTAACTATAAGAACAAACATTAGAGGCTATAAATATTCATAATAAATTATGTAGCTACAAAATAAATATAAAAATAAATTTAAATGACTTACGGTAATTATTTAAATTGTAGGAAATAATTTATAGATTCTCTAAGCACTAGGTAAATATTTCCGTACTATATCATTTAAACTATATTAATTTTAGTGCAAATTATTAAATTAGAATTATAAGTTCTTTATCTAATCATTTCAGGACGTAATAAATAACTTAGAATATTAACAGTGATACGAATAAGTAGAGAGCTTAGGATAGGATAGATTTAAAGTGTATTTCTAAAAGAGGGTGTTGTTCAAACAGAATAGTTTATTATGGTATATAACTGCGAGCTAAGACAAATGTTCTTCGCAAGATACATCTCCCTGTGTTGTTACAAAGATCCCCCCCCCCCGAGTTGTTACAGGGCACTGAAATATTACACCAGCACAACATACTACGAGCTCTTTTATCTAGTTCCACTTTTCTTTCTATCTGGCATACATATATTTTATGTTTAGAAAAACAAGACCGTCGTGAAAGTTTAATGAGAGCGGTTCAATAGAGATTTATTGACATATGACGTTTAGATTGCATCCATTTCACCTCTCTAGACGTGAGGTAGTTGAGGTCGAATTCTTTTATACTTAGTACGATCCAAGAAGTTCATAAATATAAAGAGTTCCAGAAATATAAATTTCTTATTGACGAATTCGTAACAGTTCATAGCATACGATTTGTCTAAATTTGCAATAATACTCGGATAAAATGAGTTAAACTATTTGAGAAACCAAACTTTTTATAGAGTCTCGAAATTCAGTTAACTCTGTAAAACTATATTTAAACATTGAAAATATTATAACACTATTTGCTGAAGTTTTATTCCAAAAGTTGGGAACATCTTCAGGGGCACATCGTGATGATGACTCGACAAAACACACTTTGTTAACATCTTAGTGTTAAACACCCTTATACTCATTTCTAAGTGTAGAAACAAAAAGTCGGCAATCCCAATTCCTTCTTTAGATGATCTCATCTGCAAGACTTCTAAGACGTAGATATCGAGGATACCTACCGACGCTTTTACACGCGTTTAAAACAGTTTGAAACCAAATGAAAACCGTGTGTCAGCCGATTGTAACACAATAATCACTATTTAAATCTGTATGACAATAAATACGTACGCACTTATTTCATGTTTTAAAATTTTCATAAAAAGAATAAAAAATCGGGTATGGGGTACCTCCGAACTTTTCTTACCATATCGGATTTGCTATGTCATCCTCACCACTTCAGACTCACTCATCCCCAGACATTAGAAACATCTGTTTTATTTCTAGTGGTCATTCATCCAAGTACATCGTATGCCAGCTGATTTTTGGCATCGAAAAGGCGATTTTAGCATTATAAAAAAACTATACACGTCATTTCATAAAAATTGAACTAAAGCTAATAAATTTAGTGCTTTCGGACTGTTATAAATTGTTATTATAATTTATAACAATCCATATTTTTAGCTACTGTCTATTATACATAGCTAATGATGCCGACCGACCAAATGATTTTCCTACTTACCAATCTCTTACCTACATACCAAATTCAAAACTTTATTTAAAGACTACAACATCAAAATTGCTCTAATTACTCCAATTAATTTCTAAATTAAATATTTTTCAAAATTAAAAGATCCCCTGACTAATGCCCAAAAATGCAATGTGATATACAGAATACCATGTAAAGACTGCCCCTAAGCATACACAAGAGAGACCTCTCAAATTTTCAAAAAAGACTTGACACAAATAACAGCAAAATACTTGACAACTCTAACCATACTGCCTTATCAGAACATATAACAAAACTTGACCACCGACTAGACAAAGAAACTGTCTAATGCTTCATACAGAACCACATCCAGACAAAAGGAAATTTTTAGAAATGCTCTTTATGAAACCTGAAAAAGACAGTATAACAAAAAACAAGACAGTAACAAACTTAGCACTATTTATTATATTATCTCAAAATCTTAATTTTTCCTTTAACCTCCCTGTTAAAGGAGGCTTTTCGCTCAGGATCCCTGGACGAAAGCTCTTCATCAATTTATTTTAAATATTTTTTTTAAAAAAGACTTAAGTCTTCATAAATTTAATTGTTATTACTAACAGTCAAAAGCTTAAAGTTATTAAAATGGAAGGAAGCATCTTTATTATTATCTCAACCTTTGGAAATAACAAAAGGAAAAAGTAAAATAAACTTATTGAAGACTCTAAGCATTTAGTGAAGGCGAAGGAAGATTTAACATTCTTACATTGCTTGTAAGTCGAGCTTTAATATTCCCGATCATATTTATAATTTAACAAAAAACTTTAAGAATACTATACGGCACGACTATCCTGATGCCAATAATATGATAAAAATAATTAGAAGTACTAACAAATCTGTGATTAATTTAGAGATAAAATCGACTATTTGGAAGATAAACCAACTTGAAAACAAACTCAGAGTAGACAAAGAACTATTACTATTACCAGATTATGTAATTGGACTTGCTACTAGTCACAACCATAGTTAACAACCATAAATTGAAATTCAAAGCTATTCAACCGAAGAAATTTGATGACTTAATTAGGAGACAGCAAAATAAGATAACTGTTAACAAGAAATGGATTCAGAACTTAACAGACACGGCGTTGCCTAAAGAAGTCGAATACTCATTATCACTCGGACCAGAATTCTGCTACAATATTATTATTAACCAAAAACAAAATTTTGACACATTTAAAGATACAGAAATTATTATAGAATCTTTAACTTACATACCTGAACAAAAAACCCTTTAAAAAGTCAATTTACGTACGTATTAACAAATAATATCAACAAAAACAACATATCTCCTCAAATATTGTTGTTAGGACTTCTCCTAATATTTATTTATGTGTTGTTAATGTTTGTTAATTTAAGTTAATCTACCTGATATATAATCTTCATGAACCTAAGATCATACAACCCGCAAATTGATTAAACCCGCGTGATTTATTAGAAAATGCCAAAAGAAATACACTAAACCTGGGTTAAATCTCTAAATATCACACGTTAAAATATACTTCCCATAGAATCCCTAGAATCTTTTAAAAATAAGGGAGAGGAAGTTACAACATTATCAATGAAACTAAAAGAAGACCTGGAAACCTTGGAGTTTAAGCGGTAGCAAGGACTTCTCTGAGTAAAATGGTCGAGTTATTACATAAAGTTAAAGAGGTTAAAGATATGGAGCAAACCGTGTTTAATGTTGAATGGTTCATTAATGAAAGACAGCTTGAGATTGAGAACATAAAATCGTGCCGATCAACATCAATAAAATCAAAATCAGTTCGATCAAAAAGTTCAAGATCCAGCGTGAGCAACATAATAGCGGCTTAATTAAAACTCCAAAAAAGAAATCAAGAAATTCAACGTCAACAGCTTGAACTCAAACAGGAAAGAGCTAGATATGCACTTGAGTTAGCTCAAGAGATCGAGCATAATAAATTAATTTTTAAAGCGTTGAAAAATCCCAAGATAACGCCAGAAGAAATAGAACAATACATGAATGATGAGAGCCAAGATATAGAGAAAAAGCTTCAACCTCCTTCGTTGCCAAATATCAAGATCATACTGAGCCGACATCTCGAGACGGGGTCAGAGCCTGCAATGAGACTAAACCATGGGCACTGCTTCTGCTATTGTTAGACCTCGATCTTCTTTAAATAAAACTTCTTCGATGGTAGTGATAGCTAAAATTAATGGGTTAAATGCGTTTCAAGCAATGCTGTTTAATTCTAACAATGAGAATTATCCTTCATTTAGAGAGGAGGTAAGGAATCACCTAGAGGACGGAATGCTTTCTGATCACGAGAAAAAATGTTTCTGTCAAAATGTTCAGAAGGGAAAGCCTTGTGAGTTAACAAATCTAATATGGGGTTGACTTTTGATCAAAGCATAGAGTTATTGGAGAAACGTTTCGGCTCTAGTACTGCAATAGTAGTACGCTGTGTCTACGATACCACGCTGTCCACACACGGTTAAAAAATCATTCACCAATTAAACGTCATGAAAAGACCCAAGAAACCTAAAATCAGAGTTTAGTAAATTACAAATATATAATGCACAAGGCTCGATGCTTGATGAATTAGAAAAGTAAAATTATTTAATTATTTTAACTTTTCAATCTGCAACTTTTTAAATTTTTAAAGAGATGCGAATTGAATTCTCAGCATTCTCATCACTTTTTCCAACAGCTCCATGATTTCCAAACCGTTTCTATTTCATTCTTTTCTACGCCCACACATAAGTAATTGATTTGTATACAAAATTGAGTTTTTTTATTACGTCATTTGGAATGTGGACTCGATCCCGGCACAGGGTTTGATTACAGGGAAGCGTATAGGTTTAACATTCAATTTTCTGTTTCTATTCTAGCAAAATTACAAAATTCTCTCGTCAATTTAAATTCTTCTACGAATATTGTAACCTTCCAATTAGCGAATTTCAATTAAAAGAATGCCAATAATATAAAGGAAGTAGAGGGGCGGGAGTGGGGATATCAAAGTATATTCTTAATGTAATCCTCTCAAACAAAGGTCAACATTATCTTCTTTATTTATTTATTTTAAAGTCATTTTGAGGGGGGGAAAGGAGAAGAGGAAATCTACTTACTCTCGAAAAATATGAGGAACATACGAAACACAATCGAGCACACCTTTTTTGCACATGCGCACATCGTTTATTGCTTATCACTTCGTCAATCTGTCAAATGTTTGTGTGATCATAAAAAAAATGATTGAATGTTTATAACATTATTTTATAAAAATAAATTCAATTTATCAATTCTGACAGATAAAAACAGCTGTGAGCACACCTAAAATAAAACAAAAGATACAGTGTTCCCTTTTATTTACACAGGAACCCTTTTAGCGAATTATCATAATCAAAATGACGCTTATAAGGAAATTCGGATGACGGAAGTTCATGGTGGAAGTGGGAGATAACGGTTTCTTTTAGCTTCCTGATAACAAACATATATGTCAATAAAAAATTTATTTAATTTTTATTATATGTATACATATAAATTTGTGTATGTTTATACGTAAGAGTTTCTACCTTTTCGTATGACGAACGACAGCTCTCGAAAACATTTTCGAATTGAAAAGAAGGGTAGGTTACATGGACTATTTAAAAATAATATGACGTAATTAACCCAGGTTATGAAGTCATAAAAAAAGGTAATTCAAACAACTTCAACTTTTTAAAGGTATTTTTCTTGCTTCAGCGACTTTTGTGGATACAACATGTCAACATTAATATAGAACAATATAAATACAACAATAAAACAATAAATTAATTACTTCTTAACGAATATAAAATTGTGGTGAGTTGGGGTTGGGATAGGTAGTCTTTTATGGAATAGAAGCAAAGTGTATGTATACTATAGTACATATAGTCCTTGGTAGAAGGCTTGGAAAACTTGGAATAATTTTAAGTGAGACGAGATGGATTTGTCAATTAAAAGAGATGATATTTGGGGGTAAGCGAGTTTAAAGGGTTATAGCAAGATTCTAAGGAGCCTGTTGGAAGTGAAAGCTGTGAGGCAAGAAGAAGGATAAAGGTTATGTTTAATACTATGGATGTCAGTGTGAGAAAGGAACTTGTCGGGAAATTTTCAGATTGATTTACAGGATCTAGCGATTAGGATGGACGGCAATGTTAATAATTTATGCTTTATCAAACTAATTTTAGCCTTTCCCTGATAATCAACGTAGTATAATAACCGAGTTCATCTTTTTTGTAAGATAGAAACTCTATGACTCACTAGATGTGTCTCACGCCAATATATGATGTAAGAGTAACTCAACATATCATTAATAAGACTTATACTGAATTAAAGTATTTAAACTAACGCAGTAGTAAGTTAGTTCAGTTTCATTTATTAACATTCTTCCTACGTGTAGCCTTCTACTGACAATCTGTTTTGATTAGTTTTAACATGTTTCATGACTCGAAACAACAATTTTCAAATTATTGGATTATTTAGTTCTATCCCTCCTAATACTTGATCTGTCTGCCAAGTTTACTTGAAATGGGATTACCTGTTTGAGTCGTTGTGTTTACAAGTGGGCACATTAACATACACACACCTACCAAATTTGTCAAAACGTCGACATATAAGATGAAAAAGTAGTTCTTACGTTTTTTGCTAATGGAATGCTTTTTTCTCCTTTTAGGTGTTAGAAAAGCAAAACTTGATCAATTCCAAAGAACTTTTCACCAGCGTTGTATGAACAAACACATTTTGTTCTGAAGACGAGCGTAGCAATTCCATATTAGGAAGAAAGAGTTCCGAGGTACCCTTCACCCTTTCTTGAAAATAATTTATAACTTTATATTTTACATAATATAATAGTATAATTAATACAAAATTCTCCCTAATAACTAGAAATGTTGGAAAGTTAGACTAGGAATAATGAGAGCTTATAAGCTTCTTACAGTTGAAATAAATAAAGTTTAAATAGTTTGAAATCTTTAGAGACAATGTTTCTTTCAGGTCTAAAAAGACAATACCAAAGGACCCATTTATTCCTTGTCTTAATTAGGAAGAAGACTCCGAGAAACGGTCAGTTAAACGGATTTTACAGGAGTAACTCGCCTCGAGAGGGTTCATCTGAATACAAGTCCCGAAGCTCCGGTAGTTTTCTTCGGCTTTCCTATTCACTGATTCCCTCAGGGCTATCTAAAAGCTCCCCGTGGATCTAATTGCCTTCCAAGTTTCAATACAACTCAAAATTAACCCTTTTCTCCTTTAAAGCTCTTTAGCTTTTCTTTGGTCGGTTTGGTCGAGTAAGAAAACCGCAGGGTTTAATACAAATAAAGTCTATTTCTTGAAAAACAATTTCTCTCCTTACATATACGAAATAAATTAGAAAAAATATTGGTAAAAGATGAAATAAAGAAACTGAAAAGACTAGACCCAATACAATCAATATGTCCCAATAAAAACATCTGTCTTTTTGCCAGCGGGATAAAGATCACTATCCAGATAGTGATCTCGCTCGATACTAATACTTAACACAAGCTATCTCGATCGGATTAATATTTTTTTATCAAACTTGGTGCAAAAATCAACCTTGAGGAGGACAAAATGCGCTAAATTCTTTAAAGAAACCAACCATAAATCCAACAGATCATTGAACTAGCAATAACTGCCAACTTTAGAGACTTAAGATTTGTATAACAAACGGCGAAATTATGCGCATTACCTTTGAAAAATACAGAAAAAAATAATTACGAGTAGTGCTTGATAATTGGTAACTGCTGAAGTTATTAACCATAAATTGGATCCTTAAGCAACAAATGGATTGTTTAGCACGGAAACACGCATTCCATAGGAAATTCACCCGGCATGCGGACCACCGCGCCGAAGGTAGAGGTATAGGTGTAGGGCAAAGGGTTAACATTCTAACGGGCAATGTAAAGGGTTGTGACGAAGTGGAGCAGCGAGACACTTTTGGATCTAGTGAATGACTGATTGAAGTCCCCATCACTAAAATAGAAATTCTACCCTCGGAGTAGGAAGTACTTAAAAGATTGAGTAAAACTTGAGTAAAAGAAGCTCTTAAAATTATTCGAAGAAAACCATATTTTACTGCCTCACAGTGTTAAACAAACTATTCAACATTTAACAGTCAAGTGTTAAAGCAATTAATGAGAAACTTAGCAAAACTCGAGGAATACTTCACTTCTTTGATTGTTTTACAGATCCCAATCAAAGTCAAATCAATAGATAACCAAGACACAACATCGTAAACAAACCTAATTACATTCCAATAAATATGTTTATCTACTTCTTGCGATGTAAGTTTTATCATACAGTTTCATTAATTTTCACTCTTTTGACTTTTAATTTAACTCAAGCTCACCGGTGGCTAGTATGACATCACGCCGTGGATTTCATCTTAGCTTTTTAATTCCACAGTAGATTTTTAAAGATGTAACCTCTGGGACTAAATTCTCCGTAGCTCGCTCCCTACTAAATTAGCGAGAAGTTAGGGACTAATTTCACACACCTCTCTGTTGCGGATATATATGCATGATATGATATGCTGTAGCAAAAATAATAAAACCTTCCTCTAATAACTATTCAAGATATTTTTACGCATTTAATTTGATATTTGCTTTTTATTACTTTACCTCATATATACGGTAGGTGAAAAGGAAAAGTATTGTGTTTGAAAAAAATTCCGAAACCAGAATTATCCGTTTCATGTGTTTTTAAGGCCTCTTGATGTTATCATCGTAGCTCCTATTGTATGCATGCAAGAGTATTGAAACTTTTTACAAAAATCAGTCTACCGCCGTAGTTGTGCTATTCGGATAATGAGTTTATGATTAGGAAAATTTCTTAAGTACCTCGTACTCAATTTTATTTAATTTTATTTTTCTATTAATTACTTTTGTCTGAGGTTTCTCCCGCCGGGTTTATCATTTATCATTATTAGTATTTATTGACAGCATGGCTCTAAACGGGCATTATTTAATTATTATTATTATTATTTTACAAATTCATTAATTTGGGAGTTTCTTTATCTTTAATTTGTGCAATTGTAGTAAAAGGTCAATAACAATATTTAAAAAAAAAATCATAGTTCTCTATTATTTGGCAACGATTTACATTATTACCCTACAACTGATTAATTATTTACGACCTTATAAAGATTTATATAGCAAGTTCTTATAAGTGAAAATACCATAACATGGTCAGTCCTTGAACTCTCGCGTGATGCATCAAAGACCAGTGGCTATAAAGCCAACTCTACTTATAAATTAGCCTTAAGCTCGAATTATAATGAAAGAAAGAAGAAAAATTTAAAAGAAAAACCTAATTTTCATATTTTAAATCAATAATGGCCGTGTTTGATAGCTTTTCTTATTTTATAGTATTTTTTATTGCTCTTATATTTATTATTTTGCCTGTTCTTTTAACCTTTCCTCTTAGAAAAATAAATAATATATTATATATATATATATATATATATATATAATATATATAATATTATATATATATATATATATATATATATTTATATAGTGTGTGTGTGTGTGTGTGTGTGTGTGTGTGTGTGTATGTTTGTTGTGTGTGCGTGTGTGTATTGTATGTGTGTGAGGTTTTACGCATGATATTTTATCATTTAGTGATGAGATAAAGGTAGAACAAAGGATATAAGTGACGTTTCAAGGACAATAGGTTATCAATTCGAAGTAGCAACATGATAAGATAACAAAATTTATGATCGAGGATCAATTTAAAGGAAAAGTAAGGAAAAGTACCCTGGTTTTTCCTAAAGTACCCGAGTTATTTTTCTCATTTTTTTTTTTTATAAAATATTTGACTGTTAGCTTCTTGTACCTCACTCTATGTTATCTATATCTACAATGTTTATTTAAATTGATTGTTTTCTCTATATAATTTACAAATGACATTTATATTTGAGAACAAAACATTAACAGTAATCAAATGAGTTACTGGTAAAAAAAATCAATAGTACCAACGTAATCTTGTTTTGATCATTGCTCATCGCTGATATTTTAATAAATCAATAAGAATTTGACTGAGAAGCAATTAATATTGTAACTAGATCTAGTATCTAATCCAAACCAATCTTGTATGTTATCATAGATTGTTAATTTGTTAAAGAAATTATTACTATTATTATTATGTATGTCGTTATTCAATATTTGCAGAGTCGCAAGGTCAGCCCAATATCAACTCTTCCATTTTAAAACAATAGTTTATCAGGTGAATGATATCACGTTGAATTAATTTACCTAATTAACAAACTTACAATCTGATAACCAATAACCATCCTAAACCAAAAATAAACAAACCTGATCCGTCCGATACCAGAGAGACATGTTTTAGTTTCAGATTTAGAACTAAAGAGAGAGGGAACAAGCTACAAGTTGAAAAGGGTTCAATTTGAATGCAAATCCGGGCCCCTTCGTCACCGGTAAATTCGGACTCTTTAATAGAGTCCGAGTTAGGCTGTCCTAAATACACATCCCTCTGAGGTTTCCCACGTCATTCCACAGTGATCGGATTTAAAAGGGTGACCGCCCAACCTGGTCAAGCTTCGTGTTTTGAAACTCCCCTTCCCCCCACCTTAATCGGAAAATTTGGAAAACCTGGATAAAAATAACGTGAAAAAGTTCTAACACCCCCGCCAGGTTTCAAAACTCTAAAGTAAATTTATCCTTGGTTTTAGTTTCATTAACAACAAACTTAAATTAACGTTAGTATTATCAACATAAATTCACAAAGTTCCTTCTGGTAAAATTTAAAAGTTTTTTTTTCTAAAGAGAGTGCCAGGGCTAACTAACTTAAAGACTTTTAACTTTAATTATAGAGGAAGAGAGCGCTTTCTCGAAACCGCTTTAGTCCCAAGACGCTGAAAAGCAACATTTGTTTTAACGAATTTCTAATGAGGAAAATTCGCTAATAAGATATCTTATTACTTATGTAAAACATTAAATTAAACATACAATAATTACGAACAATTCTGTTCCATTATAATATTTTACTATTTTTTCTATGCGTTTTAGTTGTAAGAATATAAATTATTAATCCATTTACTATTCATCTTTAACTTTTATCATTTTTTAAAAATTTTCCTCAAAACTACATAAATTTTGTCTGTATTGTCTCATTTAGAGAATTTTTAAAGAAAATTACAATTAGAAATCATAGAATTCATAAATAGAAATCGTAGTATTATTAGAATTAGTCACCATTTAATATAATCCCAGTGTCTTATTATACAGTCCCATACACTTTACGGTCCGTTATGCACTAATACAGTCCCCTCCCGTTTCTTAAAAAAATAGAATTCATAAATAAAAACTTAAAAAAAATAAAAATCATAGAATAGAATAGAAATGATTAAAATTAAATACTTAGTAGAATATAGGATAGAAAGAGAGACAGACTATGGTTAACACAGCCCGTGTTATTGGTAGTTGAAAAAATTAATTGTGGAACTAATGAGTTTAAGATGCAGAAATTAGTATCTACAAGACTAGAAAGGCAGCAGTTCGTTGGCAAGAGAAGGCCTTGCATAGGGTGTACGTTAAAGTAATACATAAACCATGTAGGGAAACAAAGGCGATTTCCGTCAGACATGACAAGTAGTTCATTTTGTACATTTTGTCCACCAGGGACTTGGTCTTAAATATTCCTATGCGAGGCTATTTTGTTTTACCCTAGCAAATGTAAATAAACTATTTACGGTGCTCAAAATTTTTATTTTTATAGCGTTTATTTGTACATTTTAGTATACAATGTTAATAATTTGTGTAAAAAATACGTTTTGTCACATCCAACAGAGGTTTAAGTGCGAATCTTTAAATACTAGATTTGTTTAAATTACTTAAAACAAGCAGCTAGCTAATTAAACTTTTTTTCATGTGCACTCCTTACCTTATTAGATTTTTGCGAGTGATATTTGTTTTCCAATTACAAATATTATTTGTTATTAGTGATTATACAACTTTAACCTGCAATTTTTGAATATAATAAAAGCAATCATTAAGTTATATTTAAGGCAATACATTGTCTGTATGTTCTTCAAAATCTTAATAAAAACATGTAGTTCACCTTTAATATAGTTTCTCTTTTTCTTTAACTAAACAATTGTCTTTTTTGCAACAACTATTTCACAAAATTTAACATAAAATCAATAAACTAGCACGTACATATTAAGGTACGAAAACTTAAGTTCGAAAACACGATAAAAAAGGGTTGGCAATAAAATTAAGAAAAAAAACTAATTCCTTAAAGACTCATGCTCAGTTATTCCAATTTAAGCTATTTTTTTATTTTTGAGCTAGCTATTAGCTGATATTACTTTAGTTTACGTTTACCTACTCTAACTAATACTATAGACTAATACTACACTTCCTCCAAAAATCAAATATGAAGTAAATGTTTCATTAAAAAATGGAAATAGAATAAAACAGAAAAAACAAATCTAATGATATAGAGTAGGAATTGCGCAAAGAGGCTGATACACAAAACAAAAGGAAATAAACTAGAATATTACACTCTTAAATGTATCCTGAAAAACACATGATTAAAATTCCAATTCCAGCGTAAAAAAGTACAATGATTATTGGTCATAGTACAACAAGATTTCCTTTTATGACTTGTTACTCAAGCTGTTACTCAGCTTGAGGTAATGAAACGCTATAAGTAATAGGCTGTTATTCAAGAATTTAATATAGTTTATTGTTAGAAAAATATGTTTATTTAAAATCATTGTTATTCAATTTGTTTTTATCATGATTTGTCTCGGTCGCAAAAATAATAATCTTTAATTTTAGCCAGGTTTCAAGTTAAATTTCTTGGAGGAAAACTCAGGGAGAGAGGGATAATTTGGTCCAGAAGGAGTTCGAGTTAGAAGGGGGAAGGGTGAAATTTTCAGTATAAAACAAAAAGGCAATAGATGAGAAAAAGGTTTTTCACAAGCAAAGGTTTTTATAGCAGAAGTTTGAGTGGTGAGGTTTTTCATCAGGTTTTGTTTTCCGGGAGAAAACAGTTTACAGATTTTAACTTAACTTTGGGAAAAGCTGACCTCTTTTCATCTGCTCGAGTTTCCTTATCTACCTAAAGCAGGAGCCGAGTTTCTACCTCTAGTCTAGTTTATCAGATAAAGTTCGCTTTTTGAACTTCTGACATATGGTGGACACTGTTCTAAAGAGCAAAATATGCTGCGAATAAATCATAATGCATAAAGTCACGCTTTAGTAGTGTGAGTGACGGTTATGTTATACCTCATTTTTAATTAAAACGTCGTACAACCCAGGCTCTCTTTGATCGTCCTTTGAAATGAAGAGCTTTTTACACAATAAAGCTACTATGAGAGATTATAAAAGCTATTTTTATTTGAATATGTGGCTTATGAGGTTCTTTTGATTATTGAATTAGAGGAGGGGAATAGAGGATTGATTCCGTTTGGCCTTCTGATACCAAGAATATTAGTTCTTTCTGCTTTTCATTATAAGAAATATTGTCAAATAATGAATTAGAAAATAATGTATTACTGTCTAATAATGAGAATTATTGGGCACAATAATTCATTATTGTTTAATAATGAAAATTATTAGACAAAATAATTTATTATTGTCTATAATTAATTATTGTCTAATAATGAGAATTAGTGTCTCGTCGTCTTAACTGCGATTTCATATCATGTAGTCGACTCCTATCTATATTAGTTACCACTAAATTGTTCCAAGGAATACTTCTTACTCAGTTCATGTTTTAACACTCGATCTGAAAATAGAGTTATATCTGAAAATTTATACTAACCATGTTCGTAGTGAGAGGGGGTTGTCTCTGTTGGAATCGTCGTTGGCTGGGTTTGAAGCGAAGCGAACGAAACGATCGATAGAAAGCAACTCGAAACGACCAGAAGCTGATGCGATACATACATGACACTGGAATCAATCTGAAACAGAAAAATACGAATATTTTATTAACTTTGCTTTCAGAAATCCATACAAGATTCTATAATCATCCTTGGTAAGCCTTGCCTTAAGAACCTAGTTAGTGTTCAGACCGGTCACTGTAGATTAAATAAACATCTTAATACTTTAGGCATAATCTCAAAGGCTAGTTGCCCCATGTGTAAGCATTATGAGGAGACAGCTTATCATCTGCGTGAAAAGTGTATACTATACTTACTTTTAGTATCCGCACATTTGGCGACGGCCTCTTGTATGAAGATCATAGAGAGGATATCTCTCAGTTAGAGAGATATCCTCCAATATATCAACCTTTCAAAGAGATTCTTGATAGAGGTGGCTTTGCCTCCCCACCCTATTACTATAACTTCTATTATCATAGGATAGATATCAAGGAAAATAACTTTTAAACACTGATGCTTTTAAGTAAATAATATGCTTTTGTCATGCTCGGTAGCCTAGTTTTTATTATTTTTAGTTCCTCTTAAAATAATATTAGCAGTACAATTTATAATTTTGCTTGTTTGGTTGATTTAAAGTTCTTGCGGTAAAACGTCATATATTTGACTCATCTAAACCAACCTTTTCATATGATTTTAAAAGTTCAACCAATAAATATATATTTTTGCCAATAATATACAACCTTAAAGTATATTAGATCTTACGGTATGTCTTACGTTGTAAAATGATTATAAGATTTAAAATTATAAGCTGTCATTTGAATCCTAGTGTCAAATTTTAAACTAGCTTTTCATTAAAAAAATTTTCAATTTAGCTTAGTTCATTAAAAATTTAAAAAGATTGATTAACAATTGTGACGCTACTGCTCAAGCTTTAACAGATATACCAGAGATTTAATCAAGAAATGAAGTAATGAGCAAGATAACTACGCGTTTCATACAAAATTTGCCCAGTATGAGGACCTCCGCGTACCAAGTGTGAACCCCAAATTTGAGAGGTTTGAGAGGCCTTATCGATTCAGGACCAGTCTTATTTGATTTAGTACCCCCAAAAAACATTAACTTGAGCTTTAGGAAGCACAGCTAGATAATAAATCTGCTTTTTGAGCAAAATTTCAACTCTTTTGTATTAAAGAAGCGGATATTCAATAAGTCATAAACGCACCAGAAACGGATATTTGTGAAGCCTCGGTTTTGGATTTTTATGGTGAGAACATTTTTTTTCCATATACTAATGATATTAGGTGAAAAAATTGTGTACGAGATACCTCGGAAATTATCCTCATCACATCAGATTTGCTACGCTCATCCACCCGGATAAGCGTACTTCGGACTCGCTTCACTCGTCCTTAGAATGAACAATTCGCCAAACTTATATTACAACGCGACTTCGAACTCGTTTACGCTCGTCCTCAGATAGTAAATACATCCAGTGGTCACCCATACAGCATTGACCATGTTCCATACTGCTTAATTTTTATGATCTAACAAAAATCATTGACATAGTTGAATTAAACAAAACTTAGTTTACTTGATTATTACGTAAAGGTACATACTTGTACTAAAATTCAACTCATTTGCATTACTTTTCAATTTTTTAAAAAACGTAATCTGATAAAAATTGAACTAATGCTGATAATGAAATTAAACTTGGCACATATGTTAGTCTTATACATGTCTACATGCCCGTTAAATTTGCCCAGAATTTTTCCAGCTAAATTTTCGTTGACGTCATAAAAAAATATTTTTCGAATAGCACAACTACAGCCATAGACTAATTTTTGTACATAGTTTGATCTTTCTAGTATAAACACACTAGGAGCTACGGATAATTCCAGTGATATCCCGGTTTCGGATTTATTGCAAACACAATGCTTTTCCTTTATACCAACGGTATAAATGAGGAAAAGTAAAAAGTGACTAAAGAGCGCAACATCTTACATGAAAAACCCATTAAGATAAAGTTAGATTATGTAGGTACCATTAGTGAACATAATTTTTAAGGGAATTAAAACTTCATTTACAATATTAAATTCAAAATGATTTTCACAATTTCTCTATAAATTTTCACCTGACTGGACAATATGATAACATTATACTCTTTATCATTCTGATTATACATATCGGATAGATGGAATTCCTCAACAAACAGGAGGGAGAAGGGGTATCACGATGATGAAGGGGCGGTGAAATATAAATATGCATGAAGGTTGGAAAATGAGTTGGACCCATACTTCCCTTTATCCTATCAAGAGAGACTAATTTGTGAAAATTCATGGAAATTAATGTTCCAATATACTAAATCGATTTCAAAAAAACATATATTTAAAAAGTAAAAGCAAATACATTAATTCGAATAAATTTTATATTTTAAACCTTTCTAAAAAAATAACTAAATAATTATTTAAAGCTTTTTTTGTATTGAATATTGCGATTAAATAAATTTTGTTAACAATAACTGATTATTTAAGTAAATAAACAATGGCAGTTGCGGTTAGTACTGGCTGACATTGCCTTATCTGATATAATGACTGTTGTAATGATAATAGGAAGAGAAAATATGTGAATTCACAAAAATGATAAGGGGAAGTAAATATATAAATAAAAATCAAATATCAAATAATAATTAGATAAAAAATACCAAGGAATGCGTAGTAAAATTAAAAAATCGGGTAACTCAGAACTATCCTCATTATATCGGATTCGCTACGCTCATCCTACCAGCTTCAAGCTCGCTTCGCTCGTCCTCAAAAGTAAAAGTCGTTAAATTTATACTGCAACACGTCTTCGGACTCGCTTCGGTTATCCTCAGATAGTAAATACATTTGTTTCATTCCCAGAGGTCATTTATCCAGGCATTGGACGCGCTCGATGCTGTTTAACTTTTATGATCCACCAAAATCATTTATTAACTTGTTGTATTATAACTAAACTTAGTACACTTATTTATTACGTCAAGGGGTACACTTGTATCAATTTTAACTTAATTGGGATATTATCAGATTTTTAAAAAAAAACGTATACAAATCGTTTGATAAAAATTAAACTAATGCTAATAATAAGATAAAACATAGCACATATTTGCAGTCTTATACATGGCTACGTGCGTGCCAAATTTTAATCAGATCGCATCATTTTTCCGTGTTTTATAGTTATTCGAAATTTTTGCCTTTATAGTTAAATTTGAGTCATTAAAGTAGGTTAATGACGTCATAAATAAATTATTTTCCGAACAGCACAACTACAACGGTAGACTAAATTTTGTACAAAATTGCAACTCTAGCTTAAATACACTGGGCGCTACGATGATAACAGACACACACACATACAGACAGACAACTTTGCAAAAACCACTCAGGAGGCCTTAAAAACGCCTAAAACGGATAATTCCGGGTTCATCCCGGTTGCGGATATTTTTGCAAACGAGGAAAATTAATAAACAACAATAAATAAGCTAGAGATATAAAATAAGTAAATAAAAATAAAATACTCGTTTTAGGGCCTTTCGGGCCACTAATCCCCCCACATCAGGGGAAAAATCTAAATTTTCTTTAAGAATTATTATTAATGACATATACTAATTGATAAGCAATGATATTTGATAGGATTTGTCCTTCCTTACATTATCTGTAATTTATTTTCCAATTATCTCTACCTAGTGAACTACAGTAACACATTATAGGTTATTACAAAAGGGGGATTAGTAGTGGAAAATTTGGAGATCGATACGTGAAGCAAGTTTAAAGTATGATTGAGCTGAAGTAATTTGAACAATGTGTAACTGATTTATAGAGAGGAATATAGGCCACTCACTTCAACCTTAATTTACTAATACAATATTTACCAGCTTAATAAATTAGTTATCAATGTGTCAATACGTGTGTGTCAATGTGTTATCATGTTATAAGTTATCTATATGTCAGTCAATTTAAGACGATGAACTAACCTGATTAAATGAATTTTATGATTCATTGAAGAACCACAAATCGGTAAGGTGATAAAAGTACGCTAACGGTTACGTTGGGGAATTCAGCATTGAGTTTTATTAAACATTTAGGACGCATTTGTCGATGGACAAATGGAGTATGGTTCCTTCAAGGAACTTATATAAAGGGGAAGGGACATATTAGGTCTATGCAATGTTAAAAAAGTGTCGCCAACCCCCACCACTACTCCCTCGGGAACTCTTAGCAATAGTACATCCTTCCTATTGTCAGGTTATAAAAGTTTAGTTATTTATTATTGTGTAGAGGTTAATTGAACATATTAAACGTTATTCTTACCTTGTTTGAGATTATTAAGTCATGAATCCTAATAAATTAATAAATACTAGAATTAAAGTCTGTTTACAATAAGCATTTTAGACCTTATAAGTGAAAAACACAAACTTTATACGCTTCTCCAATTCCTTTAAACTCTAAACTGGACAAGTTGTCCCATACCCATCTATTTTCCTTGAAACTTTTATGCTCCCCCTGTGGGTATTTTAAATGTAAACAACCATGGAGTAATAATCACATTTAAGGAATAATGATTTTTTTGACAGATTAAATGCTTTTGCTGTTGATATCTGTGGGCTAAAAATATTTTGATGGGGACTGCGAGGAAGAGGAACGTTTTGTTAGCAAGTTTAGACACGTCTTTAGCAGTATAGATTATCGAGAATTTGACTTCACGTAATGAAACCTAAAACTCGTTTTGGGAATATTGCTTTGATTTTTTTTATGAAGATACTAGACGATGCAATCTTAAAAATTTTTCGAACTTAGCAAATTCCTCGTAAATAGCACCCATCAGGAGCAGAAACTAAATACAGGGTAAACTGAGTGCAATATAAACATTCATGAATCCTAATAAATTAATAAATACTAGAATTAAAGTCTGTTTACAATAAGCATTTTAGACCTTATAAGTGAAAAACACAAACTTTATACGCTTTTCCAATTCCTTTAAACTCTAAACTGGACAAGTTGTCCCATACCCATCTATTCCAATAATTGATCGTATAGACTAAGAGAATTAAAACCGAGGTAGAAGCCTAGCTACCTTTCTTAGGCAACGTTAACTTGATTTTAATGCGATGGTGAATTTAAGTGATACAACTATTATGAGTTATTGAACTAAATTTTTGACGTGTAGTCCACAATCCGGATGAATTTCCTTTGGAATGCTTGTTTTATTGCTCATTAATATATTTCTAGCTTGATTTCTAGATGTATATATTAATTCTGTATATTTCTATGTATAATCTGTTCACTGTTCAAATACGCATGCTTATTTAAATCCGCCATACGAAACTATATTCATCCTTCTGTAAATCACTTTTTAATTTCCTTCACTGAACATTGTAGGATAAGATCATGTTCACACTAAACATAAAAAAACAGATGTCAAAACTCAGAAACATAGTAGGGTAAATCTAAATGCACATTTGGATTCTAAATTGAAAATTACGTAAGAAAATATAAAAACCGATTCTTTAAATTAAACTCAAAATATCTTACTAAACCGTGCAGTAAAATGGTCTTTATTTCTCTGAAAATGTTCACTCCCAGGTCCACCTTTCGCAATGCAAGCCATCTAATTAGCGACTTTTACAAAGCAAATTCGCTAAATGTGAATCGTAGTATTTTTTGGTCATAATACACATAATTATTTTTACGACCGTTTTTTGGCAGCAAGAGCAGCCAAACGCTTTAAAATTGAAAAATTTGATTTTTTATCAAGAAAAGACAAACTATGCATTCAGATGTTTAAGGTAAAATATGTTTGAAGGCAGTTAAGCAACTAGTTTTAAATAAAACATTTTGGCACGGATGCAGAATGCCGGGTGTAACATTCCGGTGTATGCTTCATACCCCGAGAAGCTACTAAATTATTTTTTTGATTTATCAAAGGAAACACGCATATTCCCAACTGGTTACACAACACTATACCCATCCTTCAGAAACCCAGTACATCACTAATCCAACTATTTAGAGCATAGTATATGCTCATCTTTACAAGGTATTAAAGCATTTACTTGAAAATATCCTGAAATATGTAAATATGTTGAGTCACGAATTGTAATGCTACTGCTCTCGTTAAAACAGGAAACTTAGGCAAGAAAAAGATTGTAAAGCGCGGATGTGCGGATTTAAAATTTTTAAGTTGGACCGCCATGTGGACCTTTGCGCTAAACTAACAGAGGGTAAATGTAACAATAACAATTTTAAGCGGTTCTAAGATTTGAACAAGGGGACCCTAGCTTTCATTATATCTGTAAAATGAATTTTTCGCTCACCGACTGTGCATTAGGTTTTACAGTTATTGACAATGATGTCAATTAATTTCCAAAGGAAAAATAAGCCTATAAGATTGGAAGTGTCGAGATGTGATTCTCTTTGTAAAGAGAGGACTCACACATCAAGAATAAATACAAGTACATGCATGTGTGTGTTAATTGAATTATATCCTTGCAGCGATATAATTTGACGAAAATCTGTTACAGCGATACATTTATACAATGTTTCTATAAGCTAATTTTAAATGATTAGGAGAGAGTACAAAATAACTCTTTATAAAACAGAGTATATAGACAAGTAAAATTTATAACAATGCTTTCCTTGCATTGAATTTATGTCGTTCAATTCTATGAAATTATGTATGGATTAAATGCGATAGAGAGATCGATGTGTGGACTCGGTTAATTAGTTGGGTAATATGTTGGAGATGGACGAGATATGCAAATATATCGGCGTTACGTCGGAATTAGACCCGGTCCCGGTCTAATTACCACGCTGCTATGTCAACTCTACAGTGTAAACAGGCATTGGATTAAATTCTCTATTTAAATATCGATGTATTATTAATTTCAGGTTATATCGTCTTGGTACCTTTACTTGGTAATAATTGTTGTTTTTTCTTCATTATCTTTTAACAAAAGAGGGAAGCATTGCAATAGCAACAATGTAACAACCGATTCTTTCATATCCACGTTACAGTGCATACAGATTCCTGTATGCACAGAGTCTTCTGTTAGCTTTATTAGTGACAACACGTTTTTAACTTGCTCTGTAATTTTCATATTTTACTAGTGATAAAAGCAATCAAATTTAATGTAACTTATGTTCATTCGATTCAGTTTTTTACGTAGTGTATTGCTGTGCAACTTTTTTGAACACAAGACGAAGTTTAGCGGCTTTATTTTGATTTAAAGTAAGCATTTATTAAATAAAAAACATTAAAGAAACTGACCTATAGTCATATTTAAGATTATATTTTAGTTTAAATTTGATCTGTTTATTTTCATTCTTTAAGATCTGATATAGTTAAGATCTGATATAATAGTTGTCTTCAGTAACAAGATCACGTGTGGATCTGTGACGTAGTGCTCTGTCTCATTGACGGTCTGCGAACCTACCTATTGTTCTAACCACCTTCCTATTGCAATCTCATTGCGTTAACTATTGGTTTGATAGTTCACCGCTAGATAGACTAGGCTGTCTCTATTATACGATCTACTGTTTTTTCTTTGTTTCTCGTATGTCAAGACGCAGTAATCGCATATTTAATAAAAATAAGGTTACGCAAAAACCAATAAAACGTCCTGCTGAAAACAGATCCCCCGAACTTAAACCTTTCAAAAAATGGCATATAGTGGGAAGAAGGTTGGAGATATGGAGGTAGAAGTTCTTATTGAATTAATGGAAAAAAGAATGGCTACAAAGGAAGATATACTGCATATCGAAAGGAAAGTAGATATGGCGCACAGCGAAATTAAAACGCTCAAATCTGAAATAAATCAGCTTAAAAAATCAAATTCTATGCTGCGCACTGAAGTACAAGATCTCAGAGGCAGAATGTGCAGGAATAATCTTTTATTCAATAACATTGAATATGAGGTAGGTAATGACTACCGGTCAGTCCTTCAAGGCTTCTGCTCTAAGCATCTAGGAATAGAAGAGGAGTTATATTTTAATCGAGTTCATCCGTTTGGTCCAGCATATTTAGGAAACAAAAGACCTCTCATAGCACATATACCCAGTGATCTAGATATTGAGATCATATTTTATAATGTTTCAAAGCTAAAAGGTACCAAATATTTTATTCAAAAACATTTAATTAAAGAACATCAAATAAAACAAAATAAACTCCACTTCCTTCGAAAACAGATTGCTGAATTTCTTCCTAACCTTAAAACATCACTAAGGCATATCACGCTTAATATAAAAGGACACCATTTCACACTTAACGACAATTACGATTTAATGTTTGAGGAAAGCTTGGGTGTCCAAATGTTAAGTGATTTAGTAGGGCGAGATATGACGCAATTACTAGAGGACCTGAAAAAACCTCCAGTAAAACCCAATGCTGAGTCATCACCTGAGAGAGAAAATACAAATAAAAAGAAAAAGAAGAAAAATCAAGGCTCTGCTCCTCACTGACGGTTAAACTCAACTTACTCTATCGGCTCTCTAAATATATTATTCTGGAATGTTCATGGAATCAACACTTTAAATAACCTAAGTAAACACGAGAAGACGTTTTTATGTTCATTCGATATTTTATGTTTATCTGAAACCTGGGCTTCATCTCTTCCTACACTCAACCTCCACTACTCAACCTTGTTTACAATTAATACTTTACTTTGTTCTGATGCTACTCGAGTGAAAAAGAGAGGTAGAGCCAGTGGTGGGTTAAGTGTGCTTATTAAAACACAGCTTAAACTGTCTCCAATTTTAATTAATAAATCAGAAGCTTGGATCATATTTAAACTGGATCTATCTTCTTGTTCACTCGTTATTGCTTTTTTATATTTCCAACCAGCATTAGATTTGTCCCTCTTACTATCTGAATTATTTATTATTTTAGAAAATGAACTTTTGCAGGGAGATAATATAAAATTGGTAGTAGGTGGTGATTTTAACTGTAAAATTGGCAACTTAAATAATGCCATAGATTTTGAAATTGTTGAAGGTAGTGTCTTTGATAATTTTAGATTTTCATGTGATGGTAGACTAGATGTAAGAGGTGAACAGCTAGTTGATTGCATGGAATCTCTTGGCCTCATTGTAGCCAATGGCAGATCCCCTCTTGACTCTCCAGCGCAAATTACTTATTTAGGACCAAATGGTTCGTCTATTATTGACTATATTTGGTTATCTCCATCATGTTTACCAAACATTTCTAACTTTGAAGTATCTACAGAACTAACAAGCTCTGATCATTTCCCTTGTAAAATAACTTTTAATAATAAATCAAAAATAGCAAATCAAATAAAATTTCAATTAAGTAATAGTCACAGTATCACAGAAAAATTTATATGGTCTGAAAACGAACAACTAACTTTCCAAAATTACTTAATGCATTTACCCCTACCTTTTGAATTTTTCATTAATGCAGAATATGCTACAAATTTTATAACAAGCTCTATTAAGTCAGCAGCCATAAACTCAAATATGTATAAAGCTGTTAAACCGTCTCATTGTGCATCAGGCAATTTTCACTCAGACTCACCTTGGTTTGACCAGACTTGCTACATTTTAAAAAGAAATTTTAAAAAAATTTTAAGACGGTGTAGAAGAAATTGTTTTCAGATTAAATCTGATGTTGAAGACTATTTATCGGTCAAGCGTGAATATAAAAGTTTAATCAAGCTGTTAAAAAATAACTATGAGAAAACATGCTTAAATCAACTAGCTAACACTAAAAATTCAAAAGCGTTTTGGACAGCAGTCAAAAAATTTAAACCTGAATTACATAATAAAAACCATATTGATCTCTCCAGCTGGCACACATATTTAATATCTCTATTTCCGCCTAGAAACGTGTTTGATCTAAATGTTATATCTCTGGAGTTATTTCCTTCACATCCTGACCTAGATTGTGCCATAACATTGAATGAGCTAAAAACTGCACTACATAAATGTAAAGATGGTAAGTCTGCTGGGCCTGATGGTCTGTCTTATGAATTTTATTCTAGTCTACCCGAACCATGGTTAAATCATTTATTACATTTATATAATGAAGTGTTGGCTACTTGTTCTGTACCTTCCTCATGGTCTGAAAGTTTCTTAGTAATGTTGCATAAAAAAGGAGTTAAATCTGATTGTAGCAACTATAGAGGCATTGCTTTACTTAATTCCGTAGAAAAAATATTTTCAACGATATTACTGAACAGAATATGTAAGTGGGCTGAATCGAATAAAATTATACCTGAGGAACAAGCTGGCTTTCGTGAAGGTAGAGGGTGTATAGATAATATATTTATTTTAAATTCTGTAATTTCGGTAAATTTAATTAATGGAGTCCCTTATTTATTAGTTGTATTCATAGATTTTTCTAGGGCCTTTGACTCTGTTTTGCATGAATTACTGTGGAAAAAACTACTTTCTCTGGGTCTGAGTCCTAAACTTGTTAAAGTCTTGAAATCTCTTTATGACCAGGCAGCTTTAGCAGTAAAAAATAAAAAATTATCTCTCTGAGAAAATAGAAATTACATGTGGGCTTTTGCAAGGCGAGCCGCTTTCAGCGACTCTGTTTAGCTTATTCATCTCAGATTTAGTCAATTTCTTTAAAGGTAAAGGCTTTAAAGGAGTGAAACTTAATAATGTAATAAGGATTTGACTACTTCTTTATGCTGACGATGTCCTTTTTCTAGCGAGTTGTTGGACTGAGGCTCAAGAGTTATTAGATTTATTATTCCTGTATTGTGTAGAAAACGGTCTCGAAGTCAACACTGAGAAATCTAAAGCAGTTATCTTCTCTAAATCTAAGAAAACTAAGAAACTGAGACCTCTCATTTTTAATAATAGTACAATAGAATATGTTAAAAATTTCACCTATTTAGGTGTACCATTTGCTTCTTCTGGTAAATTTTACCAAGCATCTAAATATTTTATTTCTAAAGGTAACTTGGCATCTGCTCAAGTTCGTAATATTCTCTTCAAGTCAAAATCTGATTCTTGGTCGACTAAACTCACTCTATTTAATTCTCTTTCTTTGTCTACACTACTCTATAGTTGTGAAGTTTGGGCACCTAGGTACTTAACCGAGCTAGATTCTTTTCAGTCTAAATTTTTCAAAGCACTACTTTATTTACCTTCCAGTACTCCTCACTATATGCTAAGAATTGAATTTGGTTTACTTTCCATCAGTACTAAGGTATTTAAGGCAATGGTCAACCTTTGGTACAAAATTCTCTCAATGAAAGACGATCGTCTCCCCAATCTCTGCTTAAAAGCTTTAGTCGTTGCAGATAAAAAGAGAAATAATGTCCCAGAGCTTAACTGGGTTTCCCAGTTTAAAGATTTATTAAGTATCATAGGTTGGTCTGACGTCATAAATACAGATTCAGGTTCATTTAAATCTAATATGAAAAGCCTTCTTTTTGCTTTCGAAAACCATATGTTTTCACTAGACGTGGAGAGGGTTATGAATTCTAGTTACTCAAATGTCTATAGGAATATTACATTGTATTGTTCTGAAGGCGAGAATACTTGCAAAGCAGGACTAGTATTCATAAATTACGTATAGCCTCGCAAATAAGACTTGCCAACAGAAACATAGTCAAACTATACTGTCAAAATATATCAATTACCTTAAATAGTAGTGAACCATGTCCTCTTTGCAACAATTATTCTGATTCTCTTGAACACTTTGCTTTACAGTGTAATAGTCTTAAAGATATAAGACTAAAATATCTTAGCCCTACTTTAACTAGTCAAAACCTTTTCTGTTCTCTATATGAACTTAATGATACAAATCTACACCAGCTATATTTGTTTACTGTTCACGCTATGAGGAGAAGGTCTAATAACCCTTCATTACGCCTCTAATGCTAATTAAAAGTAGCTTATTTATTTATTTTTTTTTTATTTTTTATTTTTTTTATGTATTTCATTTTATCAAGGGAAGTTGCATTAATTATTATTTATTCTAACTCAAGAGGACTTGTTTAATTTTTTTTAACTACGTTTTTTGTATTTATTGCATATGATACTTTGTAAAAACTATAAGTTATATACAAATAAAGATTATTATTATTATATAGACAAGTAAAATTTATAACAATGCTTTCCTTGTATTGAATTTATGTCGTTCAATTCTATGAAATTATGTATGGATTAAATGCGATAGAGAGATCGATGTGTGGACTCGGTTAATTAGTTGGGTAATATGTTGGAGATGGACGAGATATGCAAATATATCGGCGTTACGTCGGAATTAGACCCGGTCCCGGTCTAATTACCACGCTGCTATGTCAACTCTACAGTGTAAACAGGCATTGGATTAAATTCTCTATTTAAATATCGATGTATTATTAATTTCAGGTTATATCGTCTTGGTACCTTTACTTGGTAATAATTGTTGTTTTTTCTTCATTATCTTTTAACAAAAGAGGGAAGCATTGCAATAGCAACAATGTAACAACCGATTCTTTCATATCCACGTTACAGTGCATACAGATTCCGATTATATCATAAGATTTTTTCCTAATAGCACAACTATAGACTAAAAGATTGGTTTTTGCACCAAAGTTCAACTCTCTAGCATAAATACATTGAGAGAAACCATAACACACACACATATACAAACAGTACACATTGTGAAAACCACTTCAAAGAAATTAAAAGCGCCTGAAACGGATAATTAATGTGGAATGCTGATTTCAAATGTTTTGGCAAACACGATACTTTCGGTCCAAAGAGGAAAAGTAATAATACACAAAGTAATTATACAATTTGGTAAGATTATTACAATATTAAACTAAACGCTATTCTGAGTAATATTTACAAAATATTAGTTCAGTTGTAGAGCATTGTGTAATTATCCATGATGTTCTACATCCCTGAAGATGCCACAGTGGGAGCGAAACGTCGGATTCTTCATCTACATTGACGTGGTCACCACCGGAAGACCTAAATCTTCAGGACAATAACCGCGGAAGCCTACACAGTTTATTATTTAGATTATACATTTCAAGTTTTGTCTTAAACAACCTTGGACCCTCGGTTTTAGAGTGATATGATTATTGGAAGGTTAAACTGGTATTACTTCGGTCTCGATTCGATCAACCTAATAATACAAAATTGATCCAAAGGTTACAGTGTCATGACTTCAGACTCGTTCGCTTGTCCTCAGAATAATGAAGTCAACTAATTTATATTGTAGTTTTCTTTGGACTTGCTTCGTTCGTCCTCACACAACACTGTTTCATTTTTAACCAAAACCCATAGAGGTGCTGAACTCCCAAGGTAATGCTTAACAGCTATAATCAGACAAATAATGTAGATATACGAGCTGTATTGAGATGAAACTTAGTTTACTTATTTATAAGTGACACATTCCATAAAATACGAGTTAAAGTATGTAACTCGTCCGCAAATTGCGGACGAGTTAAGTCCACAATCATCACTACACACACACTGAGAGTAAAGCTAAGTTTAGAGTTAATATTTCTAGTTTTATTAATTTTCAAATTTTTCGCTTAATCATTAATGATAGTTAATGACATGATTAAAAACTAAAAATTCGCTGGAGGAGTATAAACTAATTTTAATCCTAAATAAATGCATTATTTAAAAACTTTGTTATAAAAACATATTTCTAAATTAAATGTTTTACTTATCAGTTAATGCTCTATTTTTCTAAAATTGCTGCGTGGTTAAATTATTTTGCAACAAAAGCGTTTTTACCAAAATATTATTCAAAACGTAAAGATACTGTTTTTACTAAAATTTCCACATATTTCTTTTTTTTGTCTAAATTAATTAGTGTTGGATGGAAGAAAAATATTCACAGCTTTTTAAAATACGGAGTTGAGCTCTGCAGAGGAGTTTTAGCTTTTATAAAAAAATAAAAGCGATGCTTCTAATTTAAGCCTGGCTTTTATTTCACCTTGTCTTTTATTTACAGAAATTGTTTTTTTTTTAATTTTTTTCAGCTAGTTTTCAGACAAAGGAAGTAAAGCTAAGTTCTGAGTTGATTTTTCCGTCCATTAGGAAAAAGGATTTTATTCAAAAGAAAAAGCGGGGGTTCGTTGTTATTAAGTATATTTTTCTGTGACAATGTGTATCAATATTTAATAATAAATTAAGAAAGTTGGGTGATAAACAAGATAATTTGGCTACACGGTTTTTTATCCTTTGCTGCCTCTTAAGACTTGTCTAGCCTTGAATATTATCCTTAAAAATCTTTTAAGACTTTTCTAGGCTTGAATAAAATAAAATAAAAATAAAATGCCCGTTTTAGGGCCTTTCGGCCCATCAGGGTATTCGCCCTGCGGGGACCACCTCAGGTGGGTTGCATCTACTACACTCTAAGAATTAATTAAAGTTGGCGAAATCATTTTAATACAAATACTATTCATAAAATCTTAGAGCACAGCCCGGGCTGCGAACCCCGGACCTCCGGTGCCGAAATCGAACGCCTTTACGATCGCGGCCACGGAGGCTGACAGCCTTGAATATTATACTTAAAAATCTCTTAAGACTTTTCTGGCCTTGAATAGTTTTTTTTTAATTCTCTTTATTAATAAAAAAAATATAAAATTACAATTGACAAAATTAAATATCAAATATATTAATATATATTGGTATTTTATATTAATATTAAATATATTATCCTTAAAAGTTTCTTAAGACTCTTCTAGCCTTGAAATTTATTATTAGAAACCTCTTAAGACTATGTTTTGGTTAATTAAGAAAAAATAAGGGTTTAACGTCTGTCTTAAGTTAAAGTCAAAATACAATAGACATTTTTCTTTAAATATTTCCTTGGACTGATATTTAATCTTAGATCGGTATTTTTCTATTTTTAATTATAATTAGCCTCCAATTTATAAACTTTTATAGCTTACATTGTACTACTTAACTTAGTATAATTAAAAGCCGTGTGTACGGGCAGTTTTAAATACAACCATGTGAAATTCTTGCCATGCAGGCGATGCATATACAAGGCTTCTATGTTCTATTTCACATTTTGATTTATTTGGCGACAAATATCAATATGCTGGTAAAATATTACTAAATTTGTGAGGTTAGACTCGGGATTAGAGGGTTTTGTAGAACGCCTTGCCTCACCCTAATGATTAGAAATGTGAGGAATATGACCCTAATACCCACTATCACAGGAGGGGTTCGAAACTGCCAAGTAACCCTGGACCCAAGCGTTTCAATGATTAATTTCAATCTGCTACATTTATTTGAATACGTGAGTATCTCGGAAGTAAAGCAATATATAACGATATTATTTTGACATTTTAAAACAGTATATATTTGCTCTCTCAGTGTGTATTTCCGGTTATAAAATTAACTAAATTCTGACTAAATATAACAAAGTATCTGTTATTTATTTAAATAAATAATATTCGAGTAAAACTTTCAGAAGCAACTCCCTGCGGAGTTCATCAGGGATAATAAAGACAACTGTGAGGCTCAAGATTTATATCTGGGCCTCCGCCCGGTTACTAATACGCGGCTTCGACCCTTTGTCTGCTTCGCGGTCCTAAGACTTTCCGGTGGGCTCTAAAACATTGTTCTAGTTCGTATTTTTTGTTGTTACATGACATTTTGCCATGAATTCAGCGAATTTTCCTCAGCTCATAGACCCGCAAAGCAAACATTTGAAGCTAGCTATGGCCCTTTTGGGGCCAGGCTGTCTTCAATATAGTATTTATTGTTAAATGACATTTTGTGATTTATCTAGCGAATATTCATAAACTCAATTCACAGGCCCGCTCCACCGGCCCGTAACTTGCTACAGCCCCTTCGGGGCTATATACACGTATACATACATACCAAAAGATATATGTTGCGTTAAACAATCATCCTACTCCCATTGTGTAATAAAAGATGTTTTCTTTTCACACATTAGTGATAAGGTGTGTCCAATTGCATTACTTAAATGGATTGAGCTGAAACTGGTCTCTATCGTGCCAAAAAACACACTCACTTTTCTCCTGACAACGTTTTGAGCATAGACATGCTTTTCATCTAGGCAACCTGAAGACAATATAACAAACAAAAACAAAAGAGACAAGAAAACAACAAAATGCAAAAATTAATAACTCAAAGCTAAAATAAATAGAATACAAAGCAAGAAAAAACCAGCACTAACAGAGAACTACGTTAAAGGAAAAGTCATAAAAAATTAAAAATTACAATGCAAGTAAAACTAAATAAAAAGAATTTTAAAATCAGTAAAAGCTGTCTTCCTTAAATAATGACACTTTGTTTTAAAGCTATTTCAAATTTTGAAAAATGATGTTTTTTCAATGCAATGCTTCTTTTTCTTATAGGAGGGACAAAAGAAAATTTAGTTGGTCTCACAAAGGAGCATAGGTCTTATTTATTCTCAGAAAGGGTTCATTTCAAGACAAATATCTCATACTTATTAAAATGTATTAACTTTCTCTAGTCGACATAAAGTTTTCCTGAGCTACATATTAAACGAGTGGAAACATGCCAAGCGTCTTGCTTCTCAACATCTAGTTCTCGAACAAACAGTTCTTAAGTTCACAGAGGAAACTTTAATTTTAAAATTTTTCCTCCCGTTGTTATCCAAACATTTTAAATGTTTAAAATGTTGAAAAGGCAGCAGTGCAAGAGATGTGGAAACGTTTCAACTACGAATTCACTCATGTTTTCTTAACTTGATGGCCTAGAAATGTGCAAACATGTTGAGGGAAAACCAAGAAAAGCTTCACATCAAGTGACTGTCACAGGAAAAATTCTCTCCTCGTATTCACTCCTCCTTCACCTCTTTTAACCCAATTATTCATAGAGAGTTTTCTCTTGATGTGAAACATACATGTATCTACACATGTGTACATGCATCTGTATATTTCTCTCTGGGAATTCCTCCTCTCTACAAAAATTGATTGAATACTTGGAAAGATACTGCAATACATTTTACTTAAGTGAGAGAAAAAATGTTTCCAGGAATTTCACCTCGATCTACACTAAAACATATTTATCCGAATGCAATAATATTGATCAATAAATAAATTCTACCTTGTGTGAACCTGCGCCAACTATATGGATTGGTCGTGAACCTAAAGCCATAACAAGTATAGTTGGCAAACTAATAAGTAGTATCCTTTCAAGGACACCGAAACATCTAGCAACTTCATATACACACGAAACAATGGAACGGCCAAGGACCATTTGCACATGCTAAGATCTCACAACAGGTTCAGGGAATGGACCTAAGGGGTATAAAAATTAGCTTCAAATGGGTCTATAACTTAATAGTTCTTAATCGTATTTTAATAGCTGGTTTGGCCATCTTATAAGATTTGGTGATGACAGAGTTCTGAAGTAAGTTATTGGGCAGGATCTAGCAGACATAAGGGCCAGAGGCAGTCCGAGACTATGATGGATAGATGGAAAATAAGACTCTGGGATATCGAACATACCGACTTGTGGCTGTGTAGATGGCTTTTCCGTAGAGATACACGGAGAAGAGAAAATGGCGAGACAAACAGCAGTTTGATAAGCGGTTAGTAAGTAAGCATTATAATAACCCTCTTGTTTTTAACAAAAACCTTAACAATGTAGGAATAATCTTTGAAAAATGTTGACCTCCAAGAGTAGCATCACTTTCTTACCATTATTTACAGGAAGCATCTCAAGACTATTTTCACCACTTCGTAGCTTTTTTGTTATCTTTATAAAATGTATAATCGGTTTCATTTAGAAGATTTTGAAGAGTTGTCTCATCTTTCAATATTTCATTTCTTTACCATCCTTAGTTCAATAGTCAAAATAATGAAGACTTCAGTCCTTTATTATTTTTTTTGTTTCAAGATAAACAGTCAAGTTTTCTTTTTTGTTTACATTAACATCATGCTGTTAATGTAAATAAAACAGAAAATGTTAAAGGAATAAAGTATGATTATTTTACCTAGATTTCAATTCTTAACAGTCTATTCATCAATATGTAAATTAATTTATGAGATTTGAAGCCTTAAAGTTAAACGATTTTATTGATGCTCACTCACTGATTTACATTTCATAATTCTCACGCGCTTCCAGCAATTGTAAATTTTAAATTCCGTACATAGGTAAACTATATTTTACAAATCCATAAAATTATAAAAAACCAAACATACTCAGTTACTTCTAATTAATAAGACTATAGACAAAAGTCAATCCTAACCTTAAATTCGAAGTATAATAAACAGTTAGCTTCTAGTGCTAACTTGTAGAGAACTCAAAAATCTATGAATAATGAGAGTTCTGTCCAGACAAAAAATTGCTCTCTAAATAGAGTAAAGTATATTACATTTTATTTATCACGCTATCTTCAAGAGAAAATTAAAACAACGTTTTTTAAGAGATAAATTATGGTGGGCTACTAATCAATTGTTGTGACAAAACTATAGTCAGAACAAAAGCACGAGGAAGTAAAAATAAGAAAACGAACATCACCATCACGTATAAAACGACAACCTAAGAAGACAAAAACAACCTAAGGCTCTATAACTCAAGAAGAAGTATTAAACAAAGAAAAAAATAGGTGTAGAATGTTAGAAGGCATGCAAGAGAGGTAGACACAAGATGGGGGTGAAATCCGTGCTGGCATCTAGCGGCAGCTCTGAAACAAACTCTCCTTACCATAACATTCTTTCCTTTTGTCTTATGTAACTTAGTATTATGTAATCATATACATAAATTACGTTCATAATTACGTTTTCATGATACAATTATCGTTCATAATCGGTCATAATTACAATTTTAATGACACAAGTATCTACTTAAAATTGGTCATTAAATATTTGGATTATTCAGTTTTGTACCAGAAGTAGTTTGCTCAAAATAAGACGACAGTGGCGCATTCTCGTAGTTGGCAAAGTGAAACTTACTAAATTACACACTAGCGCTCCTGTTAACTGGCTTCGGAACCAACATTTTATTGTTCGAAATAAAAAATCCCAGAATCATTTTTCTTTATCTACATATTCTTTGGTATTAAAAAAGCCAAGACTAGGTTAAAAATAAATAAGACCTCATCTTACACCAAGTCTCATCAGCCTTACACATTCCATTGGTTGTGATGATTTCACTTTGCAACTTGGCCAGGATGCATCGAATGGTATTGAGCCTTTTAAGCATCAGGTTGTACTGCTAAATTGAACGCACCTTGAATATATATTAAACAGAACAATTATATTATTATATAGTCCTTGGTGCTCTGCATACTGGTCATTTCACGAAGGAAAATCAACATAAATGCCTATATAAAATTCGTGAGAGTAATGTCAATTTTTTCACACTTGCCCTAATGGCTTTTTACTTTTCCTCATTCATATAGGAAGTTATATAGGAAACATATTGTGTTTAAAAATAAATCCAAAACCAGGATTTCATGTGCCACTGCATTATCTGTTTCATGTGTTCAGACAAGGCCTTCTGAGTAGTTTCTACAATCGAATTTTCAATGAAATTAAAATTTGGCACCAGTGTATATCTTTACGTAACAAAGAATAGTACTAAGTTTCGTTTCAATACAACAATTATATATGTGGTTAATGATGAATCATAAAAGTTAAGCAGCATCGACCGAAGTCAGTGCTCGGATGTATGACTGCGGGGAATAAACGAAATTATTATCTGAGGATAAGAAAAGCGAGTCTCATTGAGCATAATTAGGACGAAACTTTTTAAAGGAGACATTTTTAGGACGAACTAAGCGAGTCCGAAGTCGTTAGGATGGGGGTAGTAGCGAATCTTATGTGGTAAGGAAAAGGTCTGGGTACCTTTTTTCACCCCAGTATTTTGGTGGGGATAACTTCGTTCTTAAAAATAACTAAGTATATATGTTTAATAAAAAAACCCTTTACCTTCTTTCATCAGTTTATATTGAAAGTTATTAAAAAAGCTTGTAAGAACACTTACAACATTCACTTTTCTCTACTTTAGAATTCACTTTTTTATGAATTCTAAAGTTTAATATTTGCTTAGTATTTAGGCTTTTTTAAACTTCAGACTTAATTTTAAGTAAGCACGTATATAACTTATCCCATTAATGTTATGAAAAGTTTAATAATAAAATATTCCATGATCCAACGTCTTTCATAATTATTATTAGGGAATTTATAAAATTATAATGCGTAAGAATACGGCGGTTTAGTATAATTAGAACATATTAGGTAAAAAATTCAAAATTTATAATAATAATTACAACTATAGATTGGTAAGGCCAGACTAAATTCAGAGTAATAAATGAAGAACAAAATTCATCAGAACTTATGAAATAACACTAAACACACGAATAAAAACAAAGAATTTAAAATATCAAGAACTCAAATGGAAACATACATGTATCCTTTTTAACATTTAGCAATACTCCCCTAGAGTTTGATGACATAGATGAATCTTTTTTATAATTAATGCTATTCTATTCATTACTTTTGTGTATAACTTCAGAATTAATTGTTTTCTATGGTCGTTTTCCTATATCAGTTTATCCTTTTGCTAGTTTTTATAAGTGGCACATTGCCACTGACTAAAATTAATTATGATAAAAAAAAATATGGCGTGGGAGTGGGATTGAAGTGAAATGAAGCGTTGGATTATTGAAATAGTTTAAAATTTTGTAATAATAATATTTATAACTCTGTATTAATATAACTTTATAACTAAACGATAAAGAATACAAAGTTTAATGACTAGTTTTCAAAGGGTATAAAATGATTTCAACAATTGTGTATAGGGACTCCTATTGTCATAAGGGGTATTTTTCCATTTATTGGTATTTTTTGGTCAAAATCCTTTTCAGCGCAAAAATAATTTGTTTGGAGAAATAAAAAATATATAAAATTTTTAAAGGGGGTTGGTACTCCTAAAATTTATAAAGGTTATCCAACCAACTAATATCAAAAGCAAAATACAACAAATTTATGAAAAATATACTAGAACTATCTGCCTCCGTAGCCGTGGTCGTTTAGTACTGGACTTCGGAACCGGAGGTCCTATGGGCTATGCTCTCAGTTTATTATGAATATAATTTGTTCTAAAAATAACTTTCGCCAACTTTAGCTTCACTTTGAGCATAGTAGATGTGACCCATCCGAGGTTGTTCCCGCAGGGCGAATACCCTGAAGGGCCGAAAGGCCCTAACACGGGCATTATTATTATTATTATAATACTAGAACTATTAAATATAGTTGTACTCTTCTTTCCATTGATGTAATTTAATTAATTAGCCCAACGTTTTGACATAAATTCTTGCAAAATGCAGTTAAAATCTAGTTTTCACTTGCAAAGATCACCTTTCACATCTTGAGAATTTAAAACATTGGATTCCTTAGCATTGCCTCGGAAGTTCAATGAAAAAATCTCTTGGATTCACCTTGGGAGTAAAATATATGGTTTACTAGGATTTGCCTTTTGAACCAATTTATAGCTGAGGGAAATAATAGTTCGAAATAATACTTAATTACTAAAAAAAATACTTATTTGCTCTTGGACCGTAAATAACGATGGTCTATCATTAAACGATATCTATTATTAGCAGTTTTTGCAAAGATTATGCTTTATTTTATTCAAGTAAACTATTGATTGATGTAAACATATATTTCAGATATAATAATTATGAAACCCACTTTTAGAAATTGTTATTTAAAGTATTATTGAGAAGTTGATTTGCGTTTTGCAATTAAAGCTCAAAGAAAGGATGATAAATACCATGAGAAGAAAATATATGAAAATTAGATTCAGACAAATAAGCAGTTAGGATTACAGAGTCATGAAGACAGACCCGTTTATTTTGTAGTAAAATATTCTAGTGAATAATTAAACAATATCTACAATCTACAGAAACATCTAAAATATAAAATTTATCATTTATATGTTATCATTTGATTAGAATATAATCAAATGATATATGTTGCTTGCCATGCATGATGGCGGTAATAGAGCACCGACAGTCTCTTGTAAATACTCCACATTATATTCTTCGGAATTTTAATCGAAGATCAGAGTGAGTTCAGGCTCTGTTGGCCACCTGATGAGTTAGAATCAGAGTGGGTACGAAACAGAGAGATAAATGACATTATGTCAAACCATCAATGTTGACGAATGTCGAATGATAGAACAGTAACCAGATGTATCATTGCATTTTGGTTTTTTTTCCTAGGTGTCTCTCACGCAATTATAGTAAGTCAACTATTCATGTTTTGCAAAACATTCTAGTATCAAATGATATCCATTCAAAAAAGTTAATTTTTTCCTCCGGTACCAGCTAACTAAGAAAAAACATGTGTGTGTGTTTGAGCGTGAGTGTGTGTGTAAACACGCAATCTTTCGAGCGGATATAGGTCAAGAAAACTAGGATTTTGTGACGTCATTTGCACTGTCGGCAAAATTTTGAAAAAATCGCAAAAGTTCATGGTTATCATGAACCACAAAAATGGTCCTTTCACTATGTTTTTTGAGTCGCTGAATAGAATGCATCTAGTCAGAAGTCGATACGACCATAGAAGTGATCAAAAAACCGAAAAAAACGTGTAAAATTACAGAAAACCATAATAACGTTCTTTAAAAAAAATTGTCGAGTAGGGAGTCGTTATCAATGTTATTGAGGCGCTGAATTCAATAAAGTTGGTCCTAATGCGTTCTAAGACTTCTTTAAGCAAGGGTTGCCGGGTTCGAATCTTGGTACCGGCGCTAATGTTTTATATTTTTTACAGTATTTACGTTTATAACTTTAAAATCATTTTGCCACGAAGGTCGGCAAGCCAAGTAAATTTTCTGTGAAATGCGAGCTTTCTTGCTTATCAATCCAATTTTTGTTATATTTTTTCGGTATATAGTTATTAACCTGAGCTGCAGCGAGTTAGTATATAGCTAACACAACTATTTAACAAAAACAATTCATGAATTAATTAAAAGCAATAAGAAAATAGCAATAACAGATACATAACAGACAACTTTGTAAAAAACACTTGAGGTCTTAAAAACACCTCAAACGGATATTTCCGGTGACATCCCGATTTCGTACTTTTTGCAAACACAATACTTTTCCTATATATGAGGAAAAAGAAAAAGCACAGGATTAGAGGAGGAGGAAGCTGATAATAATTATTTAAGGCATATTAGTGTATTCAATTTTTAATATGTCCCAATAAACCTTATCCACCAGATTTTAAAATCCAAAAAGTAAGGTTTTATTTTAGATTTGTACACATTTAAAAAGCATTAAAATCTGAAATAAATATTAATCTTTTAGTTATTAAAGAACGATAAAACAAATTAAATCCCCCGGCCCCCGGAGGGCTGGTTGAAATTAAAATTTAAATCCAGACAAAACTACAAAGCATGAAATGTGACTTGGCATAGCTGAGCGTTTTAAAGCGCAACCCTTTGCAATTTAGTTTGAAATGTGTCTAACAATCAAAATTTAGTTTTCTCTTCCAGAGAGTAATAAATTTTAATTTTATATATTATCAGATAAATATAAAAGTACGAAAGAGTATTACCTATATGATTCAATGCAATACAATTTGTAATATAATACGGCTTCTATTTAATATGAAACTAAACTGCCAATATAAAACCCCGAATTCCTTTAATTACAACCCTGAAGTTGTATAAAGTTTTAAAGTCTCGATAAATCCTATCTAGTTAATTTTTCTCGCGTTTAAAGAATACACGACGCCCTACTCCAATTTTGTTTTGTTTACCGACCGCATTTTATATTTTCCGAATACTCATTACATTTTGTTAGACTTTTGGTCAGTTAGAGAGTGCATGAATGAACAAATTGATATGTATTTCAGACAATTTTAGAAAACTTGAAGTGACTTTGTAGCTATTCAACTGACAAAAATAGTATTAAGTACTTTTTTTTTTTATTAAATTATCTTTATTTATAAATTAATTGATATAGCATACAATAAACATAAAAGATTAGCCTGTTCATGATGGCCCCAAGGCCTGAGCTGAACAGGCGTTGATTTAATACTTAATACTATAGTTATAAACTTTATATAATTGTTATACATTTTTATTTTATTCAGACTAAATTTAACTACAAGACTACAAGACTACTAAATTTAACTACAAGATAATTTTGTAACTCGGCAAAATTAGGATTATTGTAGCTTTGAAGAAGAGCCTATCTTTTAGCGTGCATCATATTTCAACCTTTCCTACCCACTCTAGTAATTAGAGAGAGAAAAATGTGTATAAATGGGATATCATAAATTTGCCATGTATAAATACTATAAACCCTCTCTTACATCTTTGTTTGAAGTATTTATACATCATTTAAAAAGTGAGGCAATCTTTAAACGAACTAACAAAAGAATTGAAAACATAAATTACTCCCAACATTCACACAACAAACCTGTGAAAGTTGTATTTAAGCTGTGTTATTTGGGAAATCCCGACAAGAAAATGGTAAAAAGAATAAGAGATTTATTGTTGAAACCGTTTCAGTTTGTTAACGCTAATTCCACCCCCGGGGCCGGAGCCTTTTTGTAGCACAAAGTTTTAAGAAAAAAAGGCACTAGGAAAATAAAGTATAAAATCCTTTTATGAACTTTCAACGTTAAAATATCTTTGAAAAGAGAAAATAAAAGGTTTTTTTTGTATCACAGTTTTTTTTCTTTTTTAGATTGAAAACATGAAAAGTTGAAACAGTATGTGTTTTCTAACACGTTGGAAGCCAAGAGGAGTAAGGTGAAAGGGGTGGGGGTTAATTTGGAAAAGATGTTCAGACCGAGGTGCTTCTTTTGAAAAATGAGACCCAGCATATCTGAGTGGAGATTTTCGGTTGCTGGTTGCTTTTGTTCTGTCATGGTGGGGGGACAAAGGATTCCAGTATAGAGACCCTAAAGGAAAAGGTTTCCTTTTGTCCTAGGGATTTACTATAGACCCACGCGCTACATTGCTTTATGTTCTGCTGAGCCTGCAACCTACCAACCATAAACCTTAATAACAAGCTCAAAATCTTCCGCTGAACACCTCCTTGACGGGGAAATTGAAGTTTTGAACATGTTGTTTCCACTTTAGGGTAGCAGAACACAGAAAAGTTGAATGGACATCGTCTGATACTAATTAATTTTCCAGGCAATGCGTTTAGCATGGATACATTTTAAAATTATATGCATTAACCACAGCACCATAATATGAAAAAACTTAAACAAACCTCAACTTGTCTAAAAATAATGGATTAGTCACAAAAAGCTTTTGTTTTCAATGTAACTATATTACTCCCGCTACGTATTCTTCTATTTAGCTCAGTCGGTAGCGTATAAGGCACTTAGACATTTGGTACAGTGCTATCAAAATATTGCTTTTCGTCAAAATAAAAACCCAATAAATAGTGACATCCAAACAAAATTAAAAAAAGACAGAAGTTTAACTTATTGTTGTCATTTGAGCTTTAAAATGAATTTTAATGACAATTATTTATTTGCCAATTAATTTTGTTATATTAATTATGGCTAACGTCACAGAAGAGCTTTTGAGTTAAACTAAATATATACATACAAGATATTATCTACTGTCCAATAAATCAAATTATTAATGCAATAAAGTATATAGCGTCAAGGAAAATTTGGATTGCGTCTTTAGTAGCTTATTTTCATTAAATTGCAGCTTAAGAAACATTTTATATTTTATTTTTAAAATATTCTATGTTGTATTGAATAGCATTTGATTTGATCTGAGGTCTTTAATATCTGAGGTATTATTATAACCTTAATATGAGAAAAGGAAATGAAAATAATATAACTTGAATAATTATATACTAAGGAAAATTTATAAGACAAAACAACTTAATTTAGCTTGAGGCCACATAGCTTTGCTTAGTGAATCGGTAATTCATAATCTACAAATATATTCTCCAGATTATGAAGTATTTTTAAGTTCTGTTAGAATTCTTGATGTATCTATGACTTTTATGTACCAATATGCCATCAAGTATACCTTGGGAACACATGAGTCCTTATGAAATGCAAGTATTGAAATTACTTGAGTAGCGCAGTGGGCTAATTTGAATTTACTATCCATACATTTTTTTTTCATTTTGCATAACAATTTGAAGTTATTTATTGTCGAAAAACCGGTAATTCCATCGTCTATACTATAGGGTAATGGGTGGCAGGAGATTCATGGTGACATTGTAAGAGCCCGCGATGTAATGCAATGAGCACCTGTTTATCCCAGGAATACGATTCTATATCTTTGAAAGATCAAGATTCAATACAGAACCCAATCTGATGCTGTTTGTATGTTTGATATTTTCCCTTCTGGAAGTAAAATATTTAACTTTCCATGGGAAAATCCTATTGCTGCATCCAAGCAGTAATCAACTGTCTAGAGATCGCCTTGTGAGCTAACCTAATGGTTTCCCCGATTAACCTCAGGTATCAACTAAATTCGGCTTTGACCTTAAAAATCAACTTAAAGCCAAGGGAGCGAACAGATAATTTTCTCCCTTAATAAGTTATTAATGATTAACTTTTGTTGCTTAGCCTATTTTAAATAAAAATCAGTCATTTTATTTTATATTAAAGAAATGAAAAAATCTACTATTCCATACAATTAAATATTCGAAAAGATAGTCAGCTCGATATACTAAATTCAAAATAAGTAAATCCATCATATGAATTCAAAATGGTTTACAAATTAAATTTACAAGAAAAACACTGAAAAAAAACATAAAACAGAATCATAAAAAAATAAATGTAGTTTTCATGTCTTTGCAAAATCTAAAAAATAAATGAAGTGTTTTAAGAAAAATAAAAAAAAATCACTTTTGGTGTTAAGTATTCTAAATTTAGAAACACAACTAAATAAACAGTGTTTCAAATAGTCAAAGTTAAATTACATTTTTTTGTTATTAAATATACAAGTTCTAGGTTTCTTTTTCTTATAGTAACAAAACCTAACGCGAAGAACCTAAATTTATGAGATAGTAAACCTCGCAGAAAAACATTAAATTGTTAGTTCAAAAAAGTTTTACGACTACTGCGCGGGGTGGGGAGGAGTCGGATGAATATTCAAAGCTATAAAACACGCCAGAGTAAATCTTACTACCTTAGTTCTATATAATTTACCACCTGGAGGGGGGGGGCAGGATTTAGCAACTCCCTGTGGACGTTTTAGTAAGATTAGAGAGAAGGCTTAAGAAAAAGGGTCCCCTGCTAACTGAAGCAAGCAAAAATGAATCAAATCTATTAGATCTCTAGAGGACGAGTTAGACCCTTTCCGCCTCTAGATTCAAACCTCTCTGGACTCTAAAACTTTCCTCTGGGCGTATTTATTTTCTTACTTTTTCAAAAAAAATGTCCCTTAAATTAGCGAACTTTATAAGATTTTTATATATTATTAGATTACACTATGATTTGATAAAACAAAAGAACAGATAATTATTATATAATAAATAAAACAATAATTTTTAAAAAACTTTTTTTAATTATACTTTGTCTAATAAAACAATAAAATGTTTTATTGTGATATTAGACCAAGTATAATAAAAACAAGTTTTTTTAAAAAAAATATAATGTCTTTTTTATTATATAAAATGTGCAATTATCACAAAATCTCGGTCGAAACAACAAACTTTGTTAGGTAATTATTAATGGATTTTCCTATTTAACAAAATTCTCCGTAGGAAGGAAGGGAAGCATTGTAAAGAGTAAAAATTTTACACTTATTAGGAGTTATTTCATTAAATATTCAGTTCGAATCCTACAGGAGCCAAAAAATTGTATTGATGTGTGTGCATTTTTCGTTTAAAAACTAAAAAGCCTAATCGGTTTATCTACTGTAGAACAAACTTTGCACAGAAATTAGTTCCTATAAATGAATAATGTTGATTTTGGGGAAAATCTAACATCATGCTTAAATAAGGCGATCATCTTGAATGTTTAAAAAATCCAAAATAGCTTAGACAAAATAATTTTTGGACACATTTTTGAAAATTCGCAGTGCATTGAACAAGACCACAATCTGTTAAGTCTTTATGATTTAACGGTTTTACAGCACACTTGGGCTATAAGCAGAAATGTTATCTAAGGGACCAAGATTTGTTATCCCTGACCATGTATTGCGGGTAAAGTATATTCTGTCAATTAAGCATCCTAATTATACACAACGCAGATATTGTGCATTTCCTTGCAAAGCAAGCTCGGAAAAATGAGAAAATATGCGAAAACAGAGGGTTGCCGCAAAGAAGAAGAGAAGAAGGCTAAAGAAAATTTTTGTTTGATTAATGAACTGAAAAAAGGTCCGGAGGCCCAAGATATCTTTTCACATAAATATATGTATAGTATTTCTTTTATAACTTTCTAAAGAAGGCTGCACCCCCTCTCTATACATAAAGGGGGGGGGGGGGAGTGCAACCATCCCTGCGTACGGCACTGAAAACAACAACTGGAGATGACTTCACATGTTTGTTCCTCCCTGCGCTTTATAAATATGACGAATAGCCAGAGTCTCACTCAACATGACTTGTGAAATATTTACTTAATACTTACAAATTAGTAAGCCTCTTAGCTTTGATTTTAAGTTATGCCTAGAAAAATTTATAATTCTGGACTTGTTCGTAGGTCACACTATTTACACCATTATCCGCCTAGAAATTTTAATGTGGAGTTAATTTTAACGCAAGGGAAATATTTTAAAACAAATAGTCAATGTTAAATTATTTTATTTTAATATAATCAAAAACAAAAGAATATTATTTTGTGTATTTTTCTATTTTTGGAGTGATTACCTTTCTCTTCAATAGTAACAATGGCTCTTCAATAGAAAAACTATGGTTTTAATTGTGTGGCTATTATACTGCATTCCCTGAATCAGGAGATAAGAAAGGAAAAAGGCTTGAGGGTAAGCCCAACCGGAAAATCTCTTTCAAAATCCCATTTATCTTTAATAGAGAATTATAGACAATTTTCTATTTATACATTTAAAGCAGTATTAACTTAAAATAAATTTAGAGAAAAATTAAATCAAGTTGACCTCAAGTAAAGTTATACTAAAGTCACTAAAGAGGTCAACTAACCTAAGTCAAACAATGGTCGGTAGAGTGTATTGTGACCCTATCCTAACCTCGCCTAACCCTAACCCTAAACCTCACCCTAGGCTCAGACCACATCTCGTGAGTAACCATTGTAATAAAGCCTTAACTTTCTTTAGCGCTCAAAAACAAAATTTCATAGCTCGTTGAAAATTGTCGTCCTATCGCATTCGTAGCTCGGTTCTATCCCATAGATTGTCGTTCTATCCCATTAAACAAAGGAAAGCATTGTACTATAACTTGATACTTTTTTATCAAATATTGCCATACCATTACAGACACATTTCTTAAAAATCAGGCTACGCGATAGCTTAAAAGTAAATTATTTAAACTTATTTATTTGAAAATAAAATGATAATTAGATGGTCTAAGTAAATAGCAATACTTAGATGGCCAATGGGGTATTTTCATAAATGATATACAAGAAAATACAGCAGAAGTAGCATTCGGGGGACTAATTTGACTATTTGTAACATATTGTACCAAAGAGAATGAAGACATAATATTAATACAGCAATGTCTATATAATAACATTGGACAGTCTTAAGTAGCATTCAGGGGACAAATTAGACTATTTGTGACACATTGTACCAAACAGAATTAAGACATAGAACATAAATACAGCAATTTCTATTTTATAACTTTGGACGTCTGAAGTAGTATTCGGGGGACTAGTTGGACTATTTGTAAACTATCGCACCAAAGAGAATGAAGACAAATAACATAAAGATAACAATGTCTAACTTATAACATTGGACAGCAAAAATCGTTAAAAGGATTTGTTGGATTGTTGTAAATTAACTTATCTAATAATCCCCTACGTTCATTGGACAAACGTTAAGGTTTCTCGTCATCGCCGACTCAACATACTTCATCTCAATGTTTTTAAGTATGTGAGAGTATCGTATTTTGTTTTTGGATAAAGATATCAGGCAATCGAAGTCTTGGAAAGATGTAGAAACTTTCAAGCCTGAATAAACACCAGTAGGATGAAGAAAGCAAACATAAGATTTCTTTAGGCCTCTCAAAGATAATTTTATCTACATTTACCCAAAAGACATCGAATAAAAAATATTATTCGTATGCCTTATAACATACTTTATAACGCAATAAGCTTCTTACAGAGGTAAATTAAATATCTCGAAATACTCTAAATATTGCTTGAATATTTTTGCAGTAGTGCAAGTATTTCATCTTCTAAAATCCCTAAAAATGTAAAATCATTCATTTTAATGAGGAAATAACCAAAATAGAATGCAGCCACCGAAGGATGTTTGGGATGTTTCTACAATCTAGGAATCACTAAGAGTAAAGTTAAATTGCAACCAAAGTAGCTAATTTTCATTTATTGTCAGACTAGGAAAACTATTATTGAATTGCGTCTTGTGAATATCTTAGAGTACATCAAATTGCATTCCATAGTAAGGGAAAACAGCTAATTGCGTCATGTCTTGAATTTCGACCACTAAAGATCATTGATTTTTATCCTGAGGATAAACAGGTACTCATTGAATTGCGTTCTGGGGATCAAGAGGTGCTTATTGAATTGCGTTTTGGGGATCAAGAGGTACTCATTGAATTGCGTTCTAGGGATCAAGAGGTACTCATTGAATTGCGTTCTGGGGATCAAGAGGTACTCATTGAATTGCGTTCTAGGGATCAAGAGTACCATGAATGCGTTCTGGGGATCAAGAGGTACTCATTGAATATGACTTGGGATTTTTACGCTAGAGATATTGTAGTTTTAATATTAATATTACGAAAGAGAGAAATGAAAGGAATATATAACTTTAATATAATATAAACATAGCACACACATAAGCAACCTATACAGTGAGTGTATGATATATTTTATAGATTAAAGAATTTAAATATGAAAAAATTAGTAAAATAGATAAATAAATATTTTTAAAATAAAATAAAGTGAAAGGTCATACACAAATTAATGTGATGCTGTTAAAATCTCGGACCCAATTCAATGAGTACCTTTGATCCCAGGACGCAATTCAGTACCTCTTGATGCAATCAATGAGTACTCCTCTTGATCCCAGGACGCAATTCAATGAGTACCTCTTGATCCCCAGAACGCAATTCAATGAGTACCTCTGATCCCAGAACGCAATTCAATGAGTACTTTGATCCTAGAACGCAATTCAATGAGTACCTCTGATCCCAAAACGCAATTCAATAAGCACCTCTTGATCCCCAGAACGCAATTCAATGAGTACCTGTTTATCCTCAGGATAAAAATCAATGATCTTTAGTGGTCGAAATTCAAGACGTGACGCAATTAGCTGCTTTCCCTTACTAGCTTACTAATTTAACTCTTGTTTTTGTTTACATAAACCAATACTCATTTGAGTTTTGCGTACAAAACAGTGAGTTCATTTAACGCTATTTTTTGAGACAATTGGCATTCCGTTACATTCATAGAAGTCTGGAAGCAAACTTTATAGAAGAAACACAAAAAGAAAAGACACTTGTATATAAATTTTCTTAAAACGACACATAGAATATAACGTAAGTAAATATTTAAATACACTGGAAAAACTCTTCTAAACATAGAAGAGCAATAAACATTTCCCGTAACGAATATGATTTTCTTTTATTACTTGAGATGTAGGTTAAGCAAACGAGATCCCACGACACAGAGTGGGAATTCCCCTCCCTGAGCTACTTAGCGTGCTTTTTAGAGCAGACTTTGTTTTAAGCACTTAAAAAGTATCATATAATATGATTAACTGGTGCTTCACGAGAGCATATACTTTCAAGAATACTTTGATGCATTAAATTTTAAGTTAACGAACCTCTCGCACAAATTAGTTGGGTAAGGAGAGCAGATATTACATATAAGTAATCATATTCTCACTTTAATAGTTTCAACTTCAACTAGAGATTTAAAAGTTATTTAATTACTTTTTGCTTACTTAATGGCTTTCTGCCTCAATATTAATTCATTAGTATTGCGTCTTATAATGTTTATAAGTTTGAGTTTTTGACTTATACTCCTAGGGAAAAAGATTACCGCTAGAGTATTAGAAGAATAGGTTGCAACCGCTGCGATGATTCAGATGCAGCGCCGATATTAGAGGCTAGAGTTGATATCAGACGATATCAGTCCTAAACTTTATGGTAAGCGGAGATCTAAGGTATAAGATCACAAACAAGCCTTCATCACCTAAAATTATCTGTAAAGAGGGCCCAAGTAGGGTTGATCAACAATTAGGTTACTCATTCAATTTCATTAAAGAAGCGGAAGAGGTCTTTGTTTGAACTCCGAGATGTCCCCCCTCGATATATAAATTATAACGAATATTTAATTTATAACAACATAATTTAATTTATAAATCAAATAATAATTATTTTATTATTTAAAATAATAAAATGTTTCATTAATATAATATGTTTTATTTAAAAATAAAACATATTAAATAAGATAACAACATATTTAATTTATTAAAAAAATCAATAAAATAAGATGATATTTTGGTATAAACAAAGCTGATTCAATAAAAGCATCCGTTCATCATTACAGAGACATTCATTTGCAGAAGTTCAAAACCACACATTCCCTCCCAGATAATCCTCGGCAGCCCCTGGGTAGAGAGTTATATATGAGAATTAATTTATTATATCTTATTATAGTATTCAATATCTCTTCTTGTTATACAGTGCATTATGCATCACTATAATTAGGAATATTTCCATAATTAAATTTACCTCTACCTTTAATGCAAATCCATATTGTTATTTTGGATTAGTTATATTTGGATATTAGATATTGTAATGTCTTGTTGAATTTCAAGCTTTTAAATTGACTGAATACTAATACAAGTACAGACCGCAAGATCGTTGCTGGCCCACAAACGGAGTCTTGGTAACAGAAGCTAAAACATCGTTGCTAACTCAGATTGATGTCAAGAGCAGAGTATGGGTAGCTTCAAACACAGGATAGCGAAAATACCAATAACGTTGTGACTAGGCCGTGCCGCAGACACAGATGTTTTTCAGCGAAACTTTTTCAAAATAAAACAGACTAGAAGTTTTATTTTGAACTGTATACTTTTCTGCAACTAAAAATAGTTGCATCTTCCTCTATTAGCTAAATTCGAACACACATCTCCATTGTAGTTCACTGTCCATCATTTTTCTTCAGAGTCTTTATATATCTCCTATTAATATTAACCTTTCATCTTTTTCAAATTCACGCTCATGTGAACCTCTTATAATTTTTCACAACAAAAAGATTGTTTTTAATTTGAAGTTCTTTGTGAAAAACATTACCAAGTGAGAAAATGCTCTCCTTCTTATAAAAAACACAGCCCCTAATCAACTCTTTTTGTTGTAGAGAATTATCCCCAGTTGGCCCTTTAAAAAAGCCGCATTGTCTACATCTCATACTAAAGAAGAAGAAAACAGACGAATTTCACATTTGAAAGGCCCGCTTAAGAAGAAAACAAAAGAAAAAGGTTGGAAAGCTCATCTTTGAAAAGGCGGATTTTCTTTACGTCGGAAATAAGAACTGACAGAAAACAAGCATCCCCGGGGAGATTTTTCTGTGGAAAGTCGAGGTAGGTTTTCCTCTATCCTTAGTAACATGTTACCTTCTCTCCTCATGTAACGTTTCCAACATTTGATTCAACAACAGTACTATACAACCATTTGATTTACATTTCCCTAGAGTAGTACTATTTAGAATAAGAAAATTTAAAACAGAATTTATTTACTTGATTTATGAAGTTTGCAGTTTTCAAGAATCGAGAGAAATTTTTACAAACATACATAATAGGCTGAGCTTTAATAATTTTAATATTTGTATACTTATTATCTTATAATACCTAATGAAGTAAAACGAGTTACCCAATTGAATGATCACTCTGTCAGTGGTCTATTGAAAAATATTATGCTAACAGGGTATACATCCAGCTCACGAATACCTCGGTTAACACTTACCACACGAGAACTGCATAGAATTGGTTGATCATCCACCTAAGTAATGACCGTGCTTGAAAAAGCTTCGGGATCTAATGAGAACAATGCAGCTATGAGGGAAGGCTAAGGTTTTTGAATCATCCTCCATCTGAAGTACATAAATAAATATTCAACATGCAATTTCAGGGAGGCCAAGTAGAGTAAGTTCAGTTCACTTTGTAAATATATAATTTGGTGTGTTATTTGGCAGAGTAAAATTCTTTTCGTAAAACTCATTAGTGCAACATTCCCATGGCTGGTAACCCCAAACTTATGCGCTATACATACACACTGTTTCAGCGTCAGCATTAAAAACTAAGATCTTAGCTGATAGTGGGACAGCACTACTTTTAACTAAAAATTTCCGACACATATTTAAGGCAAACTTAGTTCTCATAGGCCTATCAGGGTAAGTGTAAATACAAACTAAGTATGATATTTATATTTAAGTATTTATACTTTTTTGCAATCTCGATTCCTCTTCCCCAATAAAACCATTTGTCTTTCCTTGATATTTTTCCCTTGTAATCAAATATTATTTTTTTCTTATGCAAGTCTGATCTACGTTCCATTTCACGCAATATTCTTGCAGTTTGGTAATATTTTTATTTTATTTTGGAATCTGTTATCATTAATGAGAATGATGTTGTCGCAGTACAGTAATATTCTGACATTAAAGTTTCCAATTTTAATTTCCCTTTCTAGCTAATCATACAAGTAATTCAAGGACAGAGAAAGGGGACTTAACAAGCATCCTTGACTAAGCCCAAACTCTGTGGCTTAATTTTGAGTTATTTTAGCTCCTTGACACCAAACGCCTGCATCGGTTTCTTCATATAAGTGTTTTATAACTCTTGAAAATTTTCTTTAGAGCTTTATCTTCGCCGACTTATAGATCATACTTTGCCGATCTACTCTTTCAAGCGCATACTCTAAATCTATGAATGAACAATTCTTTTATTCTTTCTTTCTTACCAGTTTTAGGTTAATTAGACCAATTAAACTGAAAATATATCAAGGAAATGGTAAAGTATGATTTTCTAAATCAATTCTGAAATTCATTTAAACTTTTTTTGACATATTCTGATAATTAGCCCGCAATAAATGTTTATTGTATTTAGAAAAGATGTCATGACTATCTAAAGCTTAAAGTAGCATTACTGCAATCAGGAAAAATTATAAAGCATGAAGAGTGTTGAGATTTGAAACTCGCATTTACTCGACCTCAGAGTGTGTCGATTATTAAAAGCCTAATGTTGCATTACTTCGGTCTCCCTGCGCTTAACCTCAGAAAAAAATATTGATCTTAAGTCTGGGGTGTTGTTAGTTCGGACTCGCTAAGCTCTACCTCTGAAAAAAATAGTGATCTAATAAATCTATTCTTATTTCAAGGGTGATATGACTTCAAACTCGCTTCGCTCGTCCTTTAGAATTACTTCAAGGCTATAATAGCAATGCTCCGGTCTCGCTAATCTCGACCTTAGAATAATGTACTGTTCCAAAGTCTTTTTTGAACTTAGAATTATTAGGTAACCCAATGTCAAAGATATTATAACTTAAGGTTAATAAAAGCTTCAAAAACTAAAGCAGCTGGTAGCCTATAAGTTAAATAATGCCAGGAATGTATTTTAAGATTATACTAAATGAATTGTTATTTGTTTGCAATAATTTCCTTTAAACATAAAGCAGAAGCAGTTAGAAAAAGTAAAATAAATTAGTAATAAACAATTTAAAAAAACCCTGACAGCAGAATACGAATTACAATCGTGTTTGTTACTACTTTTTGATGTAAATTTTTAATTAAAGTTTATATCTGCAGACTTTTGTATAAAAATATTGAACTGTAAAATTAAAACGTTAAAAAGATGTATTAACTTTGAAGAAATCGTCGGAATACCTGGAAACATTTCATCAAGACAGCGTCACATTCACGCAACATTACATCACAGTTTCCAATGCTATCCTTGATTTTACAATACGGGAAATGTCAAGTAAAGTATAATATTAGATCTCTTCAGGCTAAATCTTTTTTTAGAATTGAAAAAAATGTAACTAAAATAAAAAGTAAATTTAACTGGGATCAGTGGTTTTCACAAAGTTGTCTGTTTGTATGTGTGTGTTAGTGTATGTGCGTGTTTGAAAGCAGCGAATCCCCAGTGTGTTTATGCTAGAATTTAAACTCAGTAAAAAATCATATTTTGAATTGCATTTTCCATAATAAGCCAAAGGAAAGAATAGCACACTACAGAGAAAAAACTTCTCTCAGTGTGTGCATTCAGTGTGGCATTTTATTGATGGCAAAATTTCTTGAATACATTTTACTTTAGCAAATAGTAAAATCATGTGCCTATGGAAGTATTATGCTTTAATTAACAAAATTAAGAGAAAATACTAGTACTAATTTTTATAGAGGCTATAAAAATTAAAAAAAACAAGCGCGGAGGTCTGCAAGTCGAGCAAATTTTCTTTTGCCTAAGAAATGCGCTCTTTCATGCTTATCAATCTAATTTTCGCTTCATTTTTCGGTTAATATTTAATAACCTAAGCAGTAGCGTCACAACTTGTTTCATTTTTTCGAATTTTCAAAGAAAATGCGCATATTTATCCCATAGATTATACATTAAACAGCATTATTTAAACTTATTTGAAGTTCAGTTTATGCTATTTAAGTTTATTAACCAATTTCTTGCGACTGCCTTCAGAAAATGAACTGATCTAAATAACAGGAACATCAAAAGAAAAACTCGTGAATATTATTTAACAAAAGACAGATAGGTGCTATGATACTGAATTACAAGCATTTTCATTGCCTTCCTCAAAATTTAAAATTTCTGTAATTTAAGCAAGAGAAGAAACATATACAATTCTTCACTGTAATTATTTTAGACTTACATTATTTCGATGCAGAATTTAAATCGCAAACAAAATCCATTACGCCGTCTTAATTAATGTGAATGACTTTTTTAACTTATAAGCCCCTTAATTACGTCAACTTAAGAAATGTATCCGCTGAAGTTAAGTCTCATATTTTTAATGAGATGCCTTCCCGGCGCTCTATATGCTTTTCTGAGACAACATTTCTTTATCATCTTTAAATTAAAAATAGCGTTTTAAAGAGTTATACTTTCACTTCAAAAAGAAAATTCAAATATTTTTTTAAGCATATTATTCCGCTTTTTAAATTAAATTATTTCTTTGATTGTTGATAAATAAACAAGTCATTAAAATTATGATGTAACTCAGCTGAAAACTGTAATTACTTGTAGAAATTTGTTTTTCGTTTTAAAATCGGTTGACAAAGTTTATTTATTTGTGCATCTTCTGATGAGGTGGGAATCTGTAAATTAAATCAGTGAGTGAAGGTCTCAGTGATGAAACCCACATGAGTGTCTACTTTCTAGGCAATATGGGTTCGATCCTTTTCGGGGCTATTGTGTGACGTTAGTAAGCCACAATAATGACTCTTAAAAAATCTTAAAAAATTCACTTAACCTCAAAAAATGATTGGAAATGGCTGAAATTAAAACTCTTGCATATCTAAATGCATAGTCCTTTTGCATGCATAATACCATTACATAGTCCTGCATGCATAATAGCATGTCATGGATATAGCAGATACAACTATCCAAGCTAAACACATAAACGAGGTTTAATATTAACTTAAAGGATAAGTTCTGATTTTCACGTTTAAAATATAAAACATTATGTAAAAAACGAAATTCGCAAATTTCTAACTAGCGAATTGTTGTTTGTTGCCCTAACAAGAACCCAGTGGACGAAAATCGGCAAAAAAAACGGAGGCCGTAAATCGTAAATAGACGAAAGGCCTATGTACAATTTTTTAATTTTGTTCTAACGTTAATTAGTTAGGATTTCTATAACATGATTATTTAGACAACGTCTGAAGAAGTTTAATTTATATAATTTATATAGAAATTCCGTGAAAGTTTGAAGAAACGTTTGACGCATCTTAACCTAAAAAGGTCAGATAAATTTGACGTACATGTATAAAAGTAAAGCATCAATTTTAAAACTGAATATTTGAAACGAAATCAAATTTAGAATTTTATGAAGTAGTTAAAATATTGTATAATTCTGAATAGTTTTTGATGCCAAGAAATAGTTTAATTTTGTATACAGCATTTTAAGTTAAATTTACTCGCATTTTTAAAATAATATTAATATTTTATTAAATTTTCTTCAGTTAGATCCCTCTTATAATTCTTTTGAATAAATCATACTACAATTTCTAGCCAAATGCTTTATACATTTATTTCATTTATCATTTAAAAAATAAAAATGAATTCATTCGTTGCCACGAGGAAACAAAAGCTGGTCGTTAGTAAATTTAGAGTTAAAATTGATTGTTAGATTTTATGCTAAAATACACATTAAACTTTCATGTTTGGTGGACTCAAGTGTGCGTGATTTTAGTAAGACATGACTGAGGTTACTGAGGTTATTAAATGGATTTGCCCAACCTTCAGTATTCATAATCTGTTTATTTGAGCCTTTGTTGCAGTGATAATTTCTGAATGAGCTATAAAAAAGATTTTTAAAATCTAATCTGGGATTGAAGAATAATTGTCTGTGTTATTTTTTCCAAATCTGTTATTTTTTCTATTTCTTATTTTTTCCTCACCTTCCACAAGAAAAAGTGTTGTCTTCATCTTAAACTACCGGAACCGAGTTTTCATTATAATTATTAGTTTCAAACACTTTCATGGTGTTCTGAGTTGTTTTCATCATCCTGTCTGTGTGACTGAGTGTCTTGTATTTTGAGACTATGACAACCAAAAACTTTAAAAATATTGTTAAATAGCAAAAATGCAACTCAAATGCATCTGTAGGGTGTAGGGTTTATCGATCCATAAAGTTTTATTTTGATAATAGTCGTTTTATTTATTATCAGTATTATTTCACAAATTTTCATAAAGTGTTTAAATCGAGCTGAAATGGTTCCCACATCCACTACTATGTACGGTTAACAAAATACGAGGTATCTTTTTATCAGTATTAGTTTTAGTTTCATAACATAATGTAAACATACCATGTTTTTGGACAAATATTTTTTAAAGCATGCTTATATCGTGGCAGTATGCCTCATATATGAACTATAAATATAACTAACAGATGTAGGAAAACAAACATGAGGGCGCAAAGCGGCCGCAGGAAGCGCATGGGCCGCGTAGCGGCCCAGTCATGAAGCGGCCAAAAAACCGAAAGCCTCTTGTTTGAAATTAAAATAGAAAAATGAGGACAACGTTAACAACATGAAAATACATTTTGGTTATAAACAAATTAATTTGTTTATAGAGCTTATATAATTATGCACAAAGCCTGGATGTAGGATTAGGCAGAAATATTTAATATCAGACATATTTCCATAATACTTAAAGCTTAAATTTTGAAAATAAGTTATACAATTTGAAATGGTGTAATGCCTTTTTGAGAAAACATAATAATTATATACATAAATAAAAAAATACATAGAATAATAATATTCTTATTTTTAATAAGAATCAGTAACTTAATAAGAAGTTAATGATTAAATAACAGTTTTAATAATAATAAGTTAATGAGAATAAACAATAAACAGACCTTTATAAGGACTGTGATTTAATATAATGAAACTTAATATGAAGCATAAAATAAACAACGAGACGTTTTTTTAAGAGAACAAAATATCGTATAAAAAAGAAAAAATGAAGTAGTAATTGTAACACTAAGTATTAGTTTTTTTAAAGTTTCTTTTAGTTTTTATAAGTAACAAATAAAAACAAATTAATAACTCAGAAGTCCAATATTTTTATATAAAATAAATATAACTGAGCTTTCGACCAAAGTGCTGAAAGTTTAACTATACCAAGGTGTAATATGAAGTAGTGTGTAATATTTTTATTTATTTAATATTTAGTAAAACTCTGATGATGACTAATTTTAGTCGAAAGCTCAGTTATTTATTTTATAAAAATATTAAAGGGCTTCTGTGTAATTATTCTTTATTTATTAGTTTTTTTTATTAATATTTGATTTTATTATTATATTTGTTTTATTGATAAAGTATTAGAATGTACTTAATATTGCACAATTTATATTAACGTAATAATATATTAAATTACATATTCAAAATTATATTATTTAACAAACACTAGCTGACACGAAAATTTGAAATAAGCTAAAAGTAAACAAATAATTTCTAGTATAGAAAATTTAAAATAAAAAAATTAAATTAAAACATAAAGTTAGAGGTAAAAGTTTGTGTCAATGATAAATTATAAGTAAAATAAGTTGGACGCAATCCAATGTCAATGTTATTTACCATCAACAACGTTTCGGGAGCAGGTACTTCTCCCATTGTCTTGAGAAAAATCAGGTGCGTCTTGAGAAAGACGGTGCGTGTTATATGTATGTTGGGTGACAGGATTTTAACCTGACATAGTAAACAAATGTCAACGAATTTGCAGAGCACTTGCAAAGTCGTTGATTTTGGCCTACTAAGTCAGATGAATTCCTGACACCCTAGACATAACACTAACCAATAAGCACCATGGAAACGGATAAAACAAAAGCTATATAATATTGATAAATGAAGACAAATCTGCAGGCTGGAGATCTAAAGATTTAGGCCATTATCTTGGGTTCGACTCCAACTATGTCACCCATCCTATTAGCAAATTTTTAAAGGAAATTCACCATAAGATACTTACCAAGGATTTCCTTATAATATTATCATTATTATTCTTATCAAAGAAATCCTTGTAATATTAGGTCATGCAAAGAAATTATATGGTGCTATATAAATAGCTCAGACAGAAAAAACTGTTTATACACGGAATAAAAGAATTTAATTAATTAATTAGATAAATCTATAAGATGTTAAAGAAACAAGGCAATTCAAAAAATTATAACTTGATCACCTCCTTTTAGAAATATTGAAAAAATGTATATCCTTTACGAGGTGTCATTTAAAAACAGGCTCTTAAATCGGAAGACTGTTATGTCAGAGGGGAATCATAAAATAGAGGTCACCTACAACACACAAACAGGCAGAAGCAAAATGATTGCAGCTATTTATTTCAGTAAAATTAGTGTGGTTTGTTCAAGAATCTGTTAATTATTATGTACAACCGTCTTCATAATATTAAATATTACAGTGCTTCTCCTTGTTCTTTCGATGTAAGGAAGCAACAAGACCAATAATACCCTCTCTGAGACCACCATAAAACCCATGTACTGCGTCATGAAGTCTTTTGTACAAATCTCGTTACCTAATTCATACTAAACAGGTTTCCCATTATAAGAAGTAATTTGATGTAAGTCGTTGGGAAATCTCGTGTAATCTGCTAAGCAGCTTTCCCATTCAAAGAAAATTGAGAGTTCTTATCAGTGATATCTCACCGCTTGCCCTGATATCATGGCTTTCCATAGGACTTGCTTAACGTCTAAAGGTAAAATATAATCACTGCAATCTATTCACCCGGGAATCTCTAGTAATCAGATTACCCTTTCTTATACAAAACTACCATTTTCATTTTCTCCAAGAAAATATCCGCCATTACACAAAGAGTCGTTTCTTAGGGTTTCCTATTTAGTTAAATTACTTTAGACCTTTTTTTTTTTGGTTATATCTTTTGAAAATACCAAGACGTACTAATAGATTTTTATATCAGAGATATCTTTTTTTAAACCAATTTGAGGAAGAATGAAATTAGGTTAAGAATCTTTTCATTCTTTCGTTTCATTCAATTTCTTTGGATAGGAAAGTTATTTTTTTCTGAAAAATATTCAAAACCTCTATTCAGTATCCGGATTGAAATGGTCTAATTATGATTTCATTTAAATTGAAACAGAACTATGCGAATCTCAAAATTAATCGCATTGTTATCAGATTCACCTCATACAAAAAGGTTTAAAGTTTGTTTTAACTAAAAGGTCTTAAGCTGAACCATCAAGCCATGGTGCAAAAAGTATAAATATTTGGTTCATGCTTTATGCCTGAGAAGAAAGATTGAACTTTGTAATAGAAACATACTTGGTAACAGAAAATATTCACTTTATACCCTATAATATGTGAAATGTACGATTACTCCTGGTTCTTAAAATAAATGGAAGGACTAAAAATTAAGAAGGATAACGAAGCAAGTCCGATGTAGTGAGGACGAGCATAGTGAATCTAATGTGGTGGGGAAGTTCTAAGGTACCCCGTATTAAACAAATAGAGTATAATATCAATATTAAAGTCCTTGTAACTAAAACGTTTCTCCAGAAATATTTTGTTTTAGATAACTACGATAGTCATGGTAAAAAAAGCTTGAAAATTTCACTTGTGGTTGTGGTTAAACCTGATAATAAACCGTGCACGCAGCCTTCTGGAAAGCTTAAAAGGTTTTGTAATAATTAGACCTTAGTCTTCCGGGGACGACCACGTCGCTATCATCACTGTGCGGTGATTCCAGTCATCCACATTGAAGATGTCACCACCGGGTGGTGGTTTTGGTCATTTAAATTTTTAAACTGCCACCGTCAGATGGATACCAAAGTATGGGGACGCCTTCATATAATCTCATTTTAACAAAATAAATTTCTAGCTCGAGCATGTCCAAAAAATGAAAAGTCGAGTAAAACGAAAATTTAAAAGAAAATTTATTACTTTTGGCGGAAAACAAAAATTTAGAAATAGTACAGCAATAAATAAAATTATGCTGGATAACAAAGAAATAATATGATTTAAATATGAATGAATAAAATATGAGTTATACTTATATATATTTATACGAAATAAAATAATAATGACGAATAAAATAAAAACGGCATAGGAAAAATTCAAAACAATAAAACAGAGTGCATTCCATTTAATGGAATCTATAAATTTAATCATTCACTCCACTGTTTAGCATCATATCGAAGATAAAATATTTCAAGCTTAATGAAATAGTGCTTTATTGAAATAGTTTCAAAATTTATATTTGCTCCTGGCATTTGTGCAAATTCAAATATTTTATTCCTAGGAAATTTTATAAAGGTTTCTTTTGTCAGGCAGTCAGAGCAGTACATTTCCAGGAAGTGCTCAACACTTGTTTTGAGCACTTTCTCACACACACTTGTTTTTGAACACAAGGTTTTTTTCACAGTTTGGGCATACCGGCGTATTTTTAAGACGCATGGTATAAATGTGTCTATACCAAACAGTGGCCTGTTAAGGAAGACGTACCATGGATCTCTGTTATGATCTTCCATCTTTCAGCAACCACTTTAGTTTTTCTTATCTTCATTTTAGCGAATTTCCTTTAGAGAATAATGTTTTTTGAGACGCTGAATCAAATGAAACCGGTCCTAAGTCGATACGACTACACTAATTGACCAAAAAGTCGAAAAACTCATTGTAAATTACCAAAAACCAAAATTTAGGTCGATAAAAAATAAATTTCGAGTAGGGTGTCGTTTTCTATGGATTTTTGGGCGCTGAATCGAATGAAACCGGTCCGAAGTCGATGCGACCACTCCAAGTGGACGTATTTTTCAAAGGAAATACACTAAAACCTTTAGAGATAACTGACTAAGCTTAAAGATAAGTAAATAAGCTTTAAACTAGTACGCACTATTGTGCGTACTGCCAATTTTAGAGTCATAGCTTTGTATAACTGGATAATTATGTGCATTTACTTTGAAAAGTACAGACAAAATGAGTTACGAGCACTGCTTGACAATTGAGTAACTGCTCAGGTTCAAAGCATGGACCGGAACCTTAAGCAAGGAATGAGTTGTTAAGCACGGAAACACGCATTCTTAATGAAATTCGCCCGGCGGACCACCGCGCCAGAATTATTTTGTAGTTGTAAACTTATATTAAGTAAAAAACTATAAAAATTATCATTCCAACCAGGGTTATGTTAAGCACGGAAACACGCATCCAAAAGAAAATTCGCCTGACATGCGGACCACCCCGCCAGAATTTTTATTATTTGCCCTGGTTGACTACAATTACTACGATTCAACAACGTTTTTTAATTTTTTCCAAACCTTCAGCCTTGGTGACCTTACTGACATTTCAGGGAACAAATGAAGACCTTACACGATCAAAAGAAGACGTTAATTTTGGGTTGAAAGCAAAACTAAATCCAGCCTAGAAGCTGAATCATTTTCTGTCCATATCGCAGATATATAGTGTGGAAGCATTGTTCCACTCAAGTTAACCGTATGCTTGTGTAAGCTCAGTGCGTAGTACATCGGCAGATAAATGCAAAGAATGAGAAACACGATACCTCACACTAAGTATTAAAATAACAGCATTAGAATGCTCAGCGCTCCTTGCTCCATTCCTCTTGTTGTCTTTCCTTCATGGGAATTATTCCCCTGAATTCTCCAACAATATTAGTTTCACTTGTTTCACGTCTCTACTTTTAACAGTTCCCAGAGTAACCAAATTTTTTTTACCACGCATGGGTTTTATAAGACCTTTGCATGCCTTGCTGCTATTTGAGAATGTAATTTACCTGTGGTAGTAAACGGATGAAATATAAAATACTTTTATTATACTTTTCTTGTTTATCCAGGTAGAAGAAGAGGTAAACTTTTAGAAAAAGATACGAACCACGGCTCTGTACGCCACGGCTAACAGAGACTGGTCTGTGCAATGTCCTGATACAGTAATTTAAAATTAGATCATTTTATAGATTTATTACGTAGACCATTTGGTAGAGTATGCAAGAACAATTTAGAATTATAGAAGAGCAATTAGTCAGGATGGATAGAGTATGCATAAGGGATAGATAGAGTATGCAATAATAATTAAAGGAGAATAGAAGACCAACTACAGAGCAAGCCATAATGTTTCGTGGAGAATAAAAGACTGATAATAGCGTATGCAAATATGATTTTTTTTTTTTAAACAATATGTATTTGAAAAAAAATAAACAATATAAATAATTTTACAATATTACAAAGTTATGCAAATACTACCCCCCATCTTTAGGGTAAAACAGCCCTGAGCTGATGGGGGGAGACCAGTCCATAGATCTGGTCGTTTTTTTTTAAAAAAAATCATAATCAATTATTTATACATTTTTATTATATAGATAAAATAATGTTTCAAAAAAGAAATAGAGATGTTGTAACTATAATATATAAGATAAATATAATTTAAGAATAAAGAAGTAACCTAATACCTAATGACATTTTTATTATTATATAAGACTATTTTTTTTATTTTTGTTAATTGAGTTAGTTAATTTATTTTATTTAAATAATATTAGATAATTAGTGATATAGTAGATATTTTAATATTAAGAGCATTTTTTTTGGTCATTTTAGTCTTTATTCTGTTCTGTCAGTGGTATGTCTTTTAGTTTAAGTTTATAGTTTTTGATAGTCAAGTCCTGTCTGTGTTGTTGAGTCAAACTGTTGTAAATAAGTGCTGCTTGATATTGCCAGTTGTGTTGTGCTGTTGTCGTTCGTCTGTAAGGTATTCCGTAAAGTTGAAGTGATTCACTTCTTGTGCCAGCTCCATGTCCTATTTTAATTAATTTGTGCTTACCCTCCACTATTCTAGTCAAGCATGCCATTTGGAACATATTATCTATGTTTAATATTTTTAATTTTTTGTAGAGTGGTTTTGAATGTGACATTCTGGGTTTATTAAAGATTATTCTTAAAATTGATTTCTGCTGAACTAGAACTTGTTGTTTATTAGAATCTGCTGCTCCCCCCCATGCCAGAATTCCATACCTCAAAATAGAATCAATTAAACCAAAATAAAGAACTCTTAATTCTTTTATTTGAAGATATTTCCTAAAAGTAATAAATATGAATTTTAGCTGTCTAAGCTTGGTGGTGATAACATTTATATGATTTTTCCAGTTTAAATTTTGGTCTATTTGTATTCCTAAGTAGTTGACACTATTTACTTTTTTAATTACGGGACAGTCACAGTCTTGCTTTTCTAAGAGTACACAGTCAGTTTTATGCATCTTTATGTTAGGTAAGTCGTTGTGAGGAATGCCATACAGTGAGAAGTACATGCAGTTAGTCTTGTCAATGTTTAGAGTCAGTAGGCTGTTGTCCAGCCATTCTTTAATTATTTTCAGGTCTGATTCTATTATATATGTGCCCTCAAACGATTTGAGGCACATGCCAAAAATGCATCATCAGCATAACAAATTAATTTACTTTTAATTGGTAAATTGAATATTTCATTCATAAATAAGATAAATGCTGTCGGACCGGTCACCGTGCCTTGAGGTATTGAATACTCAGATGTATATGCTTTACTCACATGTCCAGCTATTTTTACTTTATATTTTCTGTTTCGCAAGTAACTTTTGAACCATTTAATTACATTGCCCGACAGTCCTAATTTATACATTCTTCTAATTAGTATTCTGTGTGATACTGAGTCAAATGCCTTAGCTAGATCTAAAAATAAAGCAACTGGTTTCAGACCTTTATCTAAACTTTCAATTATAAAGTCATTCACCGCTGTAATGGCATCTTGAGTGCTGATTCCTTTCCTAAAGCCATATTGAGCATTATTTAATTTTGAATGTTTATCTAAATGGTTCATTAGCTCTGTTTTGACAATTTTTTCTATTATTTTTGCAATATTGGACACCATGCATATTGGTCGATAATTTGATAATTTTGTGTGGTCTCCTTTTTTGTGTATGGGAGTAATTATACCTATTTTTAATATTTCTGGGAATTCACCCTGCACAAAACTTAAGTTGACTATATGTATTAAAGGCTGTATAAAACTTTCAATATTTTCTTTGATTATTTTTACTGTGATTCCGTCATGTCCTGGTCCTGTCCCACCTCTCAGTTCACTTATAGCTTTACGAATATCTTTTTCTTCTAAGGTTAAGTCAGTAAAGTATGGTGTATGTGAGTTATTTGTTTCTGTCTGTGTGTCTTCTGTATAGTCTATTTGAATTTGTTTGTCGACTAATAATTTACTGGCCATATTCTCTCCTACTTTGGTAAAATACTGAGCCATTTCATCTGCAGCTCGCTCTTTATTAGTTTCTACGTCAATTAAGTCACCTTCAGGAGTTTCTATTTTTTTAATAGCAGTGTTACTTTTGTTTTTAGTTGGATAAATATCTTTAGCTATCTTCCATATCTTAGTTATGTCATAAAAAGAAAGTTCTTAGTTCTTTGATTCGTGAAGCAAAGAAAATTAGCCACAGAGTATGCAATAATATTTTGTATAGAATAGAAGACCAAACATAGAGTATGCTATAATTATTGTGGATCATAAAACACCAACCATAGAGTATACAATAATATTTCATGGAAAATAGAAGACTGATAATAGAGTATGAAATCGTGATTCGTGGAGCAAAAAAAAATCAACCATAGAGTACGCAAAAATATTTTGAGGAGAATTCAAGACCAAACATAGAGTATCCAGTAATTATTATGGATCATAAAACACCAACCATAATTTGTGAATTATTAAATTTATAACAATTATAAATAAAATTAATCAATTTGTTTAGTTTAATCTGATTGTTGAGGGTTTTACAAGGAAAGAAGTATAATTAGAGTATTGGAGTCACTTGGAAAACAATATCTATTCGAGTAGCAAGGTAAATACGTCTGTTTTAGTGTAGTGTTCGATTTTCTTACTGTCAAGTTCAGACATGTCTATAATTGCATATGTATACAGTTACATCACGGGGCAAATTATACTGATAAGTAGAAAAAAAAGTTTAGGGTCCTTATCTATTCAACTATCAATGAACGATGCGTTAGTTAATAATTTGAAGGTAGACAAAATTGACTTGTTAACATGAGACATGGATATCTGCTAGAAGACAAATATTTATATAATACGGTGTTAAGTTTAGTAAAATGAAAATTAGCATCACATTAGCCTTTCATTGAGTTTAACTAATTTACACGGGGAGTAAATGACAAGATAACTCCCGGCATGTTTGGCATAGTTTGAAGCTGCAAGGGGGAAAAGTATTTGTAACTCCCTCTCACCTGTGGGGTAACAATGAAACTAATTATCCCTTGAGACCTGTATTTAAAACTGCTGTTTTTGAAAAGATAAATTAGGTGGTTCTCGGAAAATTTAATATTTGTTGCAGGGTTTTCTTTTATCTCAATTTTGAGACTTTAATATAACTTAAGACTCTTTTGTTCGAACCTTTTTCAAAAGTATATGTAAAAGAATTTGAGGGAGTACTTGAATTCTTCAAATACTTCCTTATTGTTGTGGCCGCATGAAATTTGCTAAAGATATTCAAAATTCAAAGTCAAATGTCTTTTTTACTTAATTTGATATTACATGGTTAGAAACTCATAACCTATAAAAAAATCTAGCAATACTAAAGTATGTAACTATGAGATCTCAAATATTTTTTTCCTTTTCTATACTGTAGGTATATACAAGAAAAATATTGTGTTACCACTGAAATTTCGAATCCGGGAATTCTCCTGCTGACATTTGGAAAATCAGCCCGGAATCAAGCTGACGTTCAATCCAGAAGGTTTGACAAGTTGATTATCATGTTAGCGGTGTATGGCAAAATCTTTGAAAACTTTTTTAAATATTATTTAAAGTATTTAAGACTTGAATCGTAATAAAATCAAAGTTGAACATCTAAAAAAAAGAAAGTTATCGAAAAAAAAGAAAATGAGTGTGGTTTGTTCGGTTCTTCTTAAATAAATACGTCAGTGGAAACTTTTTTTGTACATTTTGGACTCATCGTTTTTTGACTTGTTTACTTTTCAACATTAATTCTGTGTGTATATATATATATATATATAATATATTAATATATATATATATATATATATATTATATATATATAAATATATAGAAAAGCATTGTGTTCACAATAAAATCCGAAACCGGGAAACCGGGATGAAAACGGAATTCTGCGTTTCAGTCGTTTTTAAGGCGCCCTGTGTATTTATGCGAGAGTTGGAATTTTGTACAAAAATCAGTCTAGCGCTGTTGTTGTGCAATTTGGAAAATATTTTTTATAACATCATTAACCCGCAATAATTACGGAAATATGATGCGATCCGATTGGCATGCATGTAACTATGTATCAGACTAACATATGTGTTATGTTGCATCTCATTATCAGCATTTGTTCAATTTTTATCGACTGATTTGTATAGGTATTTAAAAAAAATCGTAAAATATCGAAAAATTTTCCAATTTTTTAAAATATTTTCTTTATTAAATAATATAAATTATATATAATATCAAAAAACTTCTAAGTATAATTCATAGAAAATAAAATTGCTTTACTTATTACCAATAATTTAAAATAAAAGAAAACAAAAATGAAGAACGATTTCCGTATAAAAAATAAATCTCATAGTATTTTATATAGATAATACTTATATTAGACAGTTTAAGATAGATATACGTTTATTTATTTATTTTTTTATATCTGTATTAAGAGTTATTAATAATTATTTATTATGAAGTTTATTATAATGTTAGAAAACGTACTCTTTGCTATAAGACATTAGTCTTGAGCCTCAAAGAGGAGTTGATATATTATTCATTTGTAATATTCAACAATTTGTAATATATTTATTAATATTATTCTACTGATTCATTTATTATACTTTTTTATTTATTTTACCAGTATTTATACCTACTGTATTTATTGATTTATTTATAAATTATTGCGTTTATGGTTATTTTTATTTGTGATTAGTTATTTATTATTATTATTGTGCATATTTAATGTTATGGTTAATTTCGTACTGTTTATTAATCAAGAAATTTTTTATTGTTTTTTAAAGTTATTTTTGATTGAGTGAAATTTATGTCATTAGGTTATTTATTTCAATATTTTTATCGAGATATATTTCGATTGTTTCTGTCCTAAGGTTGTTTTTATAGGAGGTTCTACGAGAGTTTCTTTTTTGCTGCTCTGGTAATGCCAGTCACAGTTTCTATTAATTTTTGGTGTTTATAAAGAAAGAGAAGAGAAGTCGTTTCCCACATAAATTCAATGTTTAATATAATTAATTGTCTATATAAAGGCCCAGACCTCTGTTCTCTGTCTCAAGACCTGTGAGTGGAAACATTTTTAATGATTATGCAATCTGGCGGTCAAAAGAACAACGAAATATGTATTTAAAAAGACTAATTAATTATTTAAAGTTCAAAAAAGCATAATACAAACAGATAAAAAGAATTAGAACCAAAACAATTTAATAAAATATATTTTAAGAGTTATGCTTTCTTTATAAAGATTTTCAAAAAGATTTTTTTTATGAAAAACAGAGAGAAATAAACAAAATAAAAACTAACTAGTCATAAATAAAACAAGGTAACATCTAGGAGAGTAAAATAAAACAACTATCATGATATCTGGACTTGAAGGTTAATATATTTTAAGTTAACTAGTTCAAATTATAATTTTGTATTTCTGCTATTTCATAAATTATTTTTTGCGTCCTCCAAAAATTACGATAAAGGGAGAAATCAATTCAATCTTTTTTTCTTCTGAGGCCCTCGTGGGGCCTCTGAGCCGGAGGCTCCCGCAGTAGGAGGGTCTGTAGATACCTAGTTTCGCCACTGATTCCTCATTGATTTTTATAAGTATTGTAGCTATCTACCCTAAGAATATAAAAAAGAAACCATAAAGTTTTATTTATCAGCTGTAGTTTGATATTGTGTAACTTATCTAACTACTCATTGGAAATTATAAAGTTAAACAAAACATTGGAATTCAAAATACAAAACATAGTTTAGCCGCTATTTAAATGATATGTATACCTTATAATTTTTGACCAGTTCAAGCAACAAAGCAGAACATTTTAGGGCCTCTACTCAAACTTCATTTAACAGTAGTAGCATTGGTACATATTTTAAATTATTTTAGTAGAAAAACATCACATATAATTAGTTAATCATAATTATACGTTTTAATAATCAGTCACCTATTTTTTGAGTTTAGTTTGTATGTATTGTAATACCTCTGATATACACTCTTTCGTTTTTTGTCAATTTCAGGATCTGACGAAGCTCAGGATCCCTGGGAAAAAGCTTTTCAACTATTTAATTTTAATAAATTTTAAAGGATTAAAGCTTTCATTAATTATTTATCTATTATTATAGTTGTACGTTGTTCAATTAAATAAGTTTGACAAGACCCATTTCCTCGTCTTCTTATGATTGTAGATTGTAGATGTATAGCAGCCGATCTTCTAATCTAGTAATCTACTAGTATGGTGAAACTTGTAGGATTCCTTGCTCAAGTTCAGCTCAATGGTTCAAACTAATCTTAAGTTATTTCGATGTTAAGTGGAGTCTCAATTTTTTAACCACTTGTAAATGAAGTCTCGCTAAACCTACTTTTATTTTATCAGGGACCTTTTAAACAGAGATTTAATGTACTACCGGGTCTAAATCCCTTGAGGAAAGGTGTCATACCATTAGAATTTTTCTTCTTGAAGATATTGTTGTTGAGAAATCGAAACAGAGACGTAGGAAAACATTTTTTTTGAGTATTGCTAAATTTTTAAGAATTAAATCTTGATAGAATTCTTTAAGGAAAAACTTTAACTACTTTTGAGTGAATTTGTTCATTGTATAATCTCTAAACGTAATATATTAACAGCAATTTTTTCTATTTTCTGAAAATGCCAATATTTATTACCTACGAAGTATGTTAGTGTCCCGTTAAACAAAAAAATGAGAAAAAGCCGATTATTAATACAAAATCCGTTATAACTTTTTTAACACAAAAGGAATTTTCGGTGGTAAAGTTAAAATTTGTATACAGCACCCTAAAAAACACAGAATAAGCCAAAAACTAAAACTTCTTAAAACTTTCCTAGTACACATAATTGTTTTGCTCTATTTACTATATTATTATATATTACTTACACAACATGTACTGTAGTAGGCGAGGAAAATTAAAAAGGCCTTTTTATCGCGTGTCAGTTATTCATGGTTTAAACGCAAGATTTATTTTACTTTGTAAAAATTCTTTTTATAGTAGAATTTGTTCACAACTCGACGTAAAAAAACTATTACGTAAACTGTATAAATTGATTCACAACGCAACATAAATTGAATATAAACATTACGAAAAAACACGAGCATAAACTAAATAAAGGTCTACAAATCTTTTTATACTTTCTGTTGGAGCTAATAGTATTCAGTTTTGCCCTATCTCGGAATAACCATCGTAAACCATTTTTCATACGGTTCTACGAAGAAAAGTTATGATATATGAAGACCACGGAGGCGGGGGGTACTTTTCTCTTGTAGCGTACATGTTTTTTTCAAAAACAAAACGAAGAAGGAAAAAGTCACATAAATAATAAAAATAAACACAATTTAAATGCTGTAATCTATCCTGCAAAACTGTTTTTATTTACTATTTTCTTGAGGCTTTACATTTTCTTGTGCTTCTATAATAGGTTGGGTACCCACTTATCATCATGGTGGTTATTTTCAGCAAAATGTCATTAATAGTTTATCAAAATCGTGAGGAAAACCTGCTGACGATAGCGTTAAGCAAATACCTGTTCAGGCATATTTATATTAAACAGCAAGTACTGATGTTAGCATATTGTTTAATGAAAAGTACTAAGTACTTTCTTACGTAATAAATGCTTATAAGAAAATAATGTCCATCTATACTCTCTAATAGTTCCATTGATAGGTATTTACTACTCCCTTGAGTGATAAGCGTTTAAAAGGCATTAATGTGCTTCTTTACTCCCCAATAGTTCCATTGACAAGTATTTACTACTCCCTTTGGTAATAAGCGCTAAAAGACAATAATGTGCTACTTTCCTCCCTAATAGTTCCATTGAAAAGTACTAACTGACCCCTAATTGTGTTAATAAGCGCTTATAACACATTAATGTACTTCTCCCTAATAATTAGTCATTATAATTATAATATCTGGAAGGTAATAACGGTATTATTGTTTTTTAGCATTTTTTATCATGTTACACACAACAATCCAGCGTGAGGTCGGCAAGCCGGACGAATTTCCTTTGAAATGCGTGCTTCCTTGCTCAATGCTCAACAATCCATTCTTGCTCTAGTTTTGCGCTACATGCTCAAATTACGTTACTACTTAATAATGACCACAACCTATGCATCCCATGGGTTATCAAAAACTATGGTTGTAACTCTAAAGTTTGCAGTATTCCCTGCACTAATTTAAAGCTCAACTTATGCAAAATGTTTAAAATGTTTAAGCACGTTTCCTTTTAAAAATGTGGAACAAATAAGTAACACCTAGAAATTTTACTGCTCAGATTATAAAGCATAACCGAAAACTTAAGATGAAAATGACAACTACTGCAAGAAGTATGCATGGGAATCCGGCCGCCTAGCGGAAATTTGCGTTAGATTTTATACATACGATTGAATAAATAAATGATTAATTAATATATTAAATAGAATGTTAGTTATTATTTAAAAAAATACGATAGCAACGCGTCAATATCGTAAGTATGCAAATAAAGGTATATCCACAAATATAGTTTTAAGCATATAATAAAAGTAAAACTGGCTTTCAACCAAATAAATAAACCAATTTGAATCCTTATCGAATCCACTGGCGCTAACGTCACTCATATCGTATGTAAATATTATAATCATATAGATATGATCATTAAAAAACAAGAAGTTATGTTAATTAAAAGTAACTTATATATATTATTATATATATATATATATATATATATATTATATATATATATATTATATATATTATATATATATATATATAGTGTGTGTGTGTGTGTGTGTGTGTGTGTGTGTGTGTGTGTGTGTGTGTGTGTGTGTGTGTGTGTGTGGGGTGTGTGGGTGTGTGGGTGTGTAAAATATTTTACATTTTAAACGCACTCCCAGGTTCTCCTTCCGTTTTATCATTATTGTTTTTTCCCAAGTAAAATTCGCGAAAATAAACTAGTTTTTATGTAATATTTATTTGTCTACAGTTGTATTAAATATCATATAACAATAAAGTTTTAAACAATTCCGTTTCTATTATTTTTTATTATTAGTTGAAAAACTCTATTCATTTTATTTCTACAATTTTCCAGTTGTAAAGTAAGGTTTACTGAAAAACATGATATCAGATATTTGCTTGTTTTATATCCATATTAAAAACCTAGTTTGTGACGCTAACTCAACCGTGGTGGGATTCCAATGAAAGTATGCTCATGTTTTTTGTAAACTTGCTCCGACTGGCAATAACTTGCACAGAATAATAACAGCACTTTATTCCGTCCTTGGTTTGTGTGAAAGCGGCAAACAGAAAATACTTAACTGATATACCTTTTTATTCAATTATTTTGAGTGCCTATGAAATACATATATTTTATTCACGCATGAGTAATCCCTTACTTTTGATGATAAAAGTTTCAATTTTTTTTTTACTTGGTTAAAATTGTAACATATTTTTTTACACTTTTTCTTTTGAAATACAACCGGATTCACAAATATCAATTACAAGTTAGCAATTACTTAAAACATAAAAACAACCAGCGTTTGAAAGAAATGAATGTGTTCGACCGTCAAATGTGAATTGATTGGTGTTTTCGAACTCCAAAAGCATTAAAGAAAAGATTGTGAAATGAACAGTGCCTCCAAGAAGCAAACTAGGAAACCGGAAGCTCTTATGTTACTCATTGTAAGATTATGTTTTTCAAATAGTTTATAATTTAGATTTATGCTAAAATCTGGCAAAGATAAGCATTACGTGAGCTTTAAATAAGTGGAAATAGTAGGCGTACAACACCTACTATTTCCTTCGAAAATTTGGAAACATTTAAGTGACAATTATTAATGCTTCTACTTCAGCATGAATTTTCATAACCGAACATGCTCATGAACCGAACACAATAAAGAACTCACTGAAGATCGTACAATAAACAGTTCCTACTTTACCAGGGCTCTAACTATCTAAGTTAACTTTACTCGGACTCTACTTATCTTAGAAAACTTTACTACAACTCAAATTCTCTAAGCTAACTTCACTAGAACAATAATTCTCTAAGCTAACGTTACTAGGGCTCTAATTCTCTAAACTAACTTCACTAGGACTTTAATTCTCTAAACTAACTTTACTAGGACTCAATTACCTAAACTAGGTTTACTATATAGGACTCAATTATCTAAACTTACTTTACTATATAGGACTCTAATTCTCTAAGCTAACTTTACTTGGACTCTAATTCTCTAAGCTAAATTTACTAGGACTCTAATTCGCTAAGCTAAATTTTTCTAGGACTTTAATTCTCTAAGCTAACTTTACTAGGACTCAATTATCTAAACTAGCTTTACTATATAGGACTCAATTATCTAAACTAACTTTACTATATAGGACTCTAATTCTCTAAGCTAACTTTACTAGGACTCTAATTCTCTAAGCTAACTGGTTAGTCGAACCTGGAACTGCGAGGTTCAATTATCTTGGTTGGTAGGACATCGTATTTGAGCGAGAGCTAACAGCCAAAGTTTTCCGATTTGTGGTTCAGCTCGTGTATATTTAAATATAATATTTTTCATAAAAGATAACATAGAAATAATCTTAATCCTTTTGACCCTAATGCCTAACAAATTTTAATACGACTTTTATTCAATAATTTATTTTCAGATTATAATAGCTTCTTAGAAAACAAAAATTGACTGAAAAATAAACATATAATCCCAATGAGATTTCCCTTTTTAAAATTTCATTTAGCTTAGTAAAAATATTCTCGTGTTTCTTAATTCTTTTAATGCAATATTACTTACTTTATATTTTACATATTTTAAAAACAGAGTTTTCTGAATCTTTATTAAATATTTATACGAGTTGCTTCTTATAACTAAGACTCAGTGTATTAAACATAAAATTTAATAACATAAATTTAGAAAACAAAATAAATTCTGCCGCGAAAATCCGCATACCGGGCTAATTTTCATTTTGAAACGCGTGCTTAACAATCTATTTTTTGCTTAAATTTCCATTTAAAGCGTTAATAAAATATACAACTAAAAGTAAAAATAACTAGAAATTAAGCTCAAACAACAACAAAGTGTAAATAATTAAAAAAACATAAATAACGTAAAAACAAAATTATTAATGACGTCTGCCGTAATGATTGAATAAACTTCATTAAATTAAAATAAAAATCATACAATGAAAATAATTAAACACGAAGCAACACTGGAAATTTAATTATATTTTGTTTTAATGAGTAGGAGCATTTTTTATATCTCATTAGGCTTGGTGGTAAATTTTATAGAGATTTCTTTGATATTTTTTGTTATTAAATTTGCATAAATAATTTTACGTGGTATGTATTAACGAGTGTAATGGATACTGGATCAGATCAGATGATCTTCTTAATGAAGATCAAAATTGTATTAGATCAATGTGAACTCATATGCGGTTAGATCAGACACAGTGTGTAAACAACATCGTGTTTTACATTAAAAATATCATTTTCCCGTTTTTCAGTTATTCGTTGATTTTTCCTTCTACTTTGATTTAAGCAAACGGTCATTGGCATTTTCTCCGCTACGCGGCGTCGGAGCTAGGGTCGCTTTGTGCCCTCCACGCCTGTCTGTGATCACCAAGTGGCCCCCGCGTCTCCCTGTGGCCTCTTCGCGGCTACATGGTTGTTGTCCTATATTAGTTTATGATATAGCTAGTTTTTGTAAGTAACATACTGCTACGTTGACGCGAATCCCTATATTTATCAGCAAATAACGTGATTTGCTTACATTGTGTTTCATATGTCAAACGATAACATCAAGACTAACGCTTCTTATAAAATTTAAGTTCTTATATTTCTTTCGGTAATTCCCTTGGTAATTTTGAACAAAAGTTTCATTTCATCTATTAAATAAGTTTACAAAGTAACAGTATAACAGTTTAATAGGCTAGTATAACTACAGTTTTAGTTGAAACACCATTGTTAAGCTTCATCAAGCGAGCCCAGTGTCTGGATGGGTGACAAATAGGAATAAATCAGATGTTTTGACTGTCTCAGATCGAACGAAGCGATCCTAATGACGTACTGCAATATATATTTCTGAGGATTTTTTAGCTATTTTAAGCACACATTTGAATGTAATTTTCATATTCATTGACTTTGCATTCTATATTTAAGACTATACAGCCTTCTCAGGCGTTGCTTGAGATTATTCCGAAGGTAACTTGTATAATTTTCTTCTTGAAGATTATTCTTATGTGTGTCGACATGAAAAGTCGATCAACACTCTCAAGTTAAGTCAGCATGTCACCCACCAGGTGGCTTTCAAGTGAAATACGCCATACCGAACCTTCAAACTTTACCATCGCTTTTTGTTGCTACAATCTCCGTCTTCGAACAGACTAAGTCAGAGATAAAATCATTAGTCATCTATTTATTCATTAATTGGGTTCCATGATGTCCGGCACTGCTGAAGATGCCTCCTAAAATGGAAGCATTGAATTATCTACATTGACGGGGTATTCAACGGAAGGCATAAACTTTCACAACATTAACCGTGGAAATCTACGCAGTTTATTGCAATTTTGTAGTTTGCTTATGTTTTTTAATTATTAAATCCAGTTAAGATGTTTGATAATTAGCTTTTATAACCCTTTATTAGATTTTGCAACAATTTTATAACTCTTTTATATCAACCTTTGTGTTAATTCCTTTTATTATTATATTAATACTTTTAGCGCCTGAAAAAAGGGTACGGGATACCTCATAACTTTTCTCACCACATCGGATTTAATTTGCCCATCCCCACTACATCAACTCACTTCGGTCGTCCTCAAAACATACAAGTAATCAAAGTGAGTTGTCCCTAAAGTGAGTTGTGGATTTAGGTGTTTTTAAGGCCTTGAACTGTTTTTACAAAATTTATTACGTTTAAAAATGTTTTGATCGATTTAAGATTAGGCACGCATGTAGTCACATTTAATACCCAACATAAGACCTAGGTTTCATCTCAGTATCAGCATTAGTTCAATTCTTATCGAGTTACATGTAAACATTTTTTTTTAAATCTTAAAAATTGAACGGAAAATCAAATTAAGAAGACATTTATAATAATTGTTATCCCCTTAGGTTATAAATATGTAAGTTTCATTTCAATGCGGTAAGTCATAAGTTTATTATTTGACATGTTAAATAATTATTGAGAGAAGAGAACGCTTTATTTTGAACAGCAGAAACTAAAATTTGATTGTCTGTGAAGATAACAAAATGATTATGGGTAGATTCAGAAATGTACTTTAAAGCTTCGACCACTGCAATTATTTGCTCTGTTGTGTATGATGAGACGTATTTGTTTAACTTAACACATTTGGAATAGTTCTGAGAATAATCATAAATAGCACAACCAGTACTATCATTGATTTTAGAACCAAAAATATATTGGAAGCCTGGCCACAGAGAATATACACTGTCCCAAGACATGCTATTCCTGACTGAAAGAGGATATTTTGAAAAATCCTTCATGAAATGGGTAGGTATGGAATAAATCATAGCGTTGTAATTTGTAGATTTGTACGGAACTGAATGGTAAATATGAATATCGTTGCGGAATATACCTGTTTCAGTAAAACTATGGACTAAAGGAGATTTTTTCTGCTCCCAGAAGGGAAAAGTAAGGACAGCTGAAGTTAATTTTGATATTTTTTGACTAAGAATTACATGAAAAAATTTTATTAAAAAATCTGTCGCGTAAATTTGACGAGACTCTAGTCTCAGTAGAGTAGGTGCAATTTCTATTGTGGTATCTAATAGATGTTACCACACTACCAAAAATAACACATGAAAGTTGCAAATAGAGAACTTAGACTAAACGTATCACGGTAATTTTACTCAAAACTGCGGAATCACTTCATTCATCCTCGAATGTCCTGATTATCTAAAGCCTAACGTAGAATTACTTTGGTATCACTGCGGTCAACCCCAGAATAAAGTGGTTATCCAAAGCTCAGGGTTTATCACCCTTATCACTGTACTATACTAACCGCAAAGAGATGTATATTACTTGAAGGAGCACAGTAATAAGGAGTCCTGTAAAGTAACTATTTTCATTAGGTGCCGTAAAGGTAAATTTTAAAAGTATTACAGGCTACAGACACCCCAGCTCCCAACGAACCTATATTGGCATACAAATCATGCAACGTGATCGGTCGCTGGTCAGACCAGTGTTGTAGAACCAGACTATGATATTCCTCCAGCTAGTAGTTAAGTCTCTTTGTCTAACCAAAGTCCAAGGAACTTTAAAAAAGATGTATGACGCAATAAGAGTACTTTACTGACCCCATAAACGTATTGTAAGGAAGATAAATAAAGATAGCAAGGTTATATCAAAAGTCGCAAAACGCAAGTTATGTAACAAGGAGAATGTATAACACATTATTAGACATAATATAATATTCTCATTATTATTATTATATTATACATAATCGCCTATAACACTAGGCGAATATTGAAAAAAATATATAATCAGTGAAATTCTAAGGGTTACCTGAAGAGCAGATTATAAGCACTGTACCTGAAACAGAGAATTCATAAAGAATAATTAAAATGAATTCCAAAAAAAATGAGGAAAAGTAGAAATAATATTGTTAATTCAAAAAATTACATAAAAGTTGCAAATGAATGAACTTGGGTACAAGGTATCTTGTTATTTCTTCTCACAACTTCGGTGCTTAGCTCGTCTTCAGAATGTCATGATTATCAAAAGCCTAATGTAGAACTTTGGCGTCACTGCGTTCGACCTCAGAATGAAGTGGTTATCTAAAGCTTAGGGTGTTATAACTTCAGTCTCGCTTATACTTAATTTTGTTACGAATAAGCAAGACTGAAGTTATGTTATTATTTGGGGCTCGTTTCGCTCGCCCTCTGAATGTCATTATCTGAAGCTTAAGGTTGTAAACTTGACCTCAGGATTATTAGGTAACCAAATATCTAGGGTGATATAACCTAAGATTAATTAAAGCATATAAAAGTAATGCGGTAGATTCTACAGACATTCAATAAAATGATACGGTTAATAGTTTTATATTATGTTGACAAATGCATTAAATGATTGTGATCATACTTGGCAGCCTAGAGTTGTATTATATAGTATTGTTCTTTTTGAGAATATTAGCTCTATATTAGATCAATATGCGATAAAACGTCATAATTTTGACAGATATGAACAAACTTTTTTATAGAATTTTACGTGGCGCACCAATAATTAGTAAAAAAATAAAATTTATATGCTGCTACAATTTTATAATGTAAAGGATATCATTTGCAAAACAGCGACCAATATCCAAACACACTTTTGTAGATTGATTAACCACCTAAAGATGTACGTTAGTGTTAAATTTCAAATCGATCGGTAATTTCTCTTATCTTTTACAAAGTTATTAAATTTTTAATTACCTAGCAAAATTGGTAATTTTGAACCTATTTCTCCTAAAAAGGTTGAATAAAATTGGTAATCGTAGTTTGTAAAATAGCATCTTCAGAGCAGCTCTACTAGGGCTAAAGAATGCTTTTTGTGCCAAGTTTAAACTCTCGTGCATTAACACAGTGGGGTTAATTCTTAACACAGGCAGGCACACACACATACACAGTCACACAAACAGCATGGTAAATACCACTCAGAACGTCATAAGTCGCCTGAAACGGGAAAAATGGGGAAAAATGAAATCTCGGTTTTGGATTTTTAGTTCAAACACAATACGTTTCCTTATAAAAACGGTAGTAGGTTAGGAAAAGTAAAAACATTGTAATAACTATAATAACGTCAGCTATAGAAAAATGCTTTTATTTAATTACTCTCGAATAGAGAGAGAGTTTATTAAAAGAATATAATTAAAAATTATATTTAACAGAATTAGAAACGATTATTTAATAGTTATGCCATAAAACTCTGTAGTTTTTCTTTCTTGGAAATTCTATCTTTTAATTTCGTATGCTTTGACAAAGTTGACTTTTGTAATTAAAGTGATTAACTTTTTTTAAGACAGCTTAAATAAAAGGACAATAAAGTCAGAATAACTAGGCTGAAAAGTGTAACTTTATCGCTGCGGAAATTTGAGCTACAGTTATACAAAACCTCTCTATTGTATTCTCTTTATTGAGTACTATTATACGGTACATAACAAAACAGTTTAGTACATACTTTACATAAATGTTTTGGTCATATATCTACATTCATGTACATATATATGTATACATTCATATGTACATATACATATGAATTATGTGCATTTTTATGCACATCATTCTTATTTATACGTGTCATGAGTTGTTTGTATTTGTCTGTATGTTTGTAAGTCAACTCGGTCCCATGTATGACATAGATGCCATTCAGAGAACAATCATTTCTGACATGCATAACATAAACATGGCATAAATGATATAAATACATCAGATACAATCTCTGTTACATACAAGATCGTGGATCTCTGCACTAGTATACACATAAATATACTCTATATTTGCATGTATGCACTTATACATACAAACATTAGGTTATCTCTAAACATACATGAGTTATGTATGTACATTTGTACATTCTGTACATACATACCAGTACACTTTGTGTTTACATAAGAACCAATATATTGTTTTATTGCTGCTAATCCACTCGTGAGATTGCACAATGAATTCGACTAAAAAGGCTGAAAATGCACTTTCATTATTATTTTCAGCTAGGGAAATAATATTGAAAAAATAATAATTGTTTGGTTAGTAAGGTGATTCGAAGAAACAAGAAAAAAACCATTCTAATCTTCCAAATTTTACGTTTTAAAGTAGTTGAGTTATTGAAAATTGAGGTTTCCATTATTTTGGTGTTTTTCAGGACTGGGCCATTTTTTTAAGATCATCTGCTGCAAATTATTATAAAAATATTTCTAAAGATCTTTCGTAGCTGTAAATTGTTATGGAATGATTTTTAAAGACCTTCCGCAGCTGTAAATTGCTGTAGAAGAATTTCAAAAGATCTTCTGCAGCTGTAAATTGTTATAGAAGAATTTCTAAAGATCTGTCGTAGCTGTAAATAATTGTTATAGAAGAACTTCTAAAGATCTCTCGTAGCAGTAAATTGCTATGAAAGGATTTCTAAAGATCTCCTGAAGACGTAAATTGTAATGGAAGGATTCTTAGAGATATTTAAAGACATAAATTTTAATGTATGGATCACGAAATATTAACTTTAATGTATCAAGCAAATGCTAAAATTGTAACACACTAAAAAGTTTGTTGAACATTGAAGTTGTAGTTAACCCTAGTTTCTGTTAACGGTCCTATTTATTAGGGTCATTAGAGATAACTACCGACCCATTATTCACCACTAATAAAATCTTGATATTAGTGATTTAGCAATTTATCCAGAAACAAATACTTCTGTTAAAACTTTTTGTTTTTACTTTTTCTCATTTATTCCGTAGATATGTTAGGAAAGTAATCTATTTGCACTAAATATAAGAAACTTGGAGTTTATTGGATTCTCATATGCAGGTGTTTTTGAGACTTCTCGAATGGTTATTACTAACTTGTCTGCATTGTATGTGTATGTCTGTGTGTACCTGTGTGCCTTTTATTATCATAGCTCTTAGTGTATCTATGACGTAGACGTGAAACTTAGTACACAAATTTGGATTTAGTTGTGATATTCAATTTACAATGAACTAAGTAATTAAACGTCATTCTGACAAGGCGACATTTTTGATAATCTATAAAACACGGAAAAATAGGTGGTTGATTCAACACAAATTAAACACAAATTTAATCCTGTATAAATAAATAAATAAACACTTTATTATGTTGTACAAAAGAATATGAAGCTTTATAAAATGTTTAAGGTGTACAAAATATGTGGACTAGTCAATTTTTAAGACTAACATATGAGTCTAGTTTCGTCTCAACGAAGTATAGGTTCGTTGTAAATAAGCCCTTAGAGCTGACATATTCATATTGAGTCGCGTCGGCTACCCGCCGACGCGACGGCAAGCGGTAAGAATAATGTGCTTGCTGCATGAAAGGCATTATAAGTAATAAAATAAAAATCAATATTTGGCTAAACATGCATGGGTAAGGTCGTGTCGTTTAGTATTTAAATTTTATAGACTCGTGTATGTTGTAAGTCATGAGAGCACGCCATTCTCCTGCATACATTTCTCTGCTTATAAAATCAGAGAAAAAATACTAATACGGCTGATTCGCACACTTAGGCTAAATAATACTACTCACTCAGAATAATTACAGAAATAATTACTTAGAAATCTTACATACTGCAGAAGAATCTCACAAACTTAAAATGATCTCTCATACTTTAAAAGAATATTATGTACTACTGAAGAATCTCATATGTTACACAAGAATCTCAAATACTACAAATGATTTCTCATACTTCAGAAAAATATTATATACTACAGAAGAACCTCACATACTACTGAAGAACTTTACAAACTGTAACGAACAAATTTAGTTTTGCTCATTATGGTAGCAAAGCCCTAACGGAGATCCAATGTATAGGTTAGTCGTGGTGAAGATATGACAATCTATCGGATTGCTAGCCCTCCCAAATTATCGCGTAGATGAGAGGCACAGACTGGAAGGAAGGAGACCTAGTGGCAAAGATCTACCGAACGCGGGGTGTTAAATCAAGTTGGGCATCTCTATAAAATTTATATTTATTTTATTGTATTTGTATTTGGTAGGTAGATCACTTGGTATGTCATGGGTTGATATGTAAGGAATAGTTGATATGGATTGGTGGATATGCGATAGGATGGGATTGGAATGTTTGCATTAGGCGATAAGTCGTGGGTGGAGGTTGAGTCGTCTGTAAAGGCTGATAAGTTTTTGTTGTGGAAGATAAGTAGTCACCTGCGGTTAATAAGCCTGTTGTACTGGTTTGTAAGAAGACTGTGTATGAACAGCTACGGAAGGTAGTATGTAAGCAAGTTTTAAGACTTCACGTCAGGAATAGAAAAATAGATGACAGAGTAAGTCGTTGACAAGACACCGAGGAATTTGTTAAATTGTTAAAATCAATAAAATAGTTTTAAGTCAGTCTGTCTGCGTTCTCAACACATACTACAGCTGAGAAGAAAAATAAAAAATCAGACAAATAGTCCACACCTCTACCACAACCCAGAAGAAGACATCAAGGTGAGTATTAAATAACTCCACTTGAAGGGGGATTAATTCATATACCCGAAACTTTATAGACAAAGTTGAAGAAAATCAAGTTTAAGTTTATGAGGTGAAAAATAACATGCATGTTATGATTACCTAGTTTAAAAAGAAAATTAAGAAATTAAAGAATTCGAGATCGCATGAAAAATCATTTTAGCCACTCAAATACTGAAAACTACTACATGAAATAAGATTGCATGTATTTAAATAACTATATGGGGTTTACTTAGGTTTGATTTAGGTCTCGCGTTTAAACAAAATATCCTGATATAGGTTAAAAAAATATTTCTCTTGACATCTTTTCTTATTCCTCTCATGACAGGAGGTTTTTAGCTTTACAATCTATTGATAATGCAAATGTAGGTATAAAAATGTTTGTAATAAACTCATAATATTGTATTCTAAAAGAAATATTCATCAATTTATCATTTGAAAATAAAGGAAAATATATATATTATAAAGAATAAATATATATTGCTTTATATTCTTCACCCCCTGATTTTCATATGGTTTTCCAGCCCTGTCTCGTATAATATGAAAAATGTTGAGCAAATGGAAATACGTATTATAGAGGGTACGAAGCAATTTCACGGCATGTTAGACAAAAGCTTTCCCGCCGGTTTTTACCTGTGCAAATGCCTTTTCCCTCCATTTATTTCCATACACATTGAAAATCGGGAAAACACTTTCTGTCTGTCCCGCCCTTTGTTCCCTTGCTGTTTGACGTTTGTTTTTTTTTTTTTCAAATAAGAAGAGGGAAGCGTTGTAAGACTATACACATAAATCCCTCTTTCTTCTTCATACGCCCACTCACCCAAATTATCCCTTCACAAAAATGTATCTAAAATAAAGCACGTAATTATGTGCTTATAATATGTAATGTCTATGTCAACAATGTTTCTTGTAATCATGGTATTTTATACAGGCAGGATTCCTCGTTCACCATTTTGCCCCTAAACCTGCCCTATTCCTCTACCTTCCACCTTCCTCTGCTCCACTCATTTCCAGCCCGTCCAGTGTTATTTACGTACCTTGGTCACCGTTTTTGTCTACTTTAAACATATTATTTAAAATTGCACAAGGTGTACAAAGAAAGCAATTTAAGTATCTTGGTTCGTTAGTCATAAGTAACAATAGCGGAATAAAGAAGAAGTAACTCAAGAAGTGGAATAAAGACTGGCTGCTGGAAACAGGAGCTGCTACTCCCTTTTAAGTATGTTGACAAGCAGCACTATCAGCAGGAATACCAAAATTCAAGGGTACCTCACTATGATTCGACCTATAGTAATGTGCGGATCAGAGACTTGGACTCTCACAGCAAGAGATGAAGAAATACTGCGTCACTGGATAAGGAAAGTTTTACGCCGTATTTTTGGACCATTTTTTTGAAAATGGTAGGTGGCGAATACGACACAATTTTGAAGTTTACCGTCTGTATGTGTGACAGACCAAACATTGTGTGTGAAATCCGAAAGGGACGATTAAGATAGCTTGGCCATTTAGAATGGATGACAGCTGATAGAGCGGTAAAAAAGGTCTTTAAAGGTAAACCAGGAAGCAGAAGGTTGAAGATCATCATTAGTTGAAGATTACTTCAGACGCCTTGGAGTCAGGAGATGAAGGGCCTTAGCGCAGGACAGAGACCTTTAGAGGACCGTAGTGTTGCAGGCTGAGGCTTTACGTGAGCTGTAACACCGAAGATGTATATAATTACCATAGATTGCATTAATTTTTTCTTAATTAATAATTTTCTTTAAAGCACCCTTGATCATTCGTTACATTACATAATATCGTTATTATTATGACATCATCATTATCATGGAAATAAGATACACATTTTTTTTTATCATGACTTTCTTTTTATAACTAAAAATAAATCCTTAATTAGTTTATAAAGGAGGAGACATTTAATTTTTATTTATTTAAAACTTTTAGTCAAATGATAATATTTGTTTAATTCTTTCCAATGGTTTATTTATTATATTTTTTTATGTGTGGATATATGTATGTATTTGATTAACAGTCTACACATTGTATTTTTTTAATTTATTAACAATGTCAAAAATCTGGAAAGAAAATAGAATATAATTAATATTTTTTCCATAGTAATAAAAAGTTTTTTACCAGTTTTCCCTTAAAAAATTACAAAACAAAAAAAATAATTAAGTTGAGTGACATACAATTTTAATGAATTTTAAAAAAATAGTATAATAGAACAGGAAATAGCAGAGTTTAGTCCAAGAATTGTGTTTATATCTGTTTGGTATATATGCACACACGAATATATACATACACACACAACACATCAACATACACAACACACACACACACACACCACACACATATATATATATATATATATATATATATATATATATATATATTATATATATATATATAATATATAATATTATAATATATATATATATATTATATATATTATATTTTATATTATATATATATATATATATATATATATATATATATATATATATACATATATATATATATATATATATATATATATATATATATATATAGATCACTTACGTCATCCAAACAAATATCTTTTGATACTACTAAGTTTTGCAAAACATGAATTTTTGACACAATATAATTGTGCGAGAGACAACTAGGAAATGCGGTAAGAGAGCAACGCTCGTTTCTGGAAAATACTTCACATTATATTCTTCGGAAATTTAATTAAATTTCAGAGTGAGTTTATTATAAATGCGTACTTAATATCGTACAGGCTGTCGGAAAGGAACCCGAAATGGCTGAATGACGGATAAGAAGACAGCCTAAATTAACAGACAAATAATAAAACAGCAGACCGAATTGACAGACTAAAATTTCATTATTCAAAAATTTAATTAATAAATTAGTGTTCATTTTAAAGATCAAAAGAAAACTCTTGTCTATAATTAGTATTAGTAGTTTAACACAGTGGTAGCAGACAGGGAAATAGATCCACCTTATATTACCAGTAAAAGAAAACTGACACCGAATTGGTAAAACCTGACCACATTTAGAAGAAAACTAAAGATAACCTTAAAGCTATAAAAGAAAGAAGAAAACTTACTGTAAGTGCTAGACTATCTTCCTAAACACTCAATAACTCTAAGGTACGTTAATTTAACATGGCCTCTTCTGCACTTAGGCGCCATATTAATGTCCTTAAATCCACACTTTTAAATCTTTTATATCAAACTCAAGTATCTACCCAAATCTACCCAAGCATTAAACAAAGAAAAAAAATCATTATCGAAGTCTCTGTAAACAATACATACGTATTACAAAATTTGAACCAGAAAGCTCAAAATACGGTACTCACTATTTCACCGAACTGCCGAATTTTTGCCGAACTTTTGCCGAACTATGTATAGCTAAGTGTATATGTAAAAAACGCTCAAAAATAAATAAAAATATCGTATAGATTGACAAAATTTTTAATATTTGTGTAATAGACTATAAATTAATATACTGTATTGCGGAATTTAACATACCTGTCGTGAAAGAAACATATATTATTTAACACAATACTTTATTAAAAAAAATAATAATTATTTAACTATTGCTAACTATATGGTCTAATATAAAACACAAAAAGTAGAAAACTATAAAATAATTAATAATTATAATTATATAATTATATATAAAACATATTTTTGCGGGTTTAGTATAGTTAACCAACTAAATTTGATTCTGCAAAACTAATTATTCCATTCTCGAATTCAATAAAAATTCAAGGGGCACAGCAAAACTAGCTAAATCATGTTGTTGCGTTACAGGTTTAATATAATTCGGTACCATCAGTTGTGACAAACTATAAATTAATAATTATACATTGCAGGTTTAGTATAGTCCAGCAGTATGGTTTAGTTCGACCAGAATAATAAAATTTTATATAAAATCAGGGGATTGTTGAAATTAAATAAAACTTAGTAAACATATAGAAACTAACAGCAGTAGTAACATACTGCAAATTAATGATGCTATATTGCAGGTTTAGTATAGTTCAGCAGCTTTGTAATATTCGGCCGAACTTTTCAAAATTCTATATAAAATCAGGGAATGGTTGAACTGAAATAAAACTTTGAAAACGTATACAGAGTAACAAAAGTAGTAACATACTGCAAATTAATAATTCTGCGTTGCGGCTTTAGTATAGTTCGGCAACTATGTATAGTTCGGCCGAACTATATAAAATTCTCTATAAAATCAGAGGATTGTTGAACTGAAATAAAACTTTGTAAACGTATACAGAGTAACAGCAGTAGTAACATACTGCAAATTAATAATTCTGCGTTGCGGCTTTAGTATAGTTCGGCAACTATGTATAGTTCGGCCGAACAATATAAAATTCTATATAAATCAGGGGATTGTTGAAATTAGATAAACTTTGTAAACGTATACAGAGTAACAGCAGTAACATACTGCAAATTAATAATTCTGCATTGCGGCTTTAGGTATAGTTCGGCCGAACTATATAAAATTCTCTATAAAATCATGGAATGGTTGAACTGAAATAAAACTTTGTAAACGTATACAGAGTAACAGCAGTAGTAACATACTGCAAATTAATAATTCTGCGTTGCGGCTTTAGTATATTTCGGCTACTATGTATAGTTCGGCCGAACTATATAAAATTCTCTATAAAATCATGGAATGGTTGAAACTGAAATAAAACTTTGTAAACGTATACAGAGTAACAGCAGTAGTAACATACTGCAAATTAATAATTCTGCGTTGCGGCTTTAGTATATTCGGCTACTATGTATAGTTCGGCGAACTATATAAAATTCTATATAAAATCATGGAATGGTTGAACTAAATAAAACTTTGTAAACGTATACAGAGTAATAGCAGTGGTAACATACTGCAAATTAATAATTCTGCGTTGCGGCATTAGTATAGTCACTTGAACCTTCGCCCCTCCGTCACCTCCAATAAGGGCCTTTGGGGACCCTCTCTCACTGAGAGCTTTGCATATGACCTTAATTCTAGCCCGATCGAAGGCACCCTCAACATCAAAGAAGAGAGCAAGGCAGAATTCTCTAGAGTCCAGAAATTTCTCAACCTCACTGACCAGCGCATGAAGGGCAGATTCAGTCAACTTATGCCACTGAAAAGCATGCTGGTTTGGATAAAGAGGGCCACGGGAGAGAAATTTCTCACGGATATAATTATTCATAATCCTTTCTTGGCCCTTACCTATAAAAGAAGTAAGGCAAATAGGTCTGAAAGACTTAGCTGAGTGTAGTCAGTCTTCCCAGGTTTTAGGTTCACCCTAGCCGCCTTCCATTCCGGGGAACCTCCTCCCTAGCTAGCTCGAAATAATTTACTCAAAGATGGGTAAATGACATCCATGCTACGCTGCAGCACAATAAGAGAAATCCTGTCAGGGCCTGGTGCTTTTATAGCCTCAAACTGACTGAATGCCCAATTTATGGCACCATAAGAGATAACCTTATCAGCTAGGTTCCATATTTTCCTTTGGTCCATGTGCCATATCATCTTTTAAGAGATCCAAGCACATTTCTTCTCCCTTCCTCACTAAGCAGTTTAGAGAGCCTGAAAGCATCTGCCATGGATGAAATCTCCTCACAATGGGTCTGCCAGCTGGCTCATTTGCTTCTCCTGACCTCTTTTTTAAATTCCTTTCTAGCCCCTCATTAATTATCCCAGTGCAGTGGGTCCATAGATCTCACGGCACGGTTTAGAGCCCTTCGCATCTTCCTCTTTAGAAGAGAAAGATGGCGAGTTCACCATCGAACCTTACGCATCGGTTCAGAAACTAAGGGGCAGATTTCCTCAAAGGTATTCCTTAGATTGTTAGAGAGGGCTATGGCACTTTCCAGAAAAATCTGGCCATTGCCATAATCCCCAGGCGTTTACTCAGGAAGAGAGGACAGCTTCTCAAAGAAAGCCGTCCAGTCAGTCTTCCTGGGGTTGCGGCTAAAAGTGGGGGCCCATCGTCACTAGGCATCAAAAGAAATCATACTGTAGCGTAGCCTATAAGAAAACACGGATTAACGTTCAACACTCAAAGCAATCTAATTATAATTAACTCTCAACAATAACTTAAATTCTCATTTAAAAAAAAAACTCATGTCATATATAAAAATATATGACACTCTTCCCCTCTTAATTTCCAGTCAGGTCCTCAGGTTGTTCTCTAAACAGCTTTATTCGATTGCTGTGTACCACCAGGCGTTTGGTCCGACTTCCAATTTTCTGGACCCTAAAAGTAACATCAGATAACTTTTTCCGCACTATGTAGGGCCCATCCCAGGGGCGATGAAACTTTGGCACTTCTTCCTTTTCGCATGTGTGGAAACCAAATCCATACACGATCCCTTCCTTTAAAAGCTTTTATCCCGCTGCATGATCTGTCGTAATAACTTTTTTGAGCTTGATGTTTCAATCTTGTCTCTTCCGAATTACCTTATATGCTTCCTCAGAATCTGTCTGCGCTCTGTTATGTACTGAGTCAAACCCTGGATTGGTTCTGGTACTCCATATATAAGATCTAAAGGCAGTCGAAACTCTCTTCCAAACAATGCATAGTGCGGCGTAACACCAGTAGTAACATGTTCACTTGACCGATAGACCATCATAACCATAGGAAGATGTTTATCCCAATCATCATGGTGATCGTTTACATAGTGTGATAGCATATCGGCCAAGGTTCGATTGAAACGCTCGACTAACCCGTCGGATTGTGGATGGTAAGGGCTAGTCCTTGTCTTTACCATGTTCAACTGCTCAGCTAGTTATACAAACATCTGTGACTCAAACTGACGGCCTTGGTCCGAATGAACTTCATATGGTACACCATAGCGGGCAATAAATTCTTTCAAAAATACATCAGCAACAGTTTTTGCTTCTATATTCTGCAATGCAAAACCTTCTACCCACTTAGTGAAATAATCGGCTATGACAAGAATATACTTGTTTTGCTGGGTTGTCTCAGGTAAAGGGCCTAAATGTCTAACGCAACACGTTGGAATGGAAACCCAGTTTTTACTACTTGCATAGGTGCTCTTGCTTTACTACCTTTTCGCTTGTTGCAATCCTGGCATGAACTAACCCAATCTTCTATCTCCCGCAAATACCCTGGCCAATAAAACCGTAAGCTTATCTTCTTCTTAGTCCTGCTAATTCCTAAGTGTGCTCCCGACAGTCCCCCATGCAACTCCTGCAGTACTATTGGGATCAACTTACGAGGTAGAACAACCTGGTACCTAAAACTTTTTCAGTTTCTTCCCACCGACGTTGCAAAACCCCATCTTTGTTTTTACTCAGACGGTGCCATTGTGTCCACAGGCTTAAAAGAGTGGCATTGCTTCCTCGTACTTGCTGGTACTCAGGTCGTTCACCTGCTTCTATCCAGTTAAATACTTCTTTTAAGTCAACATCAGATCTTTGCTCCTGAGCTATCATGTCATCTGTCAATGCTATAGCACAAATCGTCCGATCTTCTGTCAGATTATTGTCTTCTTCTGGATCTTTCACAACAATTTTGCACTGTCTGCATATTCGTGACAATCCGTCAGCGTTAGCGTGAAGCTTACCAGGTCTATGGATCACTTCAAAATTATATTGGGAAAGGAATTCAATCCACCTCGCTAACTGTCCTTCGGGTTCTTTGAATGATTGTAACCATCTTAAAGAATTATGGTCTGTTCTAACAGTAAATTGACGGCCATATAAATATGCTTTGAAGTGCTGTACTCCATACACCAGTGCTAGCATTTCTTTCCTCGTTGTACAATAGTGCCGTTCTGCCTTTGAAAGTGCTCTACTCGCGTACGCTATGACTCTCTCTTCTCCTCCTTGTATTTGCGAAAGCACAGATCCTAGTCCCATATCGCTTGCATCACAATCTAAATAAAATTTACCGGCATTATCTGGCAGAGCTAGTACAGGTGTTTTGTTAGTGCTGCTTTTAAAGCTTGAAACGACGTTAGAAGTTTATCCCCAAACTCAAATTTCTCCCGCTGCTGAGTAGCTTTATACAATGGAGCTGCTATTTCAGCGAATCCTTGAATAAATCTTCTGTAGTACGCTGCAAACCCTAAAAACGAGCGCAGTTCCTTCACAGATGACGGTATTGGCCAATCACTAGCAGCTCTTGTTTTATCAGGATCCGTCGCTATGCCATCTGCACTTACAATATGCCCCAGGTAGCTTATTTTGTTCTTAATTAAATGACACTTATTTAGCTTGAGTTTAAGGTTAGCCTTACGTAACCGAATAAATACTTCCCTTAACCGTTTTATGTGCTCTTCAATGGTCCGACTCCAAATCACATCATCTAAATAAACCATGGCTACTCGCCACTTTAATCCGCTCAGCACCGAATCCATTAACCGCTGAAACGTGGCAGGGGCATTACATAGCCCAAAGGGCATGACTTTGAACTGGTAAAGCCCTTCACACGTCACGAAAGCTGTTTTTTCTTTGTCTTGGTCGTTTACTTCTACCTGCCAATAACCTGAAGCGAGATCTAGAGAAGAAAAAAATACGGCTCCTTTTAAATTGTCTAAGATATCATCAATCTTAAGGTTATTTTCCTCGGCTTATACAACCACTCTACACATCTCTTCCGAAGAGGGAGGGGTGGCAGAGTCATACGGTAAGTATAGACTCACCACCAATGGATGTTGGAGAGTTGGCCATTAACCTTACATTCCAAGATAGCTGCTGTAGCATCCCTGGATCCAATTTCTAATAGGTGAGAAATTTTTAAATCCTTGGTTGCTACAATGCAGCTTCTTGGAATGTCATTCCTCATGTCGCGCTCTCTAAGGAAACGCGATTTAATTATTATTATTGTTGTTATATTGATGTTCAATTTATGAAAAATAGAGATTTGACATCAGTCTTGCCCCTAAAATCTGCATCTACATCTAGCAGATGCAGATTCATTTAATTTCAACAATCCCCTGATTTTATATAGAAATTTATATACTTTCGCCAAACTAAACTAAACCCGCAATATAGCATCATTAATTTGCAGTATATAACTTTTGCTTCTATTTTCTATATGTTTACTAAGTTTTATTTAAATTCAACAATCCCCTGATTTAATATAAAATTTTATATAGTTCGGCCGAACTATACAAGCTGCCGAACTAACTAAACCCGCAACCTAACATTATTAATAAGCAGGATGTTACTAGGGCTGTTACATTTTATATGGTTACTATGTTTTATTTAATTTCAACAATCTCATGATTTTACATAAAATTTTAAATAGTTCAGCCGAACTATACAAAGTTGCCGAACTATACTAAAGCCGCAACGCAGAATTATTAATTTGCAGTATGTTACTACTGTTGTTACTATCTATTTGTTTATTTAGTTTTATTTAATTCCAACAATTCCCTGATTTTTATATAGAATTTATATAGTTCGGCCGAACTATACAAAGTTGCCGAACTATACTAAAGCCGCAACGCAGAATTATTAATTTGCAGTATGTTACTACTGCTGTTACTCTGTATACGTTTACAAAGTTTATTTCAGTTCAACCATTCCATGATTTTATATAGAATTTTATATAGTTCGGCCGAACTTTACATAGTTGCCGAACTATACTAAAGCCGCAACCCAGAATTATTAATTTGCAGTATGTTACTACTGCTGTTACTCTGTATACGTTTACAAAGTTTTATTTAATTTCAACCATACCATGATTTTATATAGAATTTTATATAGTTCGGCCGAACTATACATAGTTGCCGAACTATACTAAAGCCGCAACGCAGAATTATTAATTTGCAGTATGTTACTACTGCTGTTACTCTGTGTACGTTTACAAAGGTTTTATTTAATTTCAACAATCCCCTGATTTTATATAGAATTTTATATAGTTCGGCCGAACTATACATAGTTGCCGAACTATACTAAAGCCGCAACGCAGAATTATTAATTTGCAGTATGTTACCACTGCTGTTACTCTGTATACGTTTACAAAGTTTTATTTCAGTTCAACAATTCCATGATTTTATATAGAATTTTATAATGTTCGGCCGAACTATACATAGTTGCCGAACTATACTAAAGCCGCAACGCAGAATTATTAATTTGCAGTATGTTACTACTGCTGTTACTTTTTATACGTTTACAAAGTTTTATTTAATTTCAACAATCCCCTGATTTTATATAGAATTTTATATAGTTCGGCCGAACTATACAAAGTTGCCGAACTATACTAAAGCCGCAACCCAGAATTATTAATTTGCAGTATGTTACTACTGCTGTTACTCTGTATACGTTTACAAAGTTTTATTTCAGTTCAACCATTCCATGATTTTATATAGAATTTTATATAGTTCGGCCGAACTTTACATAGTTGCCGAACTATACTAAAGCCGCAACCCAGAATTATTAATTTGCAGTATGTTACTACTGCTGTTACTCTGTATACGTTTACAAAGTTTTATTTAATTTCAACCATACCATGATTTTATATAGAATTTTTATAGTTCGGCCGAACTATACATAGTTGCCGAACTATACTAAAGCCGCAACGCAGAATTATTAATTTGCAGTATGTTACTACTGCTGTTACTCTGTGTACGTTTACAAAGTTTTATTTAATTTCAACAATCCCCTGATTTTATATAGAATTTTATATAGTTCGGCCGAACTATACATAGTTGCCGAACTATACTAAAGCCGCAACGCAGAATTATTAATTTGCAGTATGTTACTACTGCTGTTACTCTGTATACGTTTACAAAGTTTTATTTAATTTCAACAATCCCCTGATTTTTTATAGAATTTTATATAGTTCGGCCGAACTATACATAGTTGCCGAACTATACTAAAGCCGCAACGCAGAATTATTAATTTGCAGTATGTTACTACTGCTGTTACTCTGTATACGTTTACATTTTCTATTTTTTGTTTTTATATTAGACTATATAGTTAGCAATAGTTAAATAATTATTTTTTTTTTTTAATAAAGTATTGTGTTAAATAATATATGTTTCTTTCACGACAGGTATGTTAAATTCCGCAATACAGTATATTAATTTATAGTCTATTACACAAATATTAATATTTTTGACAATCTATACGATATTTTTTTTTATTTTTGAGCGTTTTTTACATATACATTTAGCTATACATAGTTCGGCAAAAGTTCGGCAAAAATTCGGCAGTTCGGTGAAATAGTGAGTACCTCAAAATACTAATATCCATTTTACATGTTCTGATGATACACCAAACACGTCTGAACATAAAATAGAAACAACAAAATCATCTGATTTAAATCTACTTGCAACTAACGAATCTGTTATTATGCAAACAGCAATAGCACAAATACATAATTCTAACAACACCACAAAAAAAAGTTTATTCGCATATTATTTGATAGTGGCAGCCAACACTCATATCTCACTACCAAAGTAGCAACATTTTTATATTTAGAACAATTTGACTCCTGAACCTTACCAGTTTTTGTCTTTGGAGCATCAAATCCTAAAATGATTGAGACATCTAAAACAAAATTTACCATCCAACAAAAAGATGGCAGAAATAAAACTATAATTGCTAATATAGTCCCTCAAATTCTACAAAATTGGAAACCTCATTCAAATACATTAGAATTAAAACAAAAATTTAAAAACTTTCAATTTGCTGAAAACAATTTATCAAATTTCAGTAATGACATAGATCTTTTAATCGGTAATGATTATTATTTTGACTTTATTAATTTTGAAAAAATTGAAATCTTAACAAGGTTATACTGATCCTAATTAGCTCCACATTAGGATGGATAATTGGAGGCAGAAATGTTTCTGATCAAAATCCAAATAGTGTGAGTTTTTTGACTTACACAAAAACACTTTCGTCAGATCCAACTATTACTAAGCCTGATCTACCATTGGATTATGACAAAAAAATAGATTTAAAAAAATCATCGGAGTCGAAAGCCATAGGTATTACAGATGACCCCGTAATAAACGAAGACGATAAATCAATTGAATTATTCCACAAAAGTATTAATTTTAATCTTAAAGCTAAGCGTTACAGTATCTCTTGGCCTTGGCGGAAATTTCCCCCAATAGTCCCAGAAAATTACATTTTAGCATTAGTCAAACTCAAATACTGGTGGAGAATAAGGATTGAAATAGAGGCTATTTTAAATTTACGTCCCTTAGTTTTCATTGATGAAGGAGGAGGAGAAATATTAAGACCAGAAAAATGACTCTATCTTCAAAAGTTTACAAAGTCTCCAAATAAATCAGATTTATTTAATTTGTGGAATATAGAAAACAGATAGCTAATAAAAGAAAAGGAGGAAGCACCAAGAGATTACAAACAGAACCTTAGAAACTTAATATTTTTGAGGGGAGTGTCAGAAAGTAACCCGAAATGACTGAATGAGAGATAAAAAGACAGCCTAAATTAACAGACAAGTAATAAAACAGCAGACAGAATTGACAGACTAAAATTTCATTATTCAAAAATTTAATTAATAAATCAGTGTTCATTTTAAAGATCAAAAGAAAACTCTTTTGACCACCAGCTTTACGTCTGTTCCGAAGGATGTGGTAACTAGTTTATTCCCGTCATCCTTGATGTACGTTCTAAGATTGAATCCATAAACTCAATTCAAAGTTTTTAAATATTTCCTGCGTCGTATTTTCGAATTAATTTAGTATGTTTTCTACCAATGTTTTTTTAAATAGCGTCAAAAAGAAGGGTACTGAATTCGTTTCCACTAAGATCTAGCTCGTCTATTGTAACAATAATTTCAGTAGGTAAGGGGGACGGTTTTTTGGTAGCATTGCAGCTTCACGTTGTTAGTAAATTCCATATTGATACGTGATTGCCTCAGTGAACAACTTTACAGCCTTGTCTATGACTGTGTTTCTCTTTAAAGAAATTTGCACATCCATACTTTCTTCTTTAATCATTTCTAACAAGAGCTCTACCAGATCTAATCTATTGACAGGTTCATTAATTAGGCTCAGTTTTAAAGATATTGAAGAAACATTTAGGTCTTCCGGTGGTGACCGCGTTAATGTAAATGAAGAATCCGACGTTTGCTTCCACTGTGGTACGCATCTTCAGGGATGTAGGACATCATGGATAAAAACACAATGCTCCTACAAAACTGAACTACGTAAATAAATACGAACAACTAAAAAAGGCGAGCTAGATCTTATTGGAAACGTACTCAATACCTTTTGAGTTCAGTTTTGTTCAGCTTTGTATTTTTATCCACGATGTCCTACATCCCTGAAAATGCCTCCCACAGTAGAAGCGAAACGTCGGATTCTTCTTACGCGGTTACCACCGGAAGACCTAAATCTTCATGACCATAACCGCGGAAGCCTAGGCAGTTTGTATTGAAGAAAGATTATTTTTTAGAGTTTGGTTGACAAGATTAGTTAAAAGTAGGTCATTGAGGCATGCTGTTGTAGGATGTACCTGAGAGAAAATGATGAAGCTTAAAAGATTATGTAGCCTGTTATGATCAGAAGAATGGCAGGTATCATCATTTGGGAAAGGTGTTTGGGAATTGTTTAAGGATACACATGAAGGAGATAAATGCATGGAGAATTTTTAAATGCCGACAGTTAAACTGAGGATACTTTGCATTAAAGTATCCTTCAGCAATTAATAAAGGACCTTATGACTGGAATAAGAAACGAATGTCTTATCCAAAGAAGCGTTGACTTGGAAAGCAGTATATTTAGAATTTAGTGTAGTTGAAAGGAATAGAATTTAATGGAATGGACATACACTGTATTGCCTATGACTATGCTTACTTCAAAAGTACCTCTTGTCTAATGATTGAATTCATATTCAAGTAAATTATAAAACATAAACAAATTCAAAACTTAACAGTAAAATGAAAACGCTATAATTAATAATACAATTTAAATCCCCTTCATTAATTTAACTATAAATACAAGTAAAATGAAAACCCAAAAACATTTAGACCGAAAAATGTCAACAATTTCTAACTTGGGTTTCAAAAATTTAGCTTTACACCTAGAAGGAAAATATTTTTCTTGAGAAGTGGAAATTTCCATCTCTCTTTGGCCACATACAGATATAAACATGGGATTTTTAGACTCTTTTAAGTATAAAAATAAAACTGGATACAAATCGTCAACCCGAATCGATCAATCACATTCCATCTTATACGTCTTGGCTTTTCTTTCTTGGTAACTATTTCAAAAAGGGAAATCTTTGACTTTGAGAAAATCTTTTAACTTTTTATTCAATACGTAGATACTTTACTTTATTTAATTTTTTAAATTATATATGCCGCTAAATAATAATCACTTTTAAGCATGTAATTATTTATTATTTCTCTCTTAAAAACACTTAAATTATAATCATATAATTAATAATGAAAACATATTGTTTCGGTTAGATTTAACATTCAAATTTGCCACAAACAGGTTAAATATATCGGGAAAACATAAAATTGGGAAACTCCTCTCACATAACGAGTTACCTTTACTGAATTCCAAATAAACGGAATCGAGTTTATTTTCTTTTACCACCAGAGAGTGAGGAAATGTGATATTTTACTTTCAACCTAATAAATATAAAGGGAATTTTCTCAAAAGTTGATATATTTATTTAAAAATGCTTCGTTTGATCAACAAAGCAACAGATTTGTTGCTTTTTCGTTTCATTGACCTTATATTTATATTTATTCGATTTAACTTTGTCTCTTTTATCTTTATGTCGTGAAAAGTTAATATGAAAGTTAATTTATTAATTTATGATTAGATATTATTTAAAAAGGCACAGTTGGAGAGAAATTAATAAAATGTCAAATTATTTTGTGTTACGGACTAAATTCCTTGATGATTCGTTAAACTAGTCGAAAAAGTTTTTTTTTCCGCAACGCTTCTATAGTGTTGGCAAAAAATCCGAAGCCGGGATGTCCCGAACTTATTTGGTTCAGGTGTTTTAACGCCTCCTTAGTGGTTTTCACAAAGTTGTCTGTTATCATCGTAGCTCCCCCCGTTTATTTATGCCAGTAAGTATATAATATATAGTATATTTCCATTTTAAATTCACATACTAAATTACAATAGTTGAGAAAACAATAATTAATTAAATTTATCTCTTAGATACAAATTTGTGAGCATATAGTATTATTTCAAAAATGCGAGCCCTCAAAAGCTCAAAAAGCAGTAAGTTAAAACTGCACAAATATATATAAAAAATATGACGTCATTAACCTATGAGATTTGGCACCATGTATTAGACTAGCATATAAGCCAAGTTTTATCTCATTATCAGCATTATTTCCAGTGTTATCAAATGCCTTCTTTACGTTTTTTAAAAAATGTAATAAATCATAAAATAATACAATTAAGTTGAAATTCGGTTGAAATTCGGTTCAACTGTATACCTTTACGTAATAAATAATAACTACTCAAAGTTTTATTATAATACGACAAGTACATCCACGATTTTTGTTGGATCATAAAAGTTAAGCAGCATCGAGCGTGTGCAATGCTTGGATAGGTGACCGCTAGAAAGGAATCAGATGTATTTACTATCTAAGAACGAGCGAAGCGAGTCCGAAAACGTGTTTCAGTATAAATTTAAAGACTTGTATATTCTAAGGACGAGCAAAGCGAGTCCGAAGTAGGGAGGATGAGCGTAGCGAATCTTTTGTGATAAGAAAAAGTTCAAAGGTACCCGTACCCAATTTATTTTAATCCAGCTAAGAAAGTATTTTATTCAAAAACAAAGTTTCAAAGTCAATTTTGCTTTCCTATACCTAGTAATAGAAGAGATAGCATGGCAATAGTCATTTTCATTGTAAGTTTATCTCTTTTCGCCCCTACAAATCCCAAATAATGTTCTTAAATTACGCTAAAAATTTGAAATAAGTTAGTTTTTATACGCTTGGATTGAAAGATATAGTGAAGTACATTCGCCTTCCCCACTCTGATAGTAATGACAAATTTAATAAACTTCTTGTTTTTAAAGGAAATTAAAAGTTTTTTGCCGGTCATAGCACAACGGTAACATGCTCATTTATTTTATATTAAGTTTCTTATCTAAATTTAATTTCAAAATATAAAAATTGCAATAGTAGAAAAATAGTAAAGCGTATGATCATGAATAATATCTTATTTACGTAATACGTCAAAAATTATTTGGTTGCATGTCGATCACGCAAACAAGCGATATTCTAAAGCATTTTATCACACAAATCCTATAAAAATACATGCAACACTCTATTATATGTCAAATATGTTCTCCTAGGCACCTCGACGATTGGTGTAAAACTTAGTCGTGTAACAGAGGAACATTTTGTGGATGTAGAGCTATCAACATGTCTTTTGTTTCATTTTAAAATTTATTAAATTTGGTCAAAGTCTACTCCAAGTATTCGTATCTTAAAAACTTTTAACATTTAAATGTGTCTTAAATAACTGGTTTAGAGTGTTTTCAAAACAAATATATAAACGCCATATTCTTTACATAAAGAATATGTTAAAAAATATAACAACACACATCACATAGCCCCTCGCCAAAAACTATTTATTACCCGTTTGTCATTTTAAATCACTATATCGATGTTCTAAGAAATTTATGGCTAACCTTAAATATCACTCTGCTTTAAAAAAATCCTAAAACATTTATTAAAATCCCACAAACAATCTCGGAAAAACGCTGATAACAAAATGTTGTTCTGACAGACACTAATTCCAATATACATTAATATATACACGGTTACTTATATAGATCTAATGTAGATGAATGAAGGAATGAAACGACTTTTAATAAAATTAAGTGACAAACATTATTTCATTTCGGAATAGTGCCAACAACACTGAGTTAGGGAACTTTGGAGCTCCGGGTAAAATGTGAAAAAGGTTGAGCTTTATGTATTTAAAAGCTAATTTTAAGATATAAAATAAATTGTAGATGATGAATTAAATTTTGTGTCAAACTGTCAAATTAAAATGTATATTTGTGTACATAAAATGATTTCAAAGCTTATAGCTTACATATCTACAATATTATAGCAGAGAAGCAAAATATTAATAAAATGTTTGCATATTTGGCCCCGCTCTGCTCGCCATTTGGCAAGATAATATCTTATATATACCTATCTTATATATCTTATATATAAGATAATATCTTATATATACCACCTCACCGCCATATCCCAGAATGAAGGTGAAAGACCACCATATATCACATCTAAACGAAATTTGGAATATAGCGAGAATATTTTTTTATTAATTAATTTATTTATTTGTACATATACGGATCTAGGTCCTTTCATATAATATATGGTAACATGTTATGGAAGGTTTCAAAGACAATTCTTATGACTAAATTTATGTCTTCTTATGAATATTAAGTCTTTAAAATTGTTTTTCGAAACTTTAAATGGCTGTAAAACAAGTTATTATACGTTAAAGTAGATGACAAGTTTTATATTTTCACCGTTTTTTATGAAATTACAATAATATAGTCTCATCGAGTATTATGTCAGAGTTATTTATGGCTTCTTTAGTTTGTAAGATAAATATAAGTTATAAAAGAAATATTATATAAATATGATATAAATATATAATAATATAAATATCATTATATTAAATAAATATATTATAATGAAATGGCTTCTTTAGTGGTATTTATGGCTTGCTATAAATATCCTAGACTAGAACATCGATAGAGCGATTTAAAATGGCGATAGGGTAATAAATAGTTTTTGGCGAGCCTCAATGCGATGCGTGATGTTATATTATTTAAAAAAGGCTAGCCAAATAGCTAAAGAATGTGGCATACGTATATTTGTTTTTAAAACACTCTAAACCTGTTATTTAATGAAAAATTTTATGAATATGGTATAGAATGTTTCAAAGACAATTCTTATGAGATAATTTATGACGCCTTCAAAATTGTTTTTCAAAACTGAAATGGCTGCAAAACTAGTTATTACATGTTAAGGTAGATGAAAATCAAAATCGAATGATATCGCTTTTAGCTCAATCAGAAAATCCTATTTGGCGCAAATGACATATTTCCTAAAGTAAATAGCTGTCAAATGCATGGTTATATAAAATAAATATTGTAAAAACAATAACTTCGTCATAAATAAAATATAAATTGAAAAATTGTAATAAATAAAATAACTTACAGGAAGAAATAGAAACAAATGACCTGCAGAGAAACGGCTTGTTGGAAAGTGAATGTTGCGTCGTAATTCAAAAGAAATTTTTATTGCAATATAATATTTTATTATAAACTTCCCTCTATTGTTACACTGCGATATATTAAAAAATAGAAAAGGAAATAAAATGTATTGAATGGTGTGAGCAGGGGCAGCGGACCGGACACGGTCCGGCTGCCCCCGGACCCAATATTGAAGATACTGACAAAAAGATAAGGACCTCAAATGGAAAGGAAAACGGTCTACACCTCAGGCTTCTTGTCTACAAATAGATAACGACGGAATAAGTATCGAGGTCTTATGTTTCTAATGTGTTTATGAGTATCTGGTTCGATTTTCTGACAGGAAAGAATTTTAAATTTGATGCTAAAAACGTCATGTTTACGAAAGTTTATGAGTATTTTCCAACACTTGTCCTAAGAAATTGTGTCAAATTAGTTATTCTTATTTCATAATTTTTGTTAAGCAAACATATTTTTAAACCCCTAAACGTGTATTCAAAAAACTCAACCTTACACTGTTCTAAGGCAATTAATAGAATTACTCAATACAAGTATATGAAAAAGTAACTAATTTATATTATATTTCAAGTTTGGAAGCATAGCATCGACACTTTCCACAATATTCTTTCATCCTCCACATATTTTCTTTGTTATCTTGATGTGAAAGGAAATCCCAACTCAAACCAAGGAAACCCTTTCATTGCGTCTTATAGAGAAACTGCACGACAGCCAGCGAAAGAATGAAAGAGACAGAGAGAGCATGGAAGAAAGATAAAAAGAAATAGTCATATTGAATTACATAACATCGTTCTTTCTTTTTATCAAAATCTTATAACTAATAACTATATTAATAAAAATCTGTACGCGTAACAGAAAGGCCGCCTCCTAGGTCGAGTTGGTTAGAGAGTCTGTATTTATTCTGAAAGGAACGAAGAAAAGAGTCTCTCCACAAAACTATTAATTTATTCAAAGCGCTTTCAACCTACATGAGGCCATCATCAGTGCCAGGGATAATTATAAGAAAACAGCTAAAAGAAAGACATTATATACGTAAAAAATTAAATAGAATTAGTAACATTCTTCCTCTTCTTTTTCGACTCAACGATGTCGGTGAGCCGTGATAGACTAATCTAGCCCGTGGTTTTCGTGATAGACTAATAGAGCCGTGGGTTTCAGTCTATCACGGCTCACCGACATCGTTGAGTCGAAAAAGAAGAGGAAGAATGTTACTAATTCTATTTAATTTTTTACGTATATAATGTCTTTCTTTTAGCTGTTTTCTTATAATTATCCCTGGCACTGATGATGGCCTCATGTAGGTTGAAAGCGCTTTGAATAAATTAATAGTTTTGTGGAGAGACTCTTTTCTTCGTTCCTTTCATTATGAACAACTCCACTGGTGCTCATTCAAAATCATGTATTTATTTTGATCTTTGACACCATAGAGGACTGGGGTTCGCATCCCTGGTTACGTTCTCAGTTTATATGGATTTTATCAACAAATAAATAATCCCCAGCGTTAAGCTAAACTTTGACCATAACGATTGTCACACTACCTGGGTTGGTTCCCTCAGGGTATATTTCTGATAAGCCGCAAGACTCTAAACAGGGATTGTTATTATATTACGCATTACAGATAATTTACTCGCTAAAACTTCCTCCCTTTCCCCCTCTCCCATCCTCGTGTCCCTTAAGTAGTGAACTTATTAAGGTAACTTAGCACAAAGAAATCAATAAATTATCCTGAAATGCAAATGGATGATCAAGTAGAACAAATATATAACTTAAAAGTTTATACTTTTAATAATAGACAACATTATCTCCACGCGTCTTTATCCCGATTATCCTTATTTTATTACATTCTCTAATAATCAATCCTTCTTCTGTCATAAAAGAAGCCAAGTCTTGAGCACCAAAAGTCATTTGTTAAAAGCGTAAAATCTTTTCTAGAAAATAAATTTTATTACTCTAATTCTGAATTTATAAGTGAAATGAGTTGATTTTTACGAAAGCAAACAACATAAGTGCACTAGATAGTTTAGAAAAATAGAATTCATTGAATAGTTATTATTCAGTGTTAATTATATTAATTTAAGTTTCTGGTTTAGACCGAAGGTAGATATTTGTATTTTTTTTTGTTTATTGCATCTTTGAAAGAGGCTACGCAATGAAAAATAATAATAAGCAAAAAAAATTAAACTAAAATCAAAACTACTGTAACAAATGAAGACAAAATAATTTTTATTTCCCAGAAACATTAACATAAAAAAAATATTCTGTAAGTTAAATTATTCTAACGGATGAAAAACAGCCAAACGGCATTGCGGTTTGGCTGGCGTAACAGATAATTTGGCTCCATTAAATTTGCCCTCTGGTAATGCCTGGGGTGGACATAGCGCCGGAAACCTCCTGTTTCCTCTATAATTTTCCACATATTTTAACGGTTAAAAAATGGGGTAAAGAGAACCTCGGCTGCAACGAATCCTTACAGTGTCGGATAAAATAATCATAAAACGGTAAGAATTTAGTATCGGGTCACTATTCTAGTCCGATTAGTTATACTGGGCTTGGATAAATTAAAAATATACTTTCACCTATATTTAATTCACCTCGATCGTGGGATGCGTGTGTTCATCCAATCCCGCAATGATCACAACAAATTTAAAATTGGTTGATAACGGATTTATCAGTTTTAACTGATATTCATGTATAGCCTAACCTACTAGGCAGACAGTATTATAAAAGGCGTAAAATAGGCTACGGCAAAATAAGCTGACCCACAAAGCTGGCCTATATTTTTAGTTATAATGAAATTTTCTGAAAATAAGTAAAGCATTGTATAAGAAACGTTTACTAAAACTAAAAATATGCTACCTTTGCGGGCCAGCTTGCCTCGCCTTAGCCTATTTAAGGCCGATTATAGTAGTAGGTTATTGTAGTAGTAGTAATAAGGTGGGAAGGAAAAGCACGAAATATAGGTATTGTAGTTAAGCCCATATTGCCAGCCCAGATTTTTTAGCTTTATATTTAGAAGGGTATCTTTGACAGTAAGGGAAAAAAGCTTTTCTCCGCACAAGAGGCTTAATCCAAATATGTGGGTGTTGAGAGGAGTAGGAGTATAGACCTCACAACCATCAAGCAGGTGAAAGATTCCTCACTGTACCCTTACATAGGATGGTTCGCCTCTGACGTTATACTTAAAGTGTTAAGATGTACTTAAAATTCAGATGGCAGTGACTGGTCCATTACTCTAAGTTCTTAAATCATGGTTTATTTATTTATTATTTATTTATAAATTTTTTACAAATACGTGCCCTCAACAGCATTGCCACAAGCGAGGCGCTCTATAAGGTTTTATACAAAAAAAAATAACAATTAAGTAGAAAATTTAAAACATAAATAAATAAAAATAGGTTACAAAGTAAATGATTAAAGCAGCAATAAAAGTTAAAAAAAGGAGCATTAAAATTTAAAAATTTGAGTTGGAAAAAATAATATTGAGAGTCAGTTACTAATTATAAAATATGCATATGACATAAAAAACCATAAAAAACCTATACTAAGAACAATATAATTTAAAAAAGTAATAAAAAGTAATAAAAACCTACGGTAACAAAGACTAGACATGAACAAGATGATAAAAAAAGTTGACTAGAGAGAAAATGAGATCAGTTAAACATTTGGTATTAAAATTATAAAAACGCAAAAAGAATAAAAAATAAAAGCATTTGAATTAATATAATTAAATACATAAAGCTTTCTATAAAAAAAGGCATACAATACAAGATTACTGACTTTGGCGAAGGGAAAAGATAGAGCGAAGGGAAGAAATATCATGGATCTGGTTGACATTTGAAAGGACAGGATTTAGGGAAGAAACGCAGCGGACAAAAGGAGAGATGACGGATGTAGAGGGTTCGGCCGACTCGTCTTCCTGGAGGAAGAACCACGACTTGACTCACCTCATCACATCTGCAGCAGCCTGCAAGAATCTTAGCTAGAAAAAGAGCCTCAAAAGCTGAACGCCTCTCAGAAAGAATCTCGAGACCTAACCTCCTGCAGAGTGACTCGTACTTATAGAAGCACCTACGATATAAATACCTGCAGTAAACTGCTCTGATGAATCTTCTTTGGACGCGTTCGATTTCCGCAGATCGACCTTGAGTTAATATATTCCAGACAGGTACAGCATACTCAAGACAAGGACGGACGAGAGATTTATAGAGAGTGAGTATAACGCCAAGAGAAAAACCACGTGAGATAGACAAGATGAGACCAAGAGCTCGTTTTGCTTTAGCAATAATAGCAGTCACATGATACTCGAAACAAAGTTTGTCATCAACCAGCACACCTAAATCACGAACAGAAGAAACAGTAGACAGAGGAGAACCATTAATAAAATATGAAGAAGGAGGATCGTTAAGAGAGGAGCGAGAATAGGAAACATGATAGGGTTTATCTGGATTCAGCTCCATGTTGTTGTTAGTAGCCCAGTCGTGCACAGCATCGATGTCACTCTGAAGAGCTCGTGGTGCAGCAGCATCATTCTTTTTTACAACTTTCCAGATTTTATAATCGTCAGCATAAGAAAGATCATCACTAGACTGATTTGAAGGAAGATCGTTGATAACAAGATTGAATATCAGAGGTCCGAGGACAGAGCCTTGGTGGACGCCAGAAGTAGGAAAATATGCATCAGAAAAACAAGAACCGACTCTAACATAGCAGGAACGATGGCAAAGGTAGCTATGGAACCAGGATATTAAGGAAGGATGAAGATTATACATAGCGAGTTTGGTAAGCAAAAGACCATAATCTACTCTATCAAACGCCTTTCTAAAATCAAAGTATATAACATCGACTCTGTTTCCATTAGCTACTTCTATACCTACTCTGGAAAAGAAAGAGATAAGATTGGTTGTAGTTGAGCCAGGAGGACGGAAACCATGTTGAGACCTATTAAGCCAAGGATCGAGGACAGGAGCAAGAGAAAGATGAATTACACGTTCAAACACTTTACAAAATGTGTTACAAAGAGAGATGAGTCGGTAGTTGACTATAGAAGTTTTATCGCCGTTTTTAAAGATAGGAACAACGATAGCGGAGTTCCACGCTGTAGGGAAGATGAAGGGATCAAGACTTTTATTAAAAATATTACAGAGCACAGGAGCAAGGATATCGGCTAAACCTTTGATAAGAAAGGAAGGAATATTATCAGGACCAGAAGATTTAGTAGGTTTAAGGTAATTAATTGCTTGAAGGACAAGGTCGCAGGAGACAATAGGAACATTCATATGAACACTAGGAGAAGGTGTGGAAGGAGAAGGAGTTGTGCTAGAAGAGGATGGGATAAAAACAGAGTTAAAATGATCAGCGAAAGCTTGAGCTTGCGCTGAGGGTTCATTAAGCTCAATATTATCTTTTATAAATACAATACTATTATCAGAGCCACGTATTGACTTTAAATGTTTCCAAAAATATTGAGGGTTACTCTTAAGTGAATTATTAAGTTTTTCATTATGATAAAGATTATCCTTAATAATACTTTCATGTGCAAGTTTTCTATAAATACACTGAAGATTTTTATAAAGTTGTTTACCAGACTTACTACGACGGTTGAAATAAAAATTCTTTTTCTTAATTAAATTAATAGTATTACTAGAGAACCATGCAGGGAATTTACTATTACTTGGCCGATAAGTAGGTACATAGCATTATTTATAGCTTCCGACAGGTGACTGACTACAACGTTAACATCAGGTTCTTCATAAATTGATGACCAGTCGAAATTTTTAAGATTGCGGTATAAAGATAAATAATCTCCTTTAGCAAAGTTGCAAATGAGATGAGCAGGTGGTTGAAAGCGTTGTTTAGATAGATATGACATGAGAGTTGCCATAAGACAGGGATGATAAAAATCTTCAGGTACAAAGGGTTGAAGATGGTGTTCAACATGCTTGACATTGCTGTTGGTAAATATCAGGTCCAAAGTTTCCCCAAATGAGTTATTAACAGTATTACACTGAATAAGGTTTAACTCATTTGAAAGCGATAATAATAAATCAGCTCTGCGTTTTTTACAAGGAGGCCCAGCGTAGGTTGAATTATGCCAGTCCGTTTTAGGACAATTAAAATCGCCAAATAAATACACTGGAGAGTCCGAAGGCAGGAAATCCGCGAGGTGAGTGACATAATCCTCAAGAGATAAATCACTTACGTGATCTGGTAAGTAGTGATTTCCTAGGAAGATCGATTTATGATTTTCCACGAAAATTTCTACCCAAACACATTCAGGTAGTGTTTCAAGATCCTTCCTTCGCCTATACTTGAGTTTTTTAGACAGAGCTTTACAGGAACCACCCCCATTTTGCCCACCGGTAATATCGTAATCACGATCGGAACGCTCCACCGCAAATTGCGGGGGAAAATAAAAATTACTGAGACATGATGAATTGAACCATGTCTCAGTTAATAACAAAACATCAGCGTTAGATATACAAATAGAGTTGAAAAAAGTGTCTCTTTTAGTCCGTAAACCACGGACGTTTTGATATTGAACGTGTAAATCCATCATGTTGAAGAATCATAAGAAGCATAATGTTTAAGAAGTATAATTTGAAAATTTGACCATTAATGAACATTTTTGCTTGTTTACAACCAGTTAAGTCATACCAGATAATTTTAAAGTGTTTTTAATGAGCCTAGCATTAAATCTTAGAGAATTTTATCCTGTGTAACAGGAAGGAAAGATCGGATTTTGGTTCAATAAATAGGATTTTAGCTTCGATCCAACTTTCTCATCACCCACATGGTCTGTTTCCACTTAAGATCAACAGTTTCACTCTCTGCCAAGGCAGACAAGTAAGCTCTACATTCTCGAAAAAGATCAGGGGAGTGGTAGGAAGGGTTTTTATAACAGTCTAATTGCCTATACGTATTATGATGGAGTCATGACCTTCTTGGACTACTGCAAGGGTCGAAATCATCAAGATAGCGTAGACCTGTGCTTAGAAAACAGTAGGAGGTCCTATCAAAAACAAATTCGGCTAAGAGGATTAGTAATTATTTAGTCTGGTTAATGGCTTAGCAATTTTGAAAGAAAGTTAATAATTTAGTTATTATAACACAGTTAATAATGTTCTAAATATGGTTTTAGTAGAGCCTGATATAACTTTGAGAAACAAGTCGTTGCTCCCAAGCAGTAAAGAAAGACCTCAGCTTCGCCTCGCCAACTAAATGAATGGTTTCCTTTGCATACCTCAACATTTAAATGTTATATTTCCATCGATTATAGGAGCCAACTTAACTACCCAGGGAGCAAACACTTTTTTCCTCTCTTGGTAAGTTAATAACTATAAATGTAACTTTTCTATTTATAGGAAAATCTTCTCTATTTTTTCTCCTGTATTATTTGCAAGGGAATAATTCATCTGCTTGGTCTAGAAAGTTAGTAACCATGTTAAAATAAAGTAAAGGAAACTTGCCCTTAAGGGATTAAGTGCAGAAAAGCCAAACTAACTGGGAAAAAGCCCAAAGTTTAAAGCTCTAAGAATACTCATGATTATTTAAACTACAAGCAGCTGATGTTTTTCCGCCCAACTACGAAAAAACTTTATTTTATTACTAATTCAATAGGAAGGAAAATATCGCTTTTTCTTTTATTTATAGAAAGGCTTATTTGTTTTTCTGAAAACCAATCCTTTATTCTGTCCATTTTTTCTCTCACTTGACAGATTTTAACAAAAAAGTTTGTAGTTTTACTCTCTGTTTTTTAGTTTGTTTATGCCATGCTGAAGCAAAGTCTTGAATCGATTCTTTTAAAGATTTCTATTGAATTTCAATCTGAATATATATATATATATATATATATATAATATATATATATATATATATATATATATATATATATTGTGTGTGTGTGTGTGTGTGTGTGTTTGTGTGTCTGTGTGTGTGTGTGTATGGTTATGGTTATTCAGATTGGTAGTGTTCCTAAATTTTATGATAGTGTTTTACTGATATTTAAATTTTATCTTATGTTCAGAGAGAGAGAGGCAGGAGGAGTGGAAATGAAAACAAAGTTAAAAATTTCTCTAATAATCAGTCATTGACTAGTATCTATTAAAGAGACAATTTTGTATATATTACCCCTAAATTCTAATAAGTCATAAGTTATTTGTTTTATTTCATTTTTCTTTTTTTACTCTTTTTTAATTTATCTTTTTTTCTCTTGACTAAAGCAATTATTTAAACTAAAGAAATGACCCCAAAGTCTTCTAAAGTTATATATCTTACTAAATTCAGTTTTAGTATTTGTATTAAAAAAGATATATTTTAAAAAACAGATAAATCACTTACGTTCTAGCTAATCACATTATACACAAAATACACTATCATTTTACATTTCCTTAAAACTATTTTTTCCTCTTTTATTTTATTTAAACCTTTTTCTCTAAAAAGTGTTTGTAATAAAATAATATCAATTATCTGTAATAATTAATAATGATTTATTGAGTATATTGAAAATCTTTAAAAGGTGGAATACCTTTTAAAAATTTTCAATATACTCATGTTTTATTGAAGGAATATTGATATCGAACTTGTCCACTGTAATTCTGATAATTTACAATATAGTTTTTTATATTTACTTTTCCTCATTTATACTGTAGGTATGTAGAAAAAGAATTCTTTGCAAAAAAGCGAAACCGGAGAGCCACCGGATTTATCCTTTTCAGGTGTTTTTAAGACCTTCTGAGTGGTTTTCACATAGTTGTCTGTCTGTATGTGTGTGTTAGTGTGAACGAGGCGTGTTCAAAAATAATCGCAAAATTTTAATTTTCGCGGGGATATTCGAATTTCGATCATTTTGAGGCTTTATGTTGGTAGTCATGTCTCTCACTTATGCCGACAAGCTCGGCCATTTTGAATGTTCACTTAATTGTTGACAGCTGCTTTGCTTGCACGAGTTTGGGATCGTCTTCGATTTTTACCTATTCAAAAAAATAGATCAAAGGACTTGTATCAAATTTTGTGTGAAAAACGAAATCAAGTTCCTGGATGCATTCTGAATGTTGACTGTGGCATACGGAGAAGCTACCTTGGACTGAAGCAACCTTTATCGGTGGTACAAAATGTTCTCAGAATGACGTGAAAACCAAACGTCCATTCAATTATCTCAATGGAAGCTGCCGCACGAACCAAGACCGAACAAAGCGCGCCAAGTTCGGTCGAATATGAAGTTTTACTGACAGTTTTCTTCGATTGCAGGGGCGTGGTGCATCTTGAGTTCTTGCCACAGGGTAGATCGGTCAATAAGGAATATTACCTGCAAGTTATGCGCAATTTGCGCGAAGCAATCCGCCAGAAACTCCCGGATTTGTGGAAGAACATAAATTTGCTTTTGCACCACGATAACACCCCAGCTCACACATCGTTGCTTGTGCGCGACGTTTTGGCCTAAAACAACACACTAATGATGCCGGAGCCACCGTATTCCCCATATCTGGCCTCCTGTGACTTTTTCTTCTTCCCTAAACTGAAGAGGCTCATAAAAGGACGACGTTATGCTACGCTTGACAAGATAAAGACGGCATGGAAGGAGGAGCTGAACAAGATAAAAAAAGATTTTTTTAAGTGCTTCGAAAATTGGAAAAACCTTTGGCACAAGTGTATAATATCTCATAGGGATTATTTTAAAGGGGACAAAATAGGTATTTATGAATAAATAAATAATTTTAAAAAAAAAAATGCGCGATACTTTTTGAATACATCTAGTATGTGTGTGTCTATTGTCATCGTAGTGTATTTATGCTAGAGATTTGAAACTTTGCACAAAAATTTACGGACAACTGCTGTAATCGTGCTATTCGGAAAATAATTTATTTTATAACTTCATTAACATAAATTAAGTTAAAATTTAGTACAAATGTATAACTTGACTTAATAAATAGGTACAAAAAGTTTCGTTTCAATACAAGTATATCCATAACTTTTGTTGGATCGTGAAGTTTAACTAGCATTGAGCGTGGTCAGTGCTGTATGGGAAACCGCTGAGAATGAAACGGATGCATTTATTTATTTATATGTAATGATTATAAATCGATTTCAATTGTTGGTCTTTGTGAGTTGTGAAAAAGGAAATAATCTCTTTCTTTCTAAAACTAGTTCGTGGTGAAATTTTCACGTTTTTTTCCAGGAAACTGGACTTTCCTCTGTTTCTTTTCGAGACTGTTTTAGAAAAGAGGTTTATCCGGTCCGACACCTCCTTAATACCATCTTTAGATTCTGATTTCCCCCGGGAAAGTCGTAATAACACCTGTACAGCAGCGTTACGTTGTAAACATACCTAACTAATCAACCCTAATCTCCTTTCTAGGGTCACAATACTTTAGGATTGTCGTAAATCTTAACAACGTGTCTTGATTGTGAAAATATGTTAGTACTTTTACTCCTGGCTTAAATTAAACATATTTACAACCCTAAAACACAATATATTTGGTGATGACAATTCGTAATTAATTTAATATAACACATCAGATTTAATGATGATATTGGCAACAAGTAAAACCCTTTAATGCTTGCCCCGCAGTCTGTCATTGAAGACGAACTTTAAAGAAAATTACACCGAATACATTTTTACTTTAACTCAGGAAAAGTATTTTGTATTCACTAAACATTCAAAACCAGGATTTGACCTTAATTATCCATTTCAGGAATATTATGATCTCCTAAGTAGTTTTTCAAAGCAATCTGTCTTAAGTGTGGGTCTGTATGCGTATTTTTCTACTATCATCGTACCTCCAAAGTCGAATGTGCTAGAGTGCTGAAACTTTGTACAAAAACCAATCATAATAACTTAAGAGCTTTTGAAGTGTCGCGAATTGTAAAATAATTAAATAATTAATGAAGATTTAGTCCTTTGAATACAATTTATTGAAACTAAATCATTAAAATGCTTTCGCGCAAAATATTTTTTTCGTGTCAAAAATATATTAGGCCCGAAAAATAAATATTTTGTGTCAAGTTGAAAGATCAAGTTGTGCTCACTGGAAAATTATTTTTTATGAAGTCATAAAGCAACAATAATGACTTAGCAGACATTTTGAAAAATCATAAAACAAAAGAATGTTGCGACCAACTTGAAATATAGCACACATGTTTTCATATATCTGACCGAATGATTTCAAATAATAAGTTTCATTTCATCATCAACATTTGTTCAACTGTCTTGGAATAACATGTGTACATTTTATAACACTAATTTTCACCAAAAAATATTTTTAATATATCATTTAATACTAACAATGAGTTTTGCAAAACATGAATAGTTGACACAATATAATTGTGCAAGAGACCCCTAGGTCCTGTGACATGCAAAGTGCAATGCATCACAGGAAACATCTACATCTGGGAACTGTTCAACATTTGCTATCATTGATGCTCAACATAATGTCATGTCCCACTGTGTTTTGTTGCGTCTAACCCATTAGGGCACCGACAGAGCCTGAACTCTCTCTGACCTTCAATTAAAATTCCGAATAATATAAAGTAAAGAATTTACCAGAGACGAGCGCCTGATGAGTTAGACGAAACATAACAGTGTACGACATGGCATTATTTCGAGCCATTAATGATGATAAATGTTGAATGATGGAACAGTTGCCAGATGTAGATAGCATTTTGCTTACTACATCTCCAAGGTGTGTGTATTGAGTTCACCCTAAAAATTCACCCGAGAGTTCATCGAAATAATTTGTCTCGGAAACTTTTATAGCGATTTGAAAGGTATTCATCATGCTGTGTGTCTATATTTGTTAGTTTGTTTATTTATTGGTCGCGCATAACAGACTCTTGTCTTAACGCAAAAGAGTTGAAACAGGTACAAAAACCAGACCTAAGGTATCTCCAATCTCTCTAAGGTAAATTGACCTGCAAAAATTCATTTTTATAGACGTATTTATAGGTGCGATACCTAAAAAAATTATAATATAGGTAATTATATAATTTTCTAAATTCAGAAGGAAAGTACCGAGGGTTCCTAGGACTTAATCTTTATTACCATTCTTATGGACTACGTGTAAACATTCAAAATGTAATATATTTTTAAGACCAGTTATGACGTCATTGTTTTCGATCATGCAAAATACGCTAGATTCATATAACGTGAGATCGTCTGTTAAATTTGCTGTAAAAACATAGTAAATCATATCAATAATTTTCGTGAGACATTAAAGTCTGGTAATTCAAACTGACCGCAGTGCTGTACCCAACCCATTAATATCTTAATATAAAGCCATTTTAGTTTCTTTATAGTATATTATTTATTTATTCAAATGCTAATATCAACTTAATAAATATGAAAAAGTACTATAGTAGTTTTTCATAGAAACATATACGACATATTCTACAAATGATAGATAAAATTAATAGACAAGGCTTCCTTTTATCAACTTGTATGTTTAAAATGTATTCTACTCAACAGAATATGATATCGTAGTTTTTTTAAATGTAATCAAAGTGGAAGAGAAAGAATAAAGTAAATAAGAAATATATTGATGTAGACGAGTGTACTTTCTCTCAACATACCATCGACCAAAAGGAAAAAGGAAATTGAAGCTCTATACCTGCCGCGCAACCAAATAACCCAATAAAACATAGACTGGTAGGTCTTTCAGGTTTTTCCTACCCTCTTGATTCCACCGCACCGATGTAAAAATTTACATTTTGATGAAATTCTTTCATCTATTTTATTTCTTTACTTTGTTCCTTTAGTGTTTGATTATAAATATATGTTTTAAGGGGGATTGAATCCTTTTCTAAGAGAGTTAATATACATTTGTGTCACGTGCGCTGCTGTTGTTTTAATGAATGCGAGTTTAATTATTACTGTCAAAAGTATAAAGACAATGTATATGAACTATTATAATATGTATATGCAACGTAACATTCGATCAATATATATGATTGTTAGTTTATGATAGTTAATTTAAGTTTCAAATTGATTGCTAGTGTAATATCAATATAAAATATTTCTATGCAGTAAAATGTCAACAAACTTTTACATATAACATTTTTTTCGAACCAGTTAATATATTTGTTCGCAAATAACCTATAAAGTAAAAGATGAATAATTTTGAAGTATGTACTGATAATTCCCTATATTTTGATATCTGATGATATGTTCAACGTCAAAAATCTAAATTTAAAAATTTAACAGTTAATATTTTAAAAATAGCGACAAAAAATAATAATTTTGTAGAACGATGTAAATTTTTGTTAAATTCCAATTCAATCGGTAACCTTTCTGAATTTCGATGCATTTACTTTTCCTCATTTATACCGTAGGTATAAATGAGGAATAAAGGTATAAAAAGATATAATTACTAAGAAAAGGATTTTGTTAGCAAAAAATCACCTGAATTATCCGTTTTAGGAGCTTTTAAGCCTCCTAAATAGGTTTCACAAAGTTTCCTGCTTATTTGTGTGTGTGTGTGTCTGTCATCATTGTAGCTCGCAGTGTATTTATTTTAAAGAGTTAAAACTTATAAAGACTTAAATAAAAATTAGTCTATAGACATAGTTGTGCAATAAGGAAAATATTTTTATGACGTCCTTTTATGTTCTTAAGTCCTTTTAATGTTTCTTTTATGTTATAACTTGAGTAAGCGCAGTGGAATTTTCTTCAATAATATCAACAACACCAACAACGTCTTTCCAATGTTCTTTTATGTGCTTTTCTTTTATGATCTCTAAAATGTTTCTATGTTTCTTTTAGCGAATTATCAAAGAAAAATGAGCTTATGGGGTTAGGAAGGGGGACACTGATCAAATATATGTGTATATATATATATATATATATATATATATATATATAATATATAATAAATCTCTCTATAGAAAATCAATAATGAGTGATTAAAACCTTTTCTCCATGTTTCCTCAGAGACGTTTTTTAGTATTTTTAATTAATAACTTTTTATCAAATTTCTATATTTAATTTAAAAAATTTTTTTTTTTTTTGTGATGCAATGTTCACTTCTAATCATTTATTAACTTACTTTTTCTTTGCATATCTAAATTTTAAACAAACTCCTTTGTATGAAATTGTATGTTCTTAAACAAATAAACATATTATTATTATTATATATATATATATATATATATATATATATATATATATATTAGACCAGTGGGTGTATCACTGATACACCCACGTTTTATCAGTGATATTTGATGTTTGTGGTGTGCGTGTTTATGTATGTATGTACGTACGAGATTTTTGTTCCTACACGTTTAAACGGGACACCATAACTTTCTTGAATTAAAACGAAACTTTGTACAAAAATCAACCTTGTTTTAGTTCCGAACCCTATTGTTTATGAAATGTGTGACGTCATTAACCTGCAATAATAACCCCACAAACATCGTGGGCGTATATTATATAAATTAGTAATAAGTAATATGACGAACTGACATAGGATAACAACCATATGGCTGAGAGGCCGAACCCTCTTGATTAGTCCTTTATTTTTTATTTTTATTTTTTTATTGAATATCAATGCTTCCATATAATAACAGGAAATAGGTGATCAAGGAAAATATATATTTTTTTAAAAAACCGAACAAGGTATATTTTCATTGTATTCTAATCAAGCAGGAGTTATAGGACCTATAACCCCTGCCTTAATTAAGGGCAATAAAATAGCGGGGTACAATGTCATATTCCCCCTGGGGTCAAATATTGATCCTCAAACAAAAATATATCCCTGAAATATATCCTCTTTAATACATAAAAATGTATTCACTCCACGAATTTGGATATTTTATCCCACGCAAGGGAGATTAAAAGTGCAAGAATATATTTTCTAATAAATATTTAAAAAGATATAAAAATAATATTTTCAATAAATGTTAATTATTCATATTTGATTTGAATTTCAGATTTATTTTAAAGTAGTTTTAATGCTTTTAATTTTTTTTAAGTCTTTTGATATTTATTTGCATTATAATTAAATTAAAATATTTTTTATTTATTTTAGTATTTTATTTTCATCAGATTTTAAAGGGGTATATTATGCGCAATAAATTTGTACACCAGGTTTTTTTTTACTTTTCCTTACCTATTATCATAGGTGCATAGAAAATTGATTGTGTTTTGAAACCAAGGTTTTCATGACAATTATCTGATTCAGGCAGTTTCAAACATCTTATCATTGTGTCTGCATCTTATCATCTTATCTTATGAGTGTGTACATGCATGTATGTGTCTGTGACACGTATAACTCCTGCTGTGTTCACGCTAGAGAGTTGAAGCATGGCACAAAAATTAGACATGAGGTCTAGATGTGTTGTTCCAATATTTTTTTTAAATCAAGATAACCTATTTCTATTTGAGTCACAAAAATTCGTAAATAATCGAAAATTTGACCAACGGGTTTGAAATTTAAAACAATGCCTAAAAATGTATTCATTCCACAAATTTGGATATTTTATTTCTCGCAAGGGGGATTAAAAGTGCAAGAATATATTATCTTCAAGTGGTAAATCGGCCCATTAAAATGCATTTTAATATAGGTCTCCATTTTGAAAAAAAAGTCTTAGACGATCTAAAAGTTTGATCTTTTACTGTTTTTTGGCGTGCGTCATATCTTCAGACAGCCCAAAACATAAAGAGCTAAGGTAGTCAAAATTCAAAGGTTTTTGTGATGAAATCCAATAAACTTATTACATAATATTTGTTTGCACGAAAAACATATTACATAATCTTTCCTTGTGTGAACAACTTATTACATTGTATTTTCTTGTGTCAACAACTTTTCATAATTCATAAATAAGAAATTTATCTTTTTATGTATTTCTATTTACGATAATCATTTATGTTTTTAAAGTAAACATTTAAAAAGAAATTTAATTTGTAAATGAAAACACATAGATGCTTGTGCCATGCCAGGCAGAGTATTTTTAATAAATATGTCCATTACTTCTTGTCTCCATAACCCTCCTTCAAGACGTCTTATGAAATTATTATATTATTATATTAATTATTATATTTAAAAAAAAACGTATACAAGTCATTCAATAAAATAAATGATAAAACGAATATAGAACTAAATGCGAGCAAAATTTTAAATATTATCGATGATTTTCCATGTTTAAATTCGTAGCAAAAACAAAAAACAAACTTATTTTAATCCCACTAGGTACTTTTTCCAGTAGATCAAACTTGGAGTTAAGTAATAATAATTTTCTTCCTCTACAATAGAGAAGAAAGTGAAGTTTTTCTCCTTTTTGGAGGGGAATAAGTCTAATACAAAAAAGAACTAAGGTGAGCGTTAATGGAGTTAATCTTGAGTCTATCTTTAATATATGTTCTGTTAGACTCATCTATCACCCTCTTCTTTATTCAACGGCTTGCACTGAAGATGACCTCTTGTTAGGTTGAAAGCGCTTTGCTATAAAGAAATATTTCTTTATAGCAAGTCTGTCCACAAAAAAAGATATATATATATCTTTTTTTGTGGACAGACTTCTTTCTCTTTTATTGAGTCTAATACACTTCTATAGTCTAATCTATAACAAAATTTGAAGAAAGGTGCAAAGAGGCATCAATGAAACTAATGGTGACTCTAGTCACGTCTGGGATGAAGGGGCGTGTAGCGTCTGAATAGTGGGCGCGTCCATACACTCCTCAGTACTAGGGATCTGAGTTCTGATGTGCACGTCTATTTGAAGTACTTGTTACAGGCTGCCGCTCTCAAGAAAATGTAGATCAGGATTTATTGTTGCCATTGCACACCCTCCATGGATTATTTTAACTAATTACAACATTTTAGGGTAACTACAGCCTTAGAAAAAAGAGAAGAAAGGATACGTTGCTATTATTTAAGAAATATTAGCTTATAGCTTCATAAATACAACAAATGAAGCAGAGGTTCGATGTTTGTCTTATTCCCGTTGCAACGTTATTGGCAAATTTTACCATCATTTACTGGTACAGAATTAGCCATGAATGTCGATTAAAACATCCAGTAAAAACAAAAAAAAGCGCTGAAGCCTTTCACCTTTATCTGCAGTCCAATCTCATTCCTTTAAATTCAATCTTGTTGAAAAATTAAAGAAAAGGAAGAAGAGAAAGAATAAAGTCAGAAAGTTGAAGGACAAGAGATGAATTGTTAAGTTGTTTGAGATAAAGTCAGTAAAGTTGTTCTTTTGCTTACTAAGAGCATTTGTTCCCTTTGTCTTCACTTCATATTTTTCTCTGATTTCTTACTTTTATCAACTTTTCTTTTTTTCACTTCAAGTGTTCTTTTAATTTTTGAAGATTTCACTCTTTGAAGATCAAATAAGCATCATTGAGAATTTATTAGCTTAATTTTTTTTTATATTTTACATTTATTTATTAATATGTTGATATATTCTGTACTTGTGTAGAAAAATTAAAGTGACTAACGAAACCGAGATTATTCGTTTCAGAGAACACAGTTATTCCATTTCAGGAAGTAGATTCGTTTTCACTAAATTTTCTGTCACATTCTATTACCATTGTAGATGCTACGAGTTTCAACTTGATACAATAGTCTTGATAACCTAATAGACAATCATTAGGTTTAGTTGTGCTATTTTTTTTTTTTTTTTTTTTTTTTTTTTTTTTTTTTTTTTTTTTTTTTTTTTTTTTTTTTTTTTTACGCTTTAACCCGTAGGGACATTTAGCGTTTTCCCCTCACTCAAATCTCACTCAACATTAACCCCTGAGTTTGTGCACATCCAACCATCTAGGAAGCACCCCCTCCGTACATGGTAGCACTTATAACCGGTTCACAGTGTGTCTAAATCATCCAGCCCAACCAGACTCTATCCAAACTCACTGTTCTGGCTAGTGTCTGCGACTAGTTCACAGTGTGCCTAGTTCATCTAGACCAGCTAGACCCTGGCTAGGCTCACCGCTCTGGCTAGCGCCGACTACTAGTTCACTGTGCGCTTGTTTCATCTAGTCTCACTAGCTCCTCTGATAACATTAGTCTCACTTGACCTCGTCCTTCCAGTCTCACCAATCTCATCAGTTCCACTAGCATCACCAGACTCTAAGCTAGGCTCACCGCTCTGGCCAGTCCAGCGCCACCCGACAAAGAACCCAGCACCCAGATGTCAGCGTGCACAAACTCATTCTATAGCCCTGACCTGAAAGTCAAAGCTCCGCATTGCTATTAGGAGACGTCTGTTTTCAAGAACCGAGCACTTTGTTCCTAGTCACTTACGTTACTCGTGTCGCCGCCATCACTTTCACTGACTAAGTTTTCGGACATACAAAGGCTCAGTATATCTTTCCGACCTTCATCTCCCCCAGCCCGCAGAACATTAACTTTTCGTGAGCTGGAGACAACGGAAACGTGGATCCAGACTTGTGTCAGATTAAACTAGATCCAACCCCGCATTTGCGTATTAGTAGCCAAGGAAACCACGTAAAACCCTGGCTGGATTGGCCGGCCTTGAATTCAAGACCTCCCGAGTGTACGGTACAAGGGATAACCTCATATTGAGGTCCTCCCCCGGCTGGATTTGAACCCTCGACCTCCACCGGACTCGGTTAGTTATGCTATTAAAAGTAATTATATATCAGCAAAATAATTGTTCAAAACGTCATCATAAATGACGTCACCCATCATTAATGACTCAGCTGAAATTTGAAAAATTCTTGTAACACGAAAAAATATTAGATCCATTTCATCATTATAAGAGCACCAAATCTGTTATCTCATTGTCAGTATTAGTTCAATGCTCACATATTACGTATGCGTTCATATAAAAAATTGACTTTCGCCACGTTGCGTTTGCCGTGTTGTCATGTAATGTCGCCACTATATTAGCAAATGTCCGAATTCAGTTTAAAAACTGCATATGTTAAAAACTGAATGTTTTATATGTCACACGAAAAAATCAATAATAATGAAAAAAACTTTAATTTAATGAATTTAAATTCATTTAAATTAATTTTCATTTCGGTTCTTTCTAAAAGTATGAGTATACTAAATTTCTGGTTGTTCTAAATTCTTATCTAGTTCTAAAATATGTCTGTTCAGTCATTGTTGTCCTAAGTTACGAACGAAGTTTATGTAACATTAAGAATTGAATCCCATTGTTCCACATTAATAGTTCTCTTACTTTATTACTGAAGTATATATATATATATATAATATATATATTTCTTAAAAAAATTACAAAACAAAAAAAATAATTAAGTTGAGTGACATTCAATTTTAATGAGTTTTGAAAAAATGGTATAATAGAATGGAAATAGCGGAGTTTAGTCCAAGAATTGTGTTTAAATCTGTTTGGTATATATGCACATACGAATATATATAATATATATATATATATATATATATATATATATATAATATATATATATATATATATATATATATATATATATAAAGTTTCGAGGTACCCCGTACCCAAGTTTCTATTTTGTTAATAAAAACATCTGACAGGCTTGCGGATCTCTACATGCCACATAATGCACAATTTGTGTTTTCCTTGCTTTACTGTCTTCCTTTGTTCAAGGTCCTTTCTTTTTAATTTTGCGATTTCTAAGAAATGTTCTGGGTTGGAACCGCAGTTACTATAACAATCCTTCTTTAATGCTGCTCTACGTTTTGTTTGTGTCCTATCTTTAAAAGTTAAAAAACTATTTCTTTGACTAGTTCTTATTTTGAGTTCTTTATGTAGTTCACATTGATTTTCAATTTATATTTAACATATTGTATGTATAGCACACGGTTAAAATCAGTTGAGAACTTGGCAAAATGATGCAGGGGAGCCAATGAGGTTTGTTCTGGATGTTAAACAATGCACAAAATTTCATATCAGGCAAATCATATTGCTTTAATTTTAACCGTATGTCATGCTATGAAAACAAATGTAGATAGGCTATGCCTCATCTAGTAATATATCTCCATGGACACTATCCAAAATGAACTTAAGCTCTATTCACTCAGATAATTTAGCTCACAATTGCCTTTACTACATAAATCTTCTTTAAGCAAGGCTTCTAACAGCTCAGTAAGATTAGAAATGACACCTCTATGTAATCACATTTTAATAAGGAACATATATAAGAATATAGTCTTAATGTCGAAAAAATCCAATACCTTAAAAATTCTCTTTCATTGCAAAACCAGAAATAACAAATTAAATAAGAATGACTAGCGAAATTCCAAAACCTGCGCTTAAACACGATTTTAAAATATTCATAAAGCTGTGACTGTAAAGACAGAAAAATCGTTTCTTTCGAGTCAACATTTGCTTGTTTTATTTAAACAAAGGAAAACGCATTAAGTATTCCCGTCATATTCTTTTTGAGCAAAATATTCTTGCTTCAATTCTTATAAAATAAAAACTGCTATTTTTACTACTTATTAATTTTTATGAAGGTGTTCGAAAGCCAGGGTCTGTTAAACAAAGCTAGAAATGAACAAGAATTATGTTTTTTAATAAACTTTCAACTTATTTTTAAGTTTTTAAGTGTAAATTTTCAAAGAAAAAATTAGCTTACGAGGTCATGGTTTTTTGCAAGGGAGGACTCACTGATCAAGATATATATATATATATATATATATATATATATATATATATATATATATATATATATATATACCACCAACGCCGCGGAGCGGTCTTGCTATCATACAGTAAATGCAATCTCGAAATATTTATTTATTTATAGTGGAGGTTAATTGAACATCATTAGCTCCACTAAACACCTGTAACTAACATTAGTAAAACAAGGGAAACATCATAGAGGTGTAGAAGACTTAGTATATCAACTGTTTTTCTTTTAAATTAATGGCAGCAGTTTTTGAGACAAAGTAGTGTAAGAAAATATTAGTTAAAAGAAAGAATAGTAATAAAATAGAACGAAAATACAGACAGCTTATAGGTAACTAACAACCATAAACGTGCCTCGTAACTCAGGTTCATCTTGTAAGCAACTACCGAAGCGAAGATCGTCTTTCAAACACATCCTTAAAATATTAGTTTCCATTAAAATTTGATTTCACCTTTTTCTCTAAAAACAATTCCGTTAAAGAAAATGTAAAAGAATACGATATCACTTAGTATTCTGATTGCGAACAAGTTTTATTTTCAAAGGTCTAGAGAGGCTGTTGCTTTGGAAAACTCTTCAATTGAGTTTCCTCAGTAATTTATCTCAAAAACGGCAAATCCTTTTTCTCCCGTAAAACGAAGGTTTTAGTGTTTATATCAACAGAAGAGGTTTAATGAAAAACAAGTGTAGCCAAAAATAAATAACTTGATTCCATTTGCGAGATTATTTCTTGGACTACAGATTCAACATCGTAGACTATAGCTGTTATGCAACCATACCCTAGTCTATTTTACTACTGCATTAAAAATCAAATTACTTAAGCAGATTCAAGCCAAAATACTTTGTAAGGTCAACAGTCTAAGACCTTACAATACTTTGGCATACACAATCATTTTTTTTGGCATAGAATGAATATTGTTTTATTTTGGTTTTTAAATTTAATGAGCTTTCAATTCACTTTTGGTCGGGAATTACCTGTACCTTTTGACTGTTATGTTTGGCCTATGTTAGCTATTAATGCCAAAGAAGAATCCCCAGCCAGCTTGATAGAAAAATTAAAAGAAGCTTAAACGTTAGCTGAAGAGCAGGCACTAAAAGAGGAGGAGGCGAATAGAAATAAGCGGAACCAACACCGAACACTACGGACCTTAGAAGAAGGTGATCTTGTTTATGTTGAAGCTGCGGTTCTTTCAGTTGCAGTCACCAAGGAAGTTCTGGAAGCCATGGCAATGGCCGTATTACATTATATCTAGTGGACTGGTAAATTATGTAGTAGAGTTTGCTCCGGATTGAAGGGATGTGTTTCATATCGACAGACTACAAAAAATCAACAAAGATCAAATTGAGGAGGCTGAACACGAGGATGTGCCAGATTGAAATTGGAAAGAAAGAGGATAAACGACTAACTTCTAAGAGTAATTACCACTATTTATATCCGTATAAAAATGGTGAAGATTCCACAGTATAATAAATATAATAATAAGTATAATAAATAAATAAATAAAAGTTCTTTCAACTATTTTTTAATAAACGTGTTTTATTTACTGAATGAGTTATTAAGCAATTATAAAACTGTTTTAGACTACAATAAAATTTATATTGGTTTGTGTATGCTACATACTTACAATTACTGCAAATGCTATAGATTTCAGCTGGCAAAGAACTAAACATTATTTACGTGAAAACAAACTCTACCTGAAACAAATTAAGATAAAGCAATATTTAAACACTCTATCATAACTTTATTAATAAAGCATTATTTCCTCTAATACAAATTTATACAAAAATCAAACTTTAAATAAATAATTAACATATTTTACTAATTAATTATTACTAAACATTATGTCACGTGAGTTTAGGGGATCTACTTCCTAAGATGGATAGAAAGGACTCGTTCAATTTCCTGATTAATCTAGTATCCCTCCCTTATTACAAAAACTATTACTATGGAACTATTTCCAATTATAGATTTTTCCGTCAAAAATGTTTAAGGACAGCCCAATTAATTATTAACTGCGTTGGTTCTGCAATTATTGTCATGAAGAATTAGATTTCCGGTGGTGATGGCGTCAATGTAGATAAAGAATCTGACGTGGGAAGCATCTTTAAGGATTTAGTACATCGTCGATTACCTAAACCTATCTGATTACCAAGTTTCTACAAAGAAAACAATAACAACTAGCAAATGATTCCACAGGAAACCATGCTAGGCAGATATTTCTAATTTAATTTTTGGGAAAAAAAGAACAAAAGCTTTACTGTGCATCCTTTTATAAATGAGTTAGGAAGGCAACATAAAAACCCAGTTTTATATTTTATAACATTTTCATGTTCTTACTCGTTAGAGTATAAATTTGCTAAGAGAAAGAGGGGCCCTGTTTTTGTGGGCTATATTTCCCATGGAAGGGTTTCAACATATTTAACAAACAGGTTAAAATGTTTATAAATTTCATAGCTTCACGTTTTTGCTTCTCTATCTCTCGAGGGGGGTGAAAATTAAAATATAAAAACATGGTGCTGGATCCCTCGGATTTTTTTTCACAAATTTGATAATTTATAATTTTCTTGTAATTTGCAAGTCCTTTATTGTCTAGAATGTTCGTACTCTATAAATTAACAATAAAGTTAAAGACACAATATAATTGTGCGAGAGACACCTAGGAAAAGTAACCATCAAAATGCAATGCTACCTACATCTAGGAACTGTTCCATCATTCGACATTCGTCATCATTGATAGATGAACCTTTGTCATGTTCCACTCTGTTTCTTTACGTCTAACTGATCAGGGCGCTCGTCTCTTGTAAATACTTTACCCTGATAAGTTAGAATATCAGAATAAGAATTAGAGTAAGTTAGAATAAGAGAGAGAGAGAGAGAGAGAGAGAGAGAGAGAGAGAGAGAGAGAGAGAGAGAGAGAGAGATGTAAAACGTAAAATACTAAATAGCTATTATTGATTCTTGTAGATGTTTATTTAGTTTTTTCTTAATTTTTTATATTTTTAATATCTATTGGTCGAGCATTGTAGAACATGGTACCTCTGTATAAAGCATGATTTTGTTTTTTTGGTAATCTACAATAAGGAGCGACTACTATCTGAGCTTGCTTACTTTTTGTTCCATAATTATGTGAAATCGCAATTTTTTCACATTTGTAGAAATTAACGAGGACATATTTTTTACGAATATCAATTTGTAAGTCTAGTTTTAAAAGTGAAACTGTACACTTTATTCTATAACTATACTTCTTTATTTGTATTACTTTTTACCAATAAGAAACTGGGAGGAAAGCAACGTTTTGCGTTGTTTCTACGCAGTACTTTAACATGAAATCTTCAAAAGGTTAAAAAAGTTAAATATTTTCAACGAATTCCAATAATGCATTAAATTTGTTGACAACCATATATCCTCTGCGACATGATATGTTGCTTTCCCTTTTAAAAAGTAGAAGTCAGTAAAAGTGTGCCTTATCTACTCCAGCATTTGTATCAAAAATATACCTTCTAGTTTTCCGAAACCTAGCAGAATGGAAACTTTCTATGCTGCTCTCTTGTGGAAGGGGATGTTTTCTACAAATATTCTCAGAACCCTTTTGAAGTATATTTTAGACAATTTTATACTGTTGACTCGGCAAAAAATAGCAACTGAATATTTTTAAATTTTGTAGCATAACAAAACTAGTAGGAGCTCCAGATACAGTTCCGAAATTCAAATTTTATTTAAAAACTCCTCTTTCAGCAGGTTTCAAAACGAAAAATGAGCTTAGGGTCATAGAGGGATACATACATACATACCAATATATATACATATATATATATGTTTGTGTGGTGTGATTTTTTGTTTTTAATTTTTACGCCCGGGACCAATGAGTGGGTCAGATGTATTTTTGCTTTTTGGCCAAACGATCATTCTAAGTAACCATAAGGCATGATAAACATCCGAAGACCTAAAATACGGTCAATTTTATTTTTTGGGGCTCTAAGTCGAATGGAACGGCCCAAAATGGTCGAATTTCCATTGGATTAATTACTTTCTTGGTCAGCTTGATATTCTTTTTCAGGTTTTCGATTCATGCTTCATTGCCAGAACACTAACACGATCACTAAATCACACTAATTTTTTTAATGTTTTCTTAAAGTATGAAGAAACTTGGCACATAATTGAAGGTTATAGATCTTCATTGTAACCCTACTTGATAACGTCATTGTATTTTTTTTTTAAATTTATCAGAGGCCCAGCAAGGGTACCTTATTTATAGTTTTGGTTTTCTATTTTCTATTACTATTCAATTACTATTTGTCACTTATCTTTTCTGACCATCTTAAGTGACTGAATATCGATGGCCTCAAAGTTAAGATTTCTTTTTCAAAGGTTCTCCAACTTTGGTAGCAGCACTCTACCAAAGTTTGACTCTACAATATATAGACACTACAATATATTGACTCTATAGTTTGACTCTGCCAATATATCACTGATCAGAAAGATCTATCCTAGACTCCAACCCCAATCAATAATAAATATATACATATACATATATATATATATATATATATATATATATATATATATATATATTATATATATATATATATAATATATATACATACATATATATATATATATATATATATATATATATTATATATATATATATATATATATATACATACATATACATACTTAAAAATATCTGAAGAGCAAACAAAATGGTTATAATTAATATATTTATTTCGGTTTCCCGCACATTGTTTGTGTTTTGATTTTTTTATGTTTGATTATATAATTTATTGTAATTTGTACTGATATTTATAAGCGAAGGTGGTCAGGTTACTTTTTCGATGTTTCAAAATTTAACCTATAGAGCCCCTCTAGTAATAATATCTTTATGTTTCTTGCATCTTCCCTTTACTTTCGTTATTCGGATAACCTCATAAACTTTATTTTCCGATGAAAATACACTCTATAAAGTTAAATACGGCCTTGGTTTGTAGAGCGAACAATTTTAAACCTTTTCTACAAAGTATGAGAATTTGGGGAATTTCGATAAAGATAACCATCCTATCCGCTCTTCTGTTAATTCACCAGAGTTTCCAGTCGACAAACATTCACAGCAAACAATATTTTCTAGTCGGAGGAAATAACTTTTTGCAAAGAATATGTACTTTAAATTAAATTTCTATTCATGTTCCGACGAACGTTAATCGAGTTACTGGGATGAAACAACATCACGAAAACATCAATGTTTGTGTTCACACAGTCATCTGTTTCACACCAATTTCACGTTGCACTATGTTAGTGTGTGTCAGACTCTTCAAGTCTTAAACTAGTTATTTCAATTTTAGATTTCCAAAAGAAATCAGATCTACAAATTTCTATTAAGGGAGTAAAAATGCTATTGAACGTGAATTCATAATTCACTTAATACAATTTCATTATTTTTATGAGCCCAGCGCAGTGAATTAGACAGATTTATTAATAGAAAGGATAACTGGTCCACGTATACTAAGTAAGCAAATTTATAGCGTCGGTCTCTTTTATTGGTCATAAATTCTATTATACATCTCTCTTTTTAAATTTATTCAAGTTATAGAGAATTTTTTTACGAGTCTCCTATAAACTACAGATGGTCTCCCTTTTATAGAGTTCTTTATTAATTCTTTTCGCCAGTTTATATTTTTATTATTTTGAATTTATCGAGTTAAACATATAGTAAAGTAAAGCAGTTATCGGTATACGGGAATTGCTGACACGCATGGCTCCAACCCTTTTATATTGCACTTTGATTTAATTACAGCTAATTATTCTACACGGCAGGAAATAAATCAAGTAATAATTATTGAGCCCTCGAGCTGCAAGGGAAAGTGCCATGAGAAAATTACTAGCAATGCCATGTCGAGGCGGGTAATTTACAATATTTCTCTAAGGCAAAATTATGATCGAAACTACATCATTAGCGTAACTTTTAATTGAAAACTTAATAACACATCGTATTTATCGATATAACACATTATGATACAACAAATAGCGATATAACACATATTTATAATGAGAAAGTGTACATATCTATAAGAGTGGTACATTTCAATTGATTCACTCAGCTTAGTGTGGGGCTATCGGGATAAATTTGTTATCTATTCCCCCCCCCCCCTAAGTCGACCTCTGGAAGTTCAAAAACATAATTAGTTGATTTGTTGATCACTAAAATGTGTTTTCCATGGGAACTTTTGGGAATATATCATTAGATACTACAGAGTTGTGCAAAACATTATATTGTGTCAACTTTTGGATACTTTAAAAGCTACCTTTAAATTGAAGCATACGATAATATTAATTATTCAAAAACTGAGTCATACCCCGAACAATGGGATATAATTAAATTCCGGTATTTCTTCAAGCAATCGCTTGGCATACATAAAAAAAGAAAATCAATTTTCAAAAAATTAAAATTAATTATTCATTCATAATTAAAAATAAGTTTATTGGTACACCAGAATTCATCACTTGTAATAATTTAATATAAGAAATGAAGGTCTGGGAAAAATTACTGGAATTCAGCGACGTTGGTATCAAACTGTCAAGGATTTGACACAGTTCCAGAAATGATCCATACTACAATTTGACGTTTAAAGGTGCCGGAGAAAAACACCGTACATGCCAGACGATTACAAAAAATAAGTATTTGAACACTCAGTGGTCGGCTTAAAGGGGTTAGATACAAATGTCATCTCTAGAGCTCCGTACGGAGCTCAGTAATCAGGGAGGTAGATGTTGTTGTAACCTACCACCCTGTAACATATCCTTTGTGTCATATCGAAATTCGTCTGTCTAAAATCTAATAAATAAACTTATCTATGAGGAGACAAGAAGTCGATTAGTCCCCACATTGCGGAGATACTAAGCTGGACTTGGCAACCAGAGCTTCTGTCTGATATCAAAAGGAAATTACTAGATTTGCCCGATACTTAGGGTGATCAGGAGTATCTGCTTGTATCGTTGGCTCACAGAGTACTCAGAAGCATTAGTCTTTGGTTGGCTGCTTCAGTTCCGAGGTGTAACGCTTTTTACTTAAACCCATCACGCGTACTTTCCAAAAACAAAATGTGGAAAAGTGCATTAACATTCTGCAATAGTTTTCTTAAAATTAATAAACACGGAAGAGGTACCTTAGGATATTTTCTCATCATACATGATTCACTAAGCTCATTCTCACTACTTCGCACCAAGCTTATACTGTAACGCGAAGAGATACACTTGTATAAATACTTTTAACTAAATTAGATTATTTTTCGGTCAATAAAATTAAAAAACGTATACGATTAACGTAATGCTAATTATGAGATAAAACTGGGCACAAATAAGCTAGTCCTATGAATACATACATGCGTGCCATGTATGTATCTCAAATCTATCAATCTCAAATCAATCAAAACATTTTACCGCCATTAAATATTTAAAAGTTTTGCTGAGTCATTATTGTTGATTAATGACGTCATAATAAATAATTTTCCGGATAGCACAACCAGTTGATTTTTGAGTTTCAACTCGCTATAGCATATATAATATAAATGCTATAACAAGTTATATTTAAATACATATATATATATATATATATATTTATAATGTATATAATATATATATATATATATATATATTAATTATATATATTATATATATATATATATATATATATATATATATATTTTATATATATATTATATATTATATATATATATATATATATATATATTATATATATTATATATATATATATATATTAATATATATATATATATATATTATATATATATATATATATATATATTAATATATATATATATATATATATATATATATATATATATATATATATAATATATCTATCCGTCTAAATATTATATATAGACGGAGAGCTACGATGATAACAGACACACACATAGATGCACACACAAGAATACAGACAGACAACTTTTTAAAATCTAACCAGAAATCTAAAAAACGCCAGAAACGGATAATTAAGGTAAAATCTCGGTTTCGGTTTTGCTACCCAATACTTTTCCTCTATCCCTATGTTACAAATGAGGAAAATTAATAATTGACATTTTATGCGAATCATCAGTATTCTATTGAATAAATTCAATTTTTTTATTAAATGTAAATAAAGAAATGTTAAATAATTCTCAATTTATTTTGCTTGTTTTTATATTAAAGACCAATGTCCTGTTAATCTTTCATTACATCAATCCATTCCTTTAACTACTATTCCGAGAGTGATTTCCCTTTAAAATACACATTGAAAAGTTATTTTAATTTTTTATACATTTTTTTATAAATGTAAATATAAATTCTTTAATAAATTGGATAAATATATGATTTATAGTTTTTATTAATGGCATTTAACATTGTTTACCGACAAGCACAGGTATATAGAAAAAGTATTCAAAATCCGAAACTGATATTTCAGGTACATCATCTGTTTAGGTACTTTTATTAAGTACTCAGCAGGTTTCATCATTCTGTATGTCTGTCTTGTCATGCATAACTCCCGCTATGTATGTAGAGATAAATCTTGACACAAAAACCAGTTGTTAGACTCAAGACCTGGGCCCCGTTTCTCAAAAGCACAAGTCTACAACTAAAAAGCTACACTTTTACTAATAATCGTACGAAATTTGTTTTACTAATTTACAAGCTTAGACTAGTAATTTTCAAGCGGTTTTACACAATGTATTAAAAAATACTTATAGGTTACAAGTTTTATCCTAAATCTCCTAAGAAAAAATTTTACAGATATTAGTATCAAATTCCAATCAAATTTGATTATCTCCCCTAAAAATCATATACACAAAACAACTCGAAACTATAAGTTTCAAAATAAAACATTTCACGAACATCATTACAATTTATTGTAACCTACAAAGTTTTTTGTAAAAAAAAATATAAAAAATAAAATATGTTTATTCTGCTTTACAAAATTAAAAATAAAATATTACATAATACAAATTACAAAATATAAATTTGAATTAATGTATCTGTTGTGATTACTAACTCAAAGCATGTTATTTTTGAAATGATTTTTTTTTTTTTTGTGAGGAATAAATATTTATTTATTTATTTATACTTCTATTTTATAAGCACTACTTGTAACCTGCTCTTTGTTTTTGCTTGTGAAACAAAATGAAAACTAAATTTGTCGAGATTTGAACTGATTTATCATATGTATAAATATGATTAAAAACCAGTTTTATTCATATGAGTAAATTATTTGGAATGCTATTATTTCAAAATACGAGAATTAATATTTATAAAAAATCTTTTTACGAACACATATTGAGCACTAGATTACTAATAAACTAAAAGTCAGTGATAAAAGTAACTTTTACATAGTTAAAATGAACTTATAACTCACACTACATATGTTCGAACTTGGGTAGAAATGTTACAAGTGGTTGTAATAGACATAGCAAATTGCTACAAATATATTCTTGGTACCACTGGTACAGTTGTCATTACAAGTTACTTTTTACAATTTTTATAACAACAAGACTTTTACTTTTGTAAAAGGGGCCCCTGGCTGTGACGCCCAAAGTTTTTTGCACAAAGTTAACTTTTATTAAAAAAAATATTAACTTAGTTAAGTTAAAAAAAATATTAAAAAGTAAATATTTGATTTACATACCTAATTAATAAATATAATTTGAGGAAAGTATTGGCAACATTGATAATTTTCGTATGTTTTAATATTTTACCACTTCAGTTATTTTTTTTGTTGATTCATTTTATTTAAAAAAGATACAAATCTATAACGTTTACGTATAACGAATCAGTGTCACAGTAAAGAGAATAAACACAGAAACATTGTTGGGATTGAAGAAGTACTAAACCAAACTCAACCTGATATTACAGGTAAAAAGTCCCGAGATACACCGTACCCGATTCTTTTAATATTTCCATCAAAAATCAAAGGCCATATCACACTGACTGTAAAATACACATTCATTTGTTTATGTCGAGGTATATTTCTTATGAAAATAAAAAGGAATATATCTGGTTTGTGTCGAGATATAGGCGTATTGATAGGCTTTCCTATATTTCTCTCGTGAAAATATATTTTTCTTAGTCGCTTGCGCCTTGTCAGGTCGATTCAAGCCTTATTTTGACAAGCCTATCCTACTTTTTCATCAGGAAAAACAACCAACTTATACATTCGTCTGTATTTTTTTTGTCTTTAATGTCTATTTTTGAAACGACATAAAATGAATAAAAGATATAGCTTTTATTTTGATTTTTTATAAACTTTTCAATAAAAATACAACAATTGTATTCCATAAATTTCGCGTAGCCCGCATGATTTTCCCGCTAAATTTTCAGAGCTTGAACAATTTTTTATTAACAGAAATGTATACCTTCTTTTGTTTTCTTCGTTATTAATTTTTTAATTGACCTTTGTTTTTATTGGTAAAAATGTTTCTGATAAGTCCCTACCAGAATTATTTTTTTCTAGTACATTGGATTTAAATAAATATTAGCTTAGAAACCATAAAAGTTTAAACTCATTTCAATTAATCAATTACTATCATTGAACTTTTCTTAAAATTACGCATATGAGCATGTTAAAAAATGCAGGGATAGAAAAAGTGAAATCGACTCAGCTAAGCCACTAAAAAACATATCCTTTTTTCCTCATCAATTGGACTCTATCTCTCCTACTGTCCACCTCTAACTTCCGTCATCCTGAGAACTTTATAAGCGTCATGTTCTGATAAAAATTCGCTAAAGTAGAATTCTGTGAGTTTTCATAAATTCTTTGTACAAAATAGTGTACGAATATTTCAGCACTGAACATCAGACTAATAAAAATCAATTAATTTATAGATCTAGTTCAATACTGATTTTGATCTGATATCTCGTGCTTGTGTGGGCCGAGATTTATATTTCAACGAATATCCATTGATTCTTGATTGATTGCTGAGAAAAAGTTTAATACCTTTGTTTTTTTAATGCAAAATCTCTCTGAATGCAGATCTCAAAACCGATCTGGACCTAATAAGATTACTAACTGATATAACCACGGTAATTAACCAGAAAACATAAAAATTTGGTCTGTACAATAAATTTTTGAGTGTGGTGTCGTTTTCAATATACCTTTTGTAATTCTTAAAGTAAGGTTTAATCGTACTGAGTTGATATTGCTTATTATCACCATTTAAGTTTATGACTCGTAAATCATTTTTTTTTCGATAAAAATGTACTAACACATTTTAATAGTCAAAATAAACTAAGCTTTTAATAAACAATAATAAAAATCAGCGCATATTTGAATAAGAATGAGCTGATTTCGTTTGAATTAGCGACTTCGAAAGAATTAGCTACTAATGTCTGGCGCCAGAATCTTTTAAACATGTGAATACACATAAAAACCTGCATGTACCAATCAGACGCTAATGGTATTTAAAAAAAATACGATATAGTAATTTTTTCCTTCTCTTATAGTAGTTTTCCCGTCCTCTCGTATCAACATAAATTAAATTGTCCGCCATCTAATGCATTTTTATAGTTTAGTAGTGTTATAGAGCGTGCTGATGAACATATTAACTCTATGGTGGTAAAAAAAGCATAATCACTGTAATTCCTTACGTTACTAGTATAAACTTTAGAATTGACTAATCATAGTTTATACGCGTTTATCTACCAGTTAGTTAATCTATTCATACGCTCGAGCTTTTTCTTAGTGTCTTAATCGAAGGTGTTTCCACTTTACAACATTTAAAGCCAATTGTAACCATAATTACACAGTGACCACTGAACGTGGCACCTGCATCACATGGTGATCACAGAAGTGACAACTGCATCACACTGCAACTACAGCAGTGACAACTGCATCACACAGTGGCCACAGCAGTGACAACTGCATCACACAGTGGCCATAGCAGTGACAACTGCAACACCAGTGGCCACTTTGGTATAGAGTTCCCTTATCCTTCAAATGCTTCATAGTCAGTACTGTAGTCATTTGATGGAAGCAAATTGAGGTCGCACTCCTTCTTAACTACAATTATTTTAAGAGTAAAGAAGTTTGTAAAAGATTCATGGCAAAAAGTTTGTTTTCAGACTAAAAGTTTGATAATGGGATTAAGTTGGGAGTCGTTAATATCTAGGGACTTAGCTTTATTCAGTAAAGTTTTTAGGACCAATGTCAAGTTTATAAGATCTTATTTAGTATGAAATTAAACGCTTCCTATTTATATCACTAATTATTGGCTCTCAATAACTTAACAATGCTTAACAAATGTTCCCATATTCTTCAGAGTTTATATTTTGTTTTTAAACAGACCTGACTTAAGCGCTTTTTCTATTATAGTTAAGATAAGTAGGGCATGATGGTTCAATACAACTTGGCATTCTGCACCCCCCCCCCCCAAAAAAACAATATACACACAAATCTTGGATTTTTCGCTCGTCACAAACGTTAAAGTGATATTACATAGGCTTCACTGTGGTTTAAACTCAGAATAAAATAGTGGTCCAAAGTTAAGGATGTTGTTACTTCGGACTCGCTTCGCTCTTTCTCAAAACGCTTCTATTATTCAGGTCTTAAGATCTTTTCACACTATTCCTCGGAAAATCAGCTACAAAATTTCTAATATGTTAAAACTTAATTTAAATAAAAGCTTCGGAAATTATTGCAAAAATGCCCATTTAATCATGTAATAGAAAACTACGTTTCTAATTTTAAGGAACCATGAAATACCACCGGACATGCTTGGCAGTCAAGTTTTATAGATTTCTCGTATAATATGTAGAAAATATAATTTAATTTCGGATTTTTTGATTTTGTAAAATTGATTTTTTACTAACATGTTATAAATTTTGACAAATGTAAACGAACGTTTTCATATTAAGTGTGATTATCAGTGTTAAACCAATTAATTTAAAGTATCGCCAATAACTAACAAACTAAAAGTTAAATAGCTTTCGAGTTATTAGACGATATCTCGTAAGGTAGAAAGCAGTTAGAAAGTAAAAAGTTTTAGGCCAATAGTAATTATTATCAAAATACAATTAAGTCCATCCATACATCATTTATATGTGTCTACTGGGTATTGATTTAATTTGTATTGGAATTTAATTTTATTTAATTTCAAATCGTATTTTTTTGATTTTTAACGAATTTTTAAATTTTTTATGACGCAGCAAAATAGTTTAATTTGCCCTAAAATTTTAAATTTTCAAATAACAGTACAACAACTTATATATAATTTTCGTGTTTTAATTCTCTAGCATAGTATGCTAGAGAATTAAAGAGAGAGTTAAAACTAGGCAACTCTCGCTGTCTATATTAGAGACAGTGGAAGATGCGTGACAATGACACAAACACATCCTGATGAAAACTTACTGAAATGTCATAAGTTGATTAGTTCCTCAAGTGAATAATTATGATGAATCATCGGTTGCAGGTTTTAAAGGGGAACATAATACTTTCCTATATACCTTTAACATTTAGAAAAGAGGAAACTTAAATAGATAAAGAAAAATGACAAACGAACACACTCGGTCCGCCAAGCGGTGGCCGAAAAATGACACCTGCTAAAAGCCCTTGTTAGATATAAAACTCAAATGAGTTCTTTTCCAAAGTAGCTTGAGTTTGAGTAAATATTTGTTCCAAGACTAATGCGTAATGTAGTAGCAAAAGGGCCCACTGAGTGCCCACCTGATCACACATGAATAAAATGAACATATAGTATTTGTTTTCTTAACACTATAAGTATGGGTACTATATTGTTTATATTAAAAATCCAATTCAGTGATATCACCTTTATTATTTTAATATATAAAAATAATTCAATTATTTTTTAGATGTTTCATGACCTTCTGTGTGGTTTTAAGTCTTTTGTTTGAATAAAGTGTTTTTTGCCTCTTTCCCCAGAAGTTTATTGCAGCCCTTTAGGACATACTTTATTACAAAACAACTAATGACAACAATTGTATAATTATAACATAAACGTTTTCACAAAATTGAACCAGTTAAATACCCTGATTAAATATAAGGAGATGAAATGTTCATCAAGCCATATTATTACAAATCTTATCAAAAGTCCTGAACCTCTCTATTGACCTTCAATTTAATGAAGAACAGAGCTAATTACTACATTAAAATTTTCATAAATCTAATGATAGAAGAATATATTTTTTAAATCAATCACTCAGGAGGAACATAAACGACAAAACGTTACTGAAACAACATAATGTACAAACAATCCAAACTAAAACATCTATCATTGTAAACCAGCACCATCTGTTTAGTTAAATGAAGTAACGTTAAACAACTTAAAGCAAGAAAGTTTATGTTGTAATAGTTTTTATACGCTCAGTGAATAGTGCACTCCATTACATCCCGACTGACCGAACAATTTCTAAGGAAAACCTGGATAAACCGTAAATCATAAATCCCGAAGTGTCAGCTGAGGGAATTCGGCATTTTAATACACATGCTTTAGCCGAGTGATTAATGACAATTAGCTCCCGGTTCACCAAAAAATACCAGTGTTGCCAATAAAATTAAAAAGGAAAAGGTAAATCCTAGAAAGCTCTTGCACAGTTCTCTTTATTTTTGAGTTTAGAGTGTACCAAAACTCCAGCACTCCCATTGGTTGATTTTTGTTGTTAATACCGAAACTTTGAAAATCGACCGATAACTAAAAAACATTAAATGTTCACGTGCACAATTTTTCAACAATAACATTGTTTATATTTGTTCATCAAATCATCAAACAAACATATTATGATATCGAAGAATGAAGTTTTTGTTATTAAAATCGGTCCTCGGACAGACGCAGCTATTCTATGCAAATGATAGTCTTAAGAAATGAAGAAGTAAAGCCTATCCGGGTGGAACTATACAATACAAAGCAGAATTTAATTTCAAACTATAAAAGGGATATTAAGCAGAAACAAGCATTTTGATATGACATGTTGGTTCTCTTAACTGGAGAGATAGAGGGGATGGCTTTAGTAGTGAGATTGAAATAAAGCCGGAGATTATGGCTCCCGATTATCTTAAATAACTTTCCCTTTTCCAGACTTTCCTTTACTTTCCCTTTATTTCCACTTGAATACACTTACTGAAGTACGATGTATTAATTTTATAATACTGATACATTTCGTATTTAGAGGACTTTCTGAAACGATTAAGTTAAGTTTCTAATGCCTTGTGCGGCCCTACATAGACATTGTTAGGATAACATAACGGCTGATAACAATAAATCAGAATAATATTCTCATACGATTTTAACAGATTTTAGACCCAGTTTTCTCTTCATGAAGATAAAATAATTGGACTTATCTTGACGTCTTTGTTGAAACCAAGGATCTTGAATAAAAGGGATGATTTGCCTTATAACAAAGTGATCCCATCGAAAGCAAAAAAAAAAGGAATCAATCACAAAACACATGTCAAAAACAAACAACACATGCTTGGTACAAACTGCGCATGCTTACAATAATTACATTTATTGTGCAGGCCCTAAATTTAGAGGCAAACTTACCTTACCTCCGATTGTTTTAAATCGTTTTGCCTATTAAGGTTATAAACAAATATTAAAAATAATATCTTTTATTGTTTTAACTTTATTTAAATTAATTTAATAAGCACTAATGGTAACTAAAATCACGACAAATACCGAACGAAAAGCACAAAAGAAAGTTGAAAAGCAAACCTGCCTTTCGCACCTTGCCAGAACCATGGCAAGGTAAGTATGCTCCTATTTAATTGTTTCCTATTTATTTGCTTAGTTAATTGTTAATTGTGTCCTATTTAATTGCTTTTTAATTGTACTCATATTATGTATGTAAAACATAAATAATAAAGATTATTTAAAAAAAAATTCTATCTCATACAACGTCCATGAGGTCACAAAAGTGTTTAATGCTTCATACCATTTATTTAAGATCCTTGGTTGAAACATAGAAAAGCAACAATGGATGTTTTTAGTAGCCTTTTGTGGGAGCACGTCTGGCCTTACTGACGTGCTAACTTTTTAATTCTCCTCGCTCTCAATCGTTAGGCACGCTTATAGAGAAAGGACTGAGTTTGCTCTTTAAATCCCAAACCAATATTTTACCTGATTTGCTAGTTCTATCGTTCTGTATACAAGCTAGAGATGTAAAACTTAATACAAAAATAAACCTTAACGTTTAGTTGTGCCATGCGGAAGACAAAACATTTATATGATATTATAAACCCCATTTTAAGGTCCCAATTTTAAAATAAATAAAAAACTCAACCGATGAAGATGATCTATAGTATATGATAAACCTCTATTTTTAGAACATCAAATGTGCTAAATTTTTCATTTAAATACTTCCTGTTTGAATTTCGCTACGGATTCTATGACGTTTTATTTGTCGATATCATTCGAGCACAAAGTCCAACCGAAATGAAACTTAGTACAAAAATCAATTATATTGTACTTAAGAACAGAACTATATTAATCATGAAATCTATCATTTTCCAATAATAATTTCAATTTCAATAGTATTTTGGAAATGAAAATTAGTTTAAGGAACGTGTAACAAAGTACAATATAAAAGGGTTTCTTGGTTAAAGTACAATATATGGAAAACAACAAGACGAAGTACTCAAATCAATTCTAGCAGCATTAGTTTTGAATTTATCGTTGGGTATATATTTAATGTAAACAAACCACAGAATTCGACTAATACGTTTTGAAAGCCGCTATTGGGGGAATATGCCACATGCGACGACTAGATATACCACAAACTACTACAGGCCACAGGCAGGCATAGGAGCCGCAAGACAGCCAAAAGCCTCAGTTTATTTTCTAAATAAAAAAATATAGTTTTTAAACTGCAAAAAGTATTTAAAATCCAGTTGAAAGTATTTAACATCAAATTATTTAAAGTAATAAAGAGCATTTTAAATATTTAGAATTTTTTAGATTTAAAAATGTACTAATTAAAAATTATTTTTAACATTTAAATATAAATTAAGTATTTTTAATTATTATCACGTTCAACGTAAATGTTAACAAATACCTGTCTTGAATTCAATTTACATACTTTCAGCCTGTAATTATGTTGAATAAAATACAAATTATAATTTTATTCATATTTTGTTCTTAATTACATTTTATTTATTAAAAATAAATATTTATTTAAAACTATTTTGAATGGAGATTAAATTGAGTTCTTGAAAAAATATTTATGTAGGAAATATATTCTATGAATAAATTTGTTCTTAGTTTAAATTAATTTATTGAAAGGAAAATAATATATTATTCATAGGAATAAAAATTTTATTTTAATATAAATTGATACAGTTTCTAGAAAATAAAAGTGTAATCTTTGAGTTTTCTGCTCAGTGGAAGCGCGGGAAATCGCATTAAAAGATAAATATTCCGCGCGAGGTCTGCAGGCCAGGCGAATTCCCTTTCAAATGCTTCCTACCTCAGTTTTGGGTGCTTCCATTTCTTTCTCTCGCTTTCGGTTTGTGCTTAATACGAGTACATTTTTATCAAATATTCTAGATTTTTAAAGGAAATACGCATATTAGCGAATTTTTAAAAAAAATGAGCTTAAGCTTATTTAGGAAAAATTAACACATTTTTTTCATGTAACAAAATAAGATGTTACATTGTATTATTAGAAATATTTTTCCTGTTAAGCTCTTATAAGGTTGGGGTCATGAATGAGGGAAGGGGTGGGGGATATTTTGGAAGGGGAAGGGAGGCATCCAAAATATTCTATCAAGAATATATATATGTACGAGATTTTGTACCTTGACGTGTCTATGAATAACGATAACTGTCGAACCCCCTCTAGAATCGAAATGTAACTTGGTACAAAATCGACCTTGTTAATATCCTGAACCCTAATGTTCATAAAATATGTGTAACGTCATTAACCCATAATAATGACTTCACAAAGATTTTAAAAAATTACAAATCTTCAGAAAACGTTGAGATCAGACTGTAATGTTTCACACATGTGGGGTACTAATATGTGTGGTACCCCACACATTTTTTTAATATAACAAAATAAGAAGTTACATTGCATTATTATAAATATTTTCCTTTTATTGATTGACATTATACAACATAATGTAAATAAATCACGTTTTTTGATAAACGCATTTGAAAATTCGCTTATATCGTAGCAGTATGTCACTTATATAAGCTAGTAATATGACGAACAGATATAGGACAACAACCATGTGTCCGCTTCGCCCAGCAGGGAGGCGCAGTAGTGACCAAGAGGCCTTCTTATAAGCTATTACGGAATTACAATGAATCTTCTAAATCTGTTCTGCATAACATTGTGCACGATTCCAGGGTTCATTTCTTGTCAGTAAAAATCGTTTACCATAATATTGCCTTAGATAAACTCTTAAAAAACGTTTTAAGTATACATAACACAACTGAACTTGAGCAAAAAGTTGTTAAGTAAGGAAAGAAAAAAAATTGTTACGAAAAAAATGTCAAGAAAATTCAATTGACTTAACCTCCGCTCTGTAATTGTTTTTTTTTATAGTTTCTAGTTCAAATAAATCTATTACAAAAGCTTTAAGTACCTGCAGTACTCGTATCGACACAGAACCGCTTTCATTTAACTTAACTGCCCTTTGTTATTTACCTTACAGCGATACCTCACATTATTTCCCCGAAATTTATCAGAAGTTTTACTGTTTGTTAGTAACTTAGTATCAACTCAGCCATAGTATCAACTTAATCAAATATCAACTTAGTATCAAATATTAGTATATAGTAGTTTATTAATACCAAATATCAACTTTAGCAGAACCTAAAAGAAACGACACTCAAATTATTTTACACCGCCCATGTTGTAAGTTTCCGGTTCTTTCCACCGGATTTTCAGTTACTTAGCGTGCTAGTATTAAATTCGAAAAGGTTGCGATTCAGCGCCCAACAATAAATGAAGATACTCTTTTCTGGCAAAAATCTTAATAAAGCCGGATAATAGCGTCATACCAATTTGGGTTTCGCTATCCAAGTCTACCTCATTAGAGAATTTCTTCAAAGGGAATCCGCTAAAATGGCGGGTAGATTTAAGCAACCATATATCTTTTTAGCCATTTTTTATTCTCCTCTTTTTTTCTATAATACCGCCCTGATCTTTTTATACATTTAAGACTGTTTATAACACAAGTTAAATAAAACGGCAACACAAAAAATGTCCTTACCAGATATTACCGCGCAAAAAAATCTAGACTATGAAGAAAAATATGAAAAACTCAGAGCATTACTAACAACCTTAATAGAACACTGGGAGATAAAATTATTAAATCTGCGAGAATCCCCTCTCACCCCCTCCTCCCCCCTCTCATCCCTATGGGCTTCTTTTATATATTTTATTTTTAATAAATTGAACTTGACAGGCCAAGGAAAAAAGCACTTTTGGCTCCCAGAGAAAAATGGTAATATTTCTATTTAATTCTACTTTTTAGATGAAATAGTTTTTGACCTTTATCATATTTTTAATCCGGTTTAAGCCCTTCTGGACCCTTTTACGCAAATTGTGTTAATATTTAGAGAGCCCAATAGAATAATTGTATTATTTGAACTCTTTATTGAAATATACTATTCCTTTAGTTTGAATGGAATGAAAGTGAGATTTTCTCGAGTAGGAACGGTAATGGTTTTATCTCCCATATAGACTGGGAAAACAGTAGTATTGGTCTTTAAATCAAATTGTTCAATTCAATTTTGAAACAATCAAAATTGTTCAATCAGTTTTCTAGAACTAATAATAATAATACTCTAATAAAATTCACCGACTTTTTCGCGTACTTTAGGAATTTATTTATTTATTTTTGTGTTATTATTCTTTCCTTTTCCTTTTTATTTTTTGTCTTAGTCATTATACTTTGCTGTTTCAGATACTGATGATGGTCTGTAAGACCGAAAGTCGACTTTGTTTAATATGACAAGTTATTGTGGAGACACTGTTTTCTTTTAATACCTTTAATAAAATGGTTTACAAAATATTCATATAAGATGCCTACAAAATACTTTTTTAATCTACAATACAATATAAATTGCTTAAAACACGTTTTGTCCCATAAGCGTAATGCTTGGTGCGAAGCAAGATTTTGCCTGATTTATTATTCTAAATTTATTTTCTGTTACCTATTATAATGTAATTAAGTATAAAAGAAGTTTTTATAAATCATCATCTATTTGAGCTTATACGATATGTAAAGACAAGATTGTCTTTTGTTTATCTCCCAGCTGTTTGTTTTTATTTGAGAAGTGACAGATTATATTAATTCATTTTATTTTATTTCATTTTGTTGTTACCTCAGTTTAGATGAGCTAATAGCCTGTAATTTAATTTTTCTTTCAGGTATGTTCAATACTTAGCATTACTCTACCTTTACTATTTGCTTTTTGCTTAATACATTTATTGTAAATGTTGATTTATTAATAAACATTTGTTTTCTTTCAGATAAATAAAATCAGGCTTTTCTTAACAAACTTAGAAATTAAATTACAAGTTATTGAAAAACGACCAAGATGAGTTTACTTTCGAAAAATGGAGAGACAGGTAAACTTTATTTTCATATTATTAAACGTAGTGAGAATGATTTCGAATTGGCTGGTTTGTCAGAAGATAAGCAATTGTGGTATAAACTCCCTCCTGAACATCAAGATATAAAGGATCATAAAGTTTTGTTCTCTAAACAAACAATAAAAAGCACTATTGCAGCCATAAAGCCCATCGACGGATACCGAAAGATAGGAATTAAAATAGATGATGAATTAAGGAAGGAATATTTTGACACCGATGAAAATTTGTCTTTTTTAAATATTCCACTCGAAGAGTCTAACGTTGCCATGGGAGCGCCTGTCATAAACAAATCGGAAGATGAAAATTTTTACTAAGACGAATAAAAGAACTATAATCTAAATTAAATCAAAACGACGAATTAAAACTGCACGAAATCGAAAAAAAATTCGTTCTCGACAAATTTAATAAAAAGCAAAATGCTGAGGATTGGCTGAATAGATTCGAAAACGAGTGTAGAAGGCATAAGGTCTTTAACGCAACAGACATGATAGAAATACTCCGTTTTTTTGTGTCTGGTTCACCAAAAGATTGGTATGAAGCTAATTTAAAAAAAATTGGACTGATCAATTGGACTGAGTGGAAAAATTCATTTTTAAAAGTTTTTATAGATAAGGGCTGGAGTAAGGTTCGACTAGCTTACAACTATAAACATTTAGGCGGTTCTTTAGTCGATTATGCTTTGGCAAAAGAAAGTTTATGTTTAGAGATTGAAAAAGATGCTACGGAAATGTCAAGAATAAACATGATAGTTGTAGGTTTGCCGCTAGAAATACAGAATAGATTGGATCGAGAGGAGATAACAAGTATTGAAAAAATGTTCACAGAATTAAGAAAACTTGATGATTTCTTTCCTAAACTAAAACACCTAAATGTTACTAAAAATGTAAACAAAGAGTTGGCTTTGAAATCAAGCTCAAATAATAACACAAAGGAGAATATTGATGTTAATATAAAGAAACCTTGTTATATTTGCGAAGATCTAGGATGGAAAAATCGTTATCACCCTACCAATGTATGCAGAAATAGAGATCTCAGGCTTCTAAAAAGGAAGTAAATGTTCATAATACTGAAAATACATACCAGGAAGAAGCTGAAATGAATATTAACATCGACAGGAAATCTTTAAACGAATAAGCCCGGCAAAGTTAAATGCATTGATAAAGTTGAATGTCATTATAGATAATAAATTAAAAGTGAAAGCCGTATACGATAGTGGCTCTAATGTTAGCTTAATTAATAAAAAAATTGTTGATATTTTAAAATCTAGTTTAGTGAAAAATAAAAATGCATTTAAAACTATCAATGGATTCAATTTTAGTTCGGCCCGGGCAAATATACAAATAAAAATTGGTCATATAACTAATAACTTAAATACTTATGTAGTTAAAAATAATAATTTTTTTACGACTTACTACTCGCCTAGACGCAATAAAGAAATTCAAATTGATTCAAGATGAAAATTTAAACATCCTACAGAGAAACCATGAAGAGAAGATAATTAAAATAGAAGAAGAGACAAGATGTCTGATGCTATAACAATTTAACCTAGATGTAAAAAAAGAAGATGAATTAGAAAATAGTCAAGTAAATTTAATGAATACATTAATGTTGATGAATTTGAAGCTAAATTAGATCACATTAAAGATGAAAATAAAAAGAAGGAAATTTTAGATTTGATTGAAAAGTATAAGCATATATTTGCCAAAAATAAATATGATGTAGGAAAAGTTGTTTCTAAAGAAGCTGAAATAAAATTGATCAGAGATGAATATATATCTTCAAGACCTTACAAGTGTTCCATTCCTGACGAAGAAGAGATTTAAAACTCAGGTTAAGAAATTACTGGAAGCAGATTTAATTGAAGAATCCGATTCACCTATGCTTCACCTGTAACTCTTGCTTATAAGAAAGACGATGGTCGTAGGACTAGATTATGCATTGACTTCCGACGTTTAAATAAATTAGTTGTTCCTGAATGTTACCCTTTTCCAACTATTAATGATGTCATTGACAAGGTGTCTCAATGTAAATATTTTACTGTTTTAGACATTAACTCAGCATTTTGGTGTATAGTGTTGAAACTTAAAGATAGAGAAAAGACTTCATTCATAACAAAATACGGAAAATTCATGTTTAAAGTATTACCATTTGGTTTTAAGAACGCGCCAGCAATATTTCAGCGGATTTTATCGATATATAAGAAGAAATAATCTTGATAATTTTTGTATTAACTATATAGATGACATTTTAATTTTTTCACGCTCATGGGAGGAACATATTAGACACATAGAAAGATTTTTGCAAGCTATCATGGAAGAAGGGTTTAAACTGAAATTAATTAAGGTAGTTTGCAGCTAGGTCCGTGAAATACCTCGGTCACATCATTGAAGAGAATAAAGTTTCACCAGCGCAGGAAAATCTTGTATCTATTAGAAATCTTAAAAGACCAACAGATAAATCCGGCGTCAGAAGTGTTTTAGGATCCATTAACTTTTATTTAAAATATATTGAAAATAGTGCTCAAAAGTTTGAACCCTTTGCACAGACTCCTCAGGAAAAATGTTGAATTTCATTGGTCTCAAGAGTGTGAAAACAGTTTTAACCTAATAAAAGAATATCTATGTTCCCGTCCTATTTTAGCTATCTATGACCAAGATAAAGAAGTTTTCATTGAAACTGATGCCAGTTATAAAGGTATTGGGGCTACTCTAAAACAACCCCAATCTGACGGCATTCTTCATCCTGTGGCATATTTTTCAAGGAAACTATCAGAAAAAGAAAAGAAAATGAACATAATTCATCTTGAGTGCAAAGCCATTAAAGATTCTATCAAGTATTGGCAGTATTACCTGATAGGTCGAGAGTTTACTGTATGCAGTGATCATAAGCCTTTGGAAAATTTAAAAACAAAATGTCGCACAGATGAAATTTTAGGCGACTTGGTTCATTACTTATCTCAATTTAATTTTAAAATTATATACAAAAAAGGAAAAGAGAATATTTTAGCAGATTTACTCTCAAGATATCCAGTTTTGGAATACTTTGAAAATGAAGATGTGGTAGAAGTAGTTAACTTAATAGAAAAACCTGCAATTATTCAGGATCAAAAACGATAATATATCTCAATTAAATGCTGCAAAGAAAACTGAAAGACGTGGTGGAATCACTTAAAGAAATTAAACGAAAAATCTAGAATATTTGTTTCTGAGCAATTTGGTTTAAATTAATAAAAAAAGTACACGAACATTATGGACACATTGGAGCCAACAAGATGAAAGATAAAATAAGGCCATTTTACTATTTTAAAAATTTTGATTTGATAATTGATGAATTTTGTAAAAGTTGTACTGTTTGTGTTGAGAATAAACTAGAAGAAGCCGGATCATAGGATTAATGTCAAATGGGCCAGCTACGGAACCATATGAAATAATGTCAATCGATACAGTTGGTGGATTTGCTGGTAATAGATCACCGAAAAGTTCATGCATATATTGGTAGATCATTCAGTCGATATGCTTGGATTTCTACTACAAAGAGCCAATGTGCCACTGACTTCATAAATTTAATAGACCCTATTGCTAAGACGAATAACATCAAAATTATTTTGGCTGATCAATACTCTGGTATAAATTCTACAGAACTAAAAAAATATCTTTCCCAAATGAAAATTCAATTAGTTTTTACATGTGTAGACTGTCCTCAGTCTAATGGACTGAATGAAAGACTAAACCAAACTCTCGTAAATAGAATTAGATGTAAACTTAACAGTGGAGATAAGAGAGCTTGGTCTACAGTAGCAGATGATTGTGTCAAGGAGTATAACCGAACCATATACACAGCTCTACTAAAATTTGAACCTGAGTATCTACTATATGGGAAAACATCAGACATAACACCAGATGATTTACCTCATAGGATTTAGTTGAAGACCGTAAACAAGCTCACAAGAATCAATTAAAGTTTGAATTAAACAAGGCAAGAGTGGACAAGAATAGAGAGAATATGAATTTAAGGTTGGAGATCTTGTTTTATCGAAAATGGAAGTAAAGTCAACCGGAACAAATGGATAAAGTACGAGTTGGACCATTTAAAATTCTAAAGAAAATATCATCATTATTCTATGAAGTAGACACGTGGAAAAAGGAAGAAAGAATCAAATTTTTTTCACAGCAATAAATTGTCACTTTACCGTCCGAATAAAGTGACTTAAGGAGGGGAGGTGTAAAGACAAGATTGTCTTTTGTTTATCTCCCAGCTGTTTGTTTTTATTTGAGAAGTGACAGATTATATTAATTCATTTTATTTTATTTCATTTTGTTGTTACCTCAGTTTGATGAGCTAATAGCCTGTAATTTAATTTTTCTTTCAGGTATGTTCAATACTTAGCATTACTCTACCTTTACTATTTGTTTTTGCGTAATACATTTATTGTAAATGTTGATTTATTAATAAACATTTTTTTTCTTTCAGATAAATAAAATCAGGCTTTTCTTAACAACTTAGAAATTAAATTACAAGTTATTGAAAAACGACCAAGATGAGCTTTCGAAAAATGGAGAGACAGGTAAACTTTATTTTCATATTATTAAACGTAGTGAGAATGATTTCGAATTGGCTGGTTTGTCAGAAGATAAGCAATTGTGGTATAAACTCCCTCCTGAACATCAAGATATAAAAGATCATAAAGTTTTGTTCTCTAAACAAACAATAAAAAGCACTATTGCAGCCATAAAGCCCATCGACGGATACCGAAAGATAGGAATTAAAATAGATGATGAATTAAGGAAGGAATATTTTGACACCGATGAAAATTTGTCTTTTTTAAATATTCCACTCGAAGAGTCTAACGTTGCCATGGGAGCGCCTGTCATAAACAAATCGGAAGATGAAAAATTTTTACTAAGACGAATAAAAGAACTAGAATCTAAATTAAATCAAAACGACGAATTAAAACTGCACGAAATCGAAAAAAAATTCGTTCTCGACAAATTTAATAAAAAGCAAAATGCTGAGGATTGGCTGAATAGATTCGAAAGCGAGTGTAGAAGGCATAAGGTCTTTAACGCAACAGACATGATAGAAATACTCCGTTTTTTTGTGTCTGGTTCACCAAAAGATTGGTATGAAGCTAATTTAAAAAAAATTGGACTGATCAATTGGACTGAGTGGAAAAATTCATTTTTAAAAGTTTTTATAGATAAGGGCTGGAGTAAGGTTCGACTAGCTTACAACTATAAACATTTAGGCGGTTCTTTAGTCGATTATGCTTTGGCAAAAGAAAGTTTATGTTTAGAGATTGAAAAAGATGCTACGGAAATGTCAAGAATAAACATGATAGTTGTAGGTTTGCCGCTAGAAATACAGAATAGATTGGATCGAGAGGGATAACAAGTATTGAAAAAAATGTTCACAGAATTAAGAAAACTTGATGATTTCTTTCCTAAAACTAAATACTAAAATGTAAACAAAGAGTTGGCTTTGAAATCAAGCTCAAATAATAACACAAAGAAGAATATTGATGTTAATATAAAGAAACCTTGTTATATTTGCGAAGATCTAGGATGGAAAAATCGTTATCACCCTACCAATGTATGCAGAAATAGAGATCTTCAGGCTTCTAAAAAGGAAGTAAATGTTCATAATACTGAAAATACATACCAGGAAGAAGCTGAAATGAATATTAACATCGACAGGAAATCTTTAAACGAATAAGCCCGGCAAAGTTGAATGCATTGATAAAGTTGAATGTCATTATAGATAATAAATTAAAAGTGAAAGCCGTATACGATAGTGGCTCTAATGTTAGCTTAATTAATAAAAAAATTGTTGATATTTTAAAATCTAGTTTAGTGAAAAATAAAAATGCATTTAAAACTATCAATGGATTCAATTTTAGTTCGGCCCGGGCAAATATACAAATAAAAATTGGTCATATAACTAATAACTTAAATACTTATGTAGTTAAAAATAATAATTTTTTCTTACGACTTATTACTCGGCCTAGACGCAATAAAGAAATTCAAATTGATTCAAGATGAAAATTTAAACATCCTACAGAGAAACCACGAAGAGAAGATAATTAAAATAGAAGATAGAGACAAAATGTCTGATGCTATACAATTTAACCTAGATGTAAAAAAAGAAGATGAATTAGATGAAAATAGTCAAGTGAATTTTAATGAATACATTAATGTTGATGAATTTGAAGCTAAATTAGATCACATTAAAGATGAAAATAAAAGAAGGAAATTTTAGATTTGATTGAAAAGTATAAGCATATATTTGCCAAAATAAATATGATGTAGGAAAAGTTGTTTCTAAAGAAGCTGAAATAAAATTGATCAGAGATGAATATATATCTTCAAGACCTTACAAGTGTTCCATTCCTGACGAAGAAGAGATTAAAACTCAGGTTAAGAAATTACTGGAAGCAGATTTAATTGAAGAATCCGATTCAGCCTATGCTTCACCTGTAACTCTTGCTTATAAGAAAGACGATGGTCGTAGGACTAGATTATGCATTGACTTCCGACGTTTAAATAAATTAGTTGTTCCTGAATGTTACCCTTTTCCAACTATTAATGATGTTATTGACAAGGTGTCTCAATGTAAATATTTTACTGTTTTAGACATTAACTCAGCGTTTTGGTGTATAGTGTTGAAACTTAAAGATAGAGAAAAGACTTCATTCATAACAAAATACGGAAAATTCATGTTTAAAGTATTACCATTTGGTTTTAAGAACGCGCCAGCAATATTTCAGCGGATTTTATCGAATATAATAAGAAGAAATAATCTTGATAATTTTTGTATTAACTATATAAATGACATTTTAATTTTTTCACGCTCATGGGAGGAACATATTAGACACATAGAAAGATTTTTGCAAGCTATCATGGAAGAAGGGTTTAAACTGAAATTAATTAAGTGTAAGTTTGCAGCTAGGTCCGTGAAATACCTCGGTCACATCATTGAAGAGAATAAAGTTTCACCAGCGCAGGAAAATCTTGTATCTATTAGAAATCTTAAAAGACCAACAGATAAATCCGGCGTCAGAAGTGTTTTAGGATCCATTAACTTTTATTTAAAATATATTGAAAATAGTGCTCAAAAGTTTGAACCTTTGCACAGACTCCTCAGGAAAAATGTTGAATTTCATTGGTCTCAAGAGTGTGAAAACAGTTTTAACCTAATAAAAGAATATCTATGTTCCCGTCCTATTTTAGCTATCTATGACCAAGATAAAGAAGTTTTCATTGAAACTGATGCCAGTTATAAAGGTATTGGGGCTACTCTAAAACAACCCCAATCTGACGGCATTCTTCATCCTGTGGCATATTTTTCAAGGAAACTATCAGAAAAAGAAAAGAAAATGAACATAATTCATCTTGAGTGCAAAGCCATTAAAGATTCTATCAAGTATTGGCAGTATTACCTGATAGGTCGAGAGTTTACTGTATGCAGTGATCATAAGCCTTTGGAAAATTTAAAAACAAAATGTCGCACAGATGAAATTTTAGGCGACTTGGTTCATTACTTATCTCAATTTAATTTTAAATTATATACAAAAAAGGAAAAGAGAATATTTTAGCAGATTTACTCTCAAGATATCCAGTTTTGGAATACTTTGAAAATGAAGATGTGGTAGAAGTAGTTAACTTAATAGAAAAACCTGCAATTATTCAGGATCAAAACGATAATATATCTCAATTAAATGCTGCAAAGAAAACTGAAAGACGTGGTGGAATCACTTATAAGAAATTAAACGAAAAATCTAGAATATTTGTTTCTGAGCAATTTGGTTTAAAATTAATAAAAAAAGTACACGAACATTATGGACACATTGGAGCCAACAAGATGAAAGATAAAATAAGGCCATTTTACTATTTTTAAAAATTTTGATTTGATAATTGATGAATTTGTAAAAGTTGTACTGTTTGTGTTGAGAATAAAACTAGAAGAAGCCGGATCATAGGATTAATGTCAAAATTGGGCCCAGCTACGGAACCATATGAAATAATGTCAATCGATACAGTTGGTGGATTTGCTGGTAATAGATCACCGAAGAAGTTCATGCATATATTGGTAGATCATTTCAGTCGATATGCTTGGATTTCTACTACAAAGAGCCAATGTGCCACTGACTTCATAAATTTAATAGACCCTATTGCTAAGACGAATAACATCAAAATTATTTTGGCTGATCAATACTCTGGTATAAATTCTACAGAACTAAAAAAATATCTTTCCCAAATGAAAATTCAATTAGTTTTTACATGTGTGTAGACTGTCCTCAGTCTAATGGACTGAATGAAAGACTAAACCAAACTCTCGTAAATAGAATTAGATGTAAACTTAACAGTGGAGATAAGAGAGCTTGGTCTACAGTAGCAGATGATTGTGTCAAGGAGTATAACCGAACCATACACAGCTCTACTAAATTTGAACCTGAGTATCTACTATATGGGAAAACATCAGACATAACACCAGATGATTTACCTCATAGGGATTTAGTTGAAGACCGTAAACAAGCTCACAAGAATTCAATTAAAAGTTTTGAATTAAACAAGGCAAGAGTGGACAAGAATAGAAGAGAATATGAATTTAAGGTTGGAGATCTTGTTTATATCGAAAATGGAAGTAAAGTCAACCGGAACAAAATGGATAAAGTACGAGTTGGACCATTTAAAATTCTAAAGAAAATATCATCATTATTCTATGAAGTAGACAGTGGAAAAAGGAAGAAAGAATCAAATTTTTTTCACAGCAATAAATTGTCACTTTACCGTCCGAATAAAGTGACTTAAGGAGGGGAGGTGTAAAGACAAGATTGTCTTTTGTTTATCTCCCAGCTGTTTGTTTTTATTTGAGAAGTGACAGATTATATTAATTCATTTTATTTTATTTCATTTTGTTGTTACCTCAGTTTAGATGAGCTAATAGCCTGTAATTTAATTTTTCTTTCAGGTATGTTCAATACTTAGCATTACTCTACCTTTACTATTTGCTTTTTGCTTAATACATTTATTGTAAATGTTGATTTATTAATAAACATTTGTTTTCTTTCAGATAAATAAAATCAGGCTTTTCTTAACAAACTTAGAGATATATTAGTGAAAATTGACTAAACTACAATAATTAGAAATAATATCAAAAAAATAAAGAGAATAAAAATAATGATAAGAATCAGTTTGGTGCACAAAAGAGACTGGATTTTATTAGATTATATTTACTACTTTGAAATCTAGTCTCTTGTGTGCACTAAACTGATTCTCATCTAGTAATATGGAGACATACACAACTATTCATAAAGATAATAAGGAAACATATGAGAGAACCCAGCAGTTATAGCGGCTAATATTGAAATATTTTTTTTGTTTTATAATTTGATCTATAATTTTAAACTTTTTATTCTAAATTAAATAGAAATAAAAATTGCTGAATAAATTACATCTCTCGAAATACCCTCATTAATTAACTAAGTTTGAACAATTATTCCCAAAAAAAATATTACTTGACCTTTTATTTTAAAAAATGTAACCAAGTTTCACTCTAAAAAAGTCATCATTTAAAGCTAGCGGAAAATAAAAAACCGCTGGTCCGCGTCTTCTCCAGCCCCAAACTTACTGACTTTTAATTTAAATCTTTAGAAGTAAATTTTTTTTTCTCATCCTTTTTTCTCAACTTTTTTTAAATGATTTCCCAAGTACTGGGGAATTTTAAGAGAACTAATAAAGAAAGTATCCGTAATTTTAAATGTGATGAACAAAAAATAATATAACTTGGTCTGAGAGGGAAAAGTTCAGTGGAAAAATCATTACTATTTTCTAACCGGGGAAAAGAAAAGCGGTTTCATATTAAAACTTTTTAAGTTAAACATTTCTTAATTTTCTATTTTTTACTTTTAAAATAGATGGAAGGGGATGAGAAGGGAAAAGAAACGGGTGCGGGAGAAGATTACTAATCTAGAAGAATTTGTTAGCCGGAGGGTAATAAAGTCGTGTTTTCTCCCTAATGAAGCTTTATTAGAGAAGCTTATTAGATCAATTATTTGCTTAAGTTTCTTAACACTGATCCGTTTTCTTTTTTTATGTTCCTTTATCTTATGGGAAGCATTGTAATAATAAAAAAAATTAAGACTAAATTCAGGGGTAAAATCTCGTTTCAGACTCAATTCAGGGGTGCTATGCTATTTAAGACTCAATCCAGGAGCGCCATACCATTTAAGAATCAATTTAGGGACGCAATCCCGTTTAAAACTCAATTCAGGGGTACCATCTCATTTAGGACACAATTCAGGGGTTAAATCTCGTTCAAGAATCAAATCAGGGGTGCTATCCCGTTTAAGACTCAATTCAGGGGTGCCATTCCTGAATTAACAAACAAGTCCAATCATCGATGTCTTTGGATGTGACGGGACTGGCGCGTGTTGCGAGCAGGGGGCTGTGTAAAGCAGCTCGACTGAATCCAGTGGTCGTCAGGAAACCTAGCCTTAAAGCCGAAAAGACTTATTTACTGTAGCATGTCTCTTTGCAGAAAGCTCTCCGACTAAAAGTTGACAAAGCTGCATGGCGACAAGATGGACTGGTAGGCCAACCACATGGATGGGTTCCCCTCGAGGTATGTTCTAAGGCCCGTATTCAGAATGATCAAAAGTTTCAAAAAAAATCTCTCCTAGGTTGTTCCTAGGTTGTTCCTAGGTTGTTCCTAGCTTTTTCCTAGCTTCTTCCTAGCTTTAGTGTCCATTTTAGAACATTTTTAACCGTCCCTAGGGCTAGGAAGAGATCTCTCCTAGGTTTCTCCTAGCCTTTTCCTAACTTTGCACCTTAAATTCTAGGAAAAGGCTAGGAAAAAGCTAGGAACAACCTAGGAAGATCCAAGGTAGGTAGAGAGGTACCTTAAATCGTCCCTAGATTGTCTCTAGTCATTTTTTGTTCTATTTTAATAATTGTTTTTGAGCTTAAAACCCGTTTTGGGTAAACAAGAGTGGTTCAGGGCGAAATTTTTTGGTTGTCACCCCCTTATAAATTTTGGGGGTGCTGACCCCAAAAAGTCAATTTTTTTTATTGCTCCAAACAACTTCTTTTGACCTGAAACGGATTTCGAGCTGATAAAAACAATTTTTTTGGTCGGCTCCCCCTTATACATTTTGGGGGTGCTGCCCCCAAAAAGTCTATTTTTTTTTTATTGCTCCAAACAACTTCTTTTGACCTGAAACGGATTTTGAGGCAATAAAAAAAATTTTTTGGTCGGTTACCCCTTAAAATTTTGGGGGTGCTGCCCCAAAAAAATCAAAAATTTGTTTTATTGCTCCAAACAACTTCTTTTGACCTGAAACGGATATTGCGCCAGTAAAAAATGTTTTTTTTGGACAGGTCCCCTTATAAATTTTGGGGGTACCACCCCCAGGAAAATTACAAAAAAATTACCGGAATTTAATTTTATTAGTATCAAATGTTCAGAATATGACGCAAAGGTTTGCTCCAATATAATCTAAAGTTACTGTAAAAAATCACATATTATGGTAATATGATGACCATACATACCAGACGATTAACAACATAATAATTGGGTATTCAAACTTCCAGTTGTCAACTTAGTGGGGTTGTAACGAATTTTATCGCGATAGCTCCATACGAAGCTGAGTTAATCAAAGTGATGTATTAATGAAATGCACCAGTGCAGGGTGAAATGCACCACCCTGTATATCTTCTTCATGAGCACTATGTTAATCGTCGCGAAAGTGTGACGCCACAAAATACATATTGGCTCATATCAAAACAAAATGAAACAAAGGATCCTATTATTTATTTTTTGTGATCCTAAAGTGACCAATAGCATTGCTTTATTATGTAAACAAAGAAACGTTCTGCAACAAAACGTAACTTCCGTGACGTATTTATATTTGATATGGTCGATTATATACCCGAAGCAAAGTTTTTACATTCCATTTACATTTTTTAATTTTTTGTTAAGCTATAACAAATGTTTTTCCCTAAGCAATAGGCTTATGAATACTATAAAAAATACACACAGTTCACGACGTAAAGAAAATCGTGATCTCTACGTTCACAACGTATGAACTCAGAGATGTTTAATGCTGATTTGATTAGAAAGATCATAACGGGGATAGTAAGCATTGTTTACATTATGTTTGGTAGAGTAAACATTATACTTATTGATGTATCTCCCCATTAAAATGTGGGATTCAAAACTCTGCCTTAACGTGGTAGTATTGTATATTCCCATCTAGAATGAAGTAGAGCTGTTAACTGTTTTGAAAATCCCCGTTTTGAGCGACCGCCTTCTTGATTGCTAACCTTGCAATAAATGCTATCAAATATTATAAATGGAAAGTATCATAAACTTGATGAAACCTTATAGAAAATAAATAAAATAATACTAGTGCTGAGTATATTTTATTGAGTATATAATTATTACTGGAAAGATCTAAACTAAACTAAATAATTACGGGTAAATTGGCTAACTTATAAAGGTAAACAAGACTGAAAAGTATATTATACAGTTTGTTTGTTTTGTGTAGTTTTTAAACTGTTCACAATATCAACCGCTTTTAAAACGCCTAAAACGAACTAATTGCTTCGTAAACTAATTTGACTTTACGTGATATGACTTTATAGATCAGTGTGAAAAATGGAAGTACCAACTGTAGGGTTTATACAACCCTATAATATGATGATTTATTTATGTCAAATATAATAATTTCTTCTATAAACTTACAATTCAAAAATGTAGCACCCATACACTCTACGAAAGTTTAACCTGTCTTTATTATCACTAAATGTTATTGTAAAAACATTTAAATAGTACATTGATGACATATAATGATTTCTTCATAAGTGAAAATAAAATGCCAATCATTCTCTAGTTTCAAACCTTCACTGGGTCAAGGTCACGCACTTTCACATTAGATATACTTTAAAATAATCGGCAACTATAAATAAGTTTGTTGTCATTACAAATTCACGTATTTTAAGGGAGTTTATTCTGTGCCAGGTTTGTTTACAAATCATTTGTTTATTTTTGTAGAATATCTCAATATTATTAGTTTTACAGTTCTCTACTAGGTAGCGCTAGTTGTCAAAAAATGTCTGTTTACGTAAAATTGAGGTTCAAATTATTGTAAAGATAATTAATAAAATTAAGTTATAATTAACTCTAATGTAAGTTTTTATTCTATTTTTGTTATATTTACGTTTTAGCACGAATAAATTTACGTAAAATCATTCCTAGGGTTGATTTTTTAAAAGCTAGGAGAAGGCTAGGAAGAAGCTAGGAAGAAGCTAGGAACAACCTAGGAGAGATTTCAAAAACTGATTCTGAATACCGCTAGGCCTAGGAGAAAGCTAGGAACAACCTAGGAGAAGGCTAGGAACAACCTAGGAGAGATTTTTTTAAAATGATTCTGAATACGGGCCTAAGTCTTTGAATAACTTCAAGAAAATTCATCAACACCGACAGTCCACGAAGAAACCAACATCATTGGATCAACCTCTGGAAGTTGAAGGAAAGAGTTAATCTAAGAGGCTACCTTCTCTCACCGAGTGCTGCGACCTGATCTGTAATAGACTAGTGGAGACCCTTGTCACGCGAAAAACAATCCTGTGTTTCGTGAACACAGATTGTTTCTATGAAAAAAATAAATCTGTGCACGTCAGCATTCCCCTCCCTCCCTACATGGAATTTTAAGCACATATACTAAAAAGACGAATAAATACAATTTTAATTTAAAATTGATTCTGAATACATTTTTCCTAATTTACTATTTTATATATAAATATATATATATTGGTTTATTTCCTAATTTTTAAATAATCAAGTGTTACTTAGTTTTAGTTTTCGAAAGTTTTTTCCAATCTTTGTCAGCTTTAAAATACGTTATAGTTTTACCCTTACTGGACATATTTTGAAATTTGAGATTTTAATACTAATCGTGGAATTACTCATAGCTAGTGTAGGGTTAAATATTTCGAGGAGATGTTATTGAATGCAGCGAACGTGACCGGCTGGTAAGTTTTTCCAATTAGTCCGGCCTACGCTGCGGTCTGCATAACGCACATTTTCCCTGAAAACAAAACTGTTTTTCAACTTGCTGGATAAATCCCAAGGATTGAAAAGCAATTTCACTTTTAATCTAGTTGCTTCGCTTAATTATTGCAACTGTAAAAATCAACTGTATCAATCAATTTCGGTAAACCCAGACTAGACGGAGGTGCAGAAACATCGGATAACCTGAGAAGTAGTATTAATACTTGATACTCAATTTGTTTCTTGAAATTTTCAAAGGAAATTGACATATTTATCCTATAGATCATGAAAAGATGCTCATTCTACTAAAATCTCTGTATATCTTTTTTCCATTTAATTTAAAAATTGGTTTATGGTAGCCTTTAAAACGATTCAGCATTTATACTAAAAAACCAAAAAAAAAATATGAAGTGCAGACCGAAACTTGACCATGAAATGTTTGGTTAATCATACATGTAATGTATGAGCAACAAAAAATATATTGCACAGAAACTTCACCCGGCCAGAATTAAGAATCGAGTCAAACTCTACGGAAGCGCCTCTGTCACTGATAAGAAATTAATAACTAGAGGGCGATGAACGTCAAAATTTCTACAGTGGTTTCTTAGTTTTTATTATTTTTGACGATTTATCTTCAATTTTTGTTGATTTTTTACTTCTTTATACCGTAGGTATAAGGAAAAGTAAGATGTTCGCCCTGAAATTTCGAAACCGTTTTTAACACAATAATCTGTTTTAGGATTTTTCATAACATTTTGAGTGTTTTTTATATTGCTGTGAGTGTGTACGTGTGTGTGTGTGTGTGTACACAAACGCGGACAGATGTATGCGGGTCTTTGTCACTCATAAGTTCCGCTGTGTTTATGCTAGAGTATTGTAAATTGGAACGAATATCAGACTTAAGATCTAATTATGCGTACCACCCAGAAGATGAAGATAATATTTTTCAGACTATTTTGTTAAGCCATCAAACATTGATTTTCTTGCTCCTTTTACACACATTGTCGGATGGGGAAACTTATAATGAATGTGCAATAGAGATTCTATAGCTATTTAACTTTTAGTTCGTAATTTATTGAGGAATAAATGTATTTTTGGTGCAACTCATAAAATTATATTAAAAAAAAGTGTGTATACATCTGTCAAAATTACCGCATAAAATTGAAATTAACAAATTATGAGATAGATAAATAAAATAAAGAGTTAATATTCTTATAAAGGACTACACTAATATAAAACTAGGCAGGCTTTATGAAACTAGGCAATCGTCAACATGATATGAAAGTGTAAGCCATATCATTTGAGTAAATGCCTATGTATTGTATTACTTTCCTAAGGTATAATTAATATAAAGCTATTAATATATCTTAGGTCTTGAAGGCCTAAGGTCGATCGCAGAGACCGAAGCAATACTGCCTTCAGCATTGGATAATCATGACATTCTGAGGCTGAGCAAAGCGAGTCCGAAGTTGTGAGGAAAAGTACCGAGGTACTCTGTACCCGTTTTCATTTTATTAGAAAACTCAATTGTTTTGAGTTTTCCAATGAACTGACAAGAGGTGAGAATAAAAAGACTGTTTTTATTTAATTTAGTTTAAACAAAATCACTTTTTTATAGCATTTAATCGTTTAAATTAACTGATACTAAATTGATTTTTACCATTATTGTAATTATTGTATATTTTATTTATTAAAAATCAATTTTATTTAATCCTTTTTATACAACAGCCCTTTTATTTTAATGTATATTATAATTATAATATCTTAATAATACATAATATTTATATCTTATGTATATTATACTCTATTTTGTCAGTTATCTCAATTTTTACTTTTCCTCTTTTATACCGTAGGTATATGGGAATTAAGTTAGCAAAAAATCCGAAACCGGAATTTCGCCTGAATTATCTTTTTTGGTGTTTTTAAGACCTCTGAGAATGAAATGGATGTATTTTCTATCTGAGGACGAGCGAAGCGATCCAAGGGAAGATGAGGAAAAGTTCCAATGTACCCCGAACCCGATTTATATTTTGTAATAAATATAACTAAGCAATCGGAACATATCGGCATCAAAAATGAACTAATTGAAGCCTGCAATAATTAGAGCCTGTTCTATATTTAAAATACTGGAATAACCAAATTTTGAACAAAACATTGACATATTTTATATCTAGTCATGCTATTCGTGTCATATATATCACAAATTAACAAATAATTAATTAATACAACTAAAATTTCTATTGTCTTCCATGTTAATCCTATAATAATCGCCCTATAATACTTGCTATAAACTACAATTGCTGATGCCAATCCCGTAATATTTAATCGCCCTTTACTTATCCTGCTATGGGTATTGCCAACCTTACAATTATCTCTTTAAATGGCGAATATTATGTAAATAAAACATTTTTTATCTGTACCAAGATTCGAACCTCACCTTTTGGCTTTGAGTAAACTTCGTGGTCTGACTACCACCATACCACCCAGACTCTATCCGCGATTTTTTCGTCAAAAGAAATTGGATAAAAGTAGTTATCCTTGCTAAGTTCATACAACTTAAGTAAGGTTAGCACTCATAAATAATTTCACTTTATTTAAATAAGAAACGAGTTATTGTATGAAAACACAACAACCGTTATTTTTATTATAATAATTCGTTTAGAGGTTGTTATCTTAGATCTTAGCGAGCTTAAATGTTAAGTTGTCACGCCAACTTAGCAAAGTTAGACTTACAGGGTTTAAGCAGAGTTTAAGTGTCCTATTTACTATAATTTCCTTATTTTTTACTATAACATGCTTCCTCTTGAGTTACAAGTATACTGTGGATTTTATGATAGGTATATGGTGGATTAAGCAAATGTTACAAAGTAAATAATGATGAATTGAACAAAACGTTACCGAGGCTTGGCAGCACGAAGGTAGAGCGCTCGCCATACGACCTGGAGATGAAGGGTTCAAATCCAGCCGGACGATAACCTTAAAAAAGGTTACCCCTCGTACTGTTCTCTCGAGAGATCTTTAATTCAAGGCCGGCCAACCCAGGCTAGGTTTTAAGGAGTTCCTTTGATGACTTCGCAAATGAGAGGTCATTTTAATTTGCTTAAGACAAGTTTTTTTAGCTCAAGTAAAGACAGAGTTCTAGGAGCCGATGGAGGGTCGAAAAAATACTGAATCATCGGACCGAAGCGAATAACGTAAGTGACTAGGAATACAGTGTTCGTTGGTTCTGGAAGACGTCTCTTAATGATCTACGGAACTTCTGCTTTCAAGTCATGGCTATGGAATTTTTTACGCACTCTAAATTCGGGGTTCCTATCGGCGTCTCTCCTCGTGGGGCTGCATTGGACTGGACAGAGCAGTGAGTCAAATGAGTACCTGGTGGAGTATCATAATACTAGATTGCTTATGAAAAGAAAACCACTAGTATAAACCCTTGTAATTAGGGTATAGATCACTATTTGGGTTCTAATTTTTGCTGGCCTTTAAAAAAATATACGGGAAGATAAAAGTAGCCTTTAAAACACAAAAATCTTAAAGACTTGTGGAAAAGCACCACCATACATTTAGGTTTAACTATGCCTTAGACACTTTATAAGTACTTTTATAGCATTCAAAAATTTACCCTCTCTCCAAGAAACAGTTGCGCGGAAGCCTTGCAGTCAGTGTTTACTCTAATTTTCACTTTTTACAAATTGCATTTAATTATATATTCAAATCATTTAAATAAAATGGCAAACCTCTTATTATAGAATTTACTGTGGAATTAGTTAAAAGAATTAATAAACATAGCTCTAGTACAGAGACGTTGACTTTAATTTACATCATATAACTGTAGAAAAATTAAACTTGAGAATAGTCGTGCCTTTGCTTTGTCAAACAAGTAAAACAGAAGAAACCCAAAGGAAATTATTCAGATAACATCTGCTTTGAACATGCACGAAGGAAGTCCTTTAAGTAAATATAAAGGACCTCTTGGTAGGTTATGTCATGTTTATTCAATTGATCACTTTCTTTGTTTATTTTAAATTTATCTTGGTTCACTAATTACTCTTTCTCACCTTCTAACAAAGGTATAAAAAATAACTATTGTGTCCACCCTAAAAGTCTAAATCTGATGTATTATCACAATCATCCGTTTCAAGAATTTTTTACGTTCTGAATGAATTTCATCTGTTTATTTGAGTATGAGCGAGTTAGTAAACCCATAGGTCTAGTTATGTGCAAGCGAGAGATGAAACTTGGCAGATCAGACATAAAACTAATTTATGTCTGACACAAATTTATGACACAAATGTGCATCTATAAGTGGAAAACCAATCCACTAAATTGTCGATAGCTAATTGATAACTTTAGAATAATAAAATTTAGACTGCCAGGTATGACCACAGCTTTTACTATGCAACAAAAAACATATGATAAAAGTATTACCAGTATTATTAGCTATCTTCAGCAATACTTTTCTAAGCTATTATAGTCCTAAGAATGGTGTTCATTAGGTTACCTAATAACTCTTAGGTCATACGCAACGAGACCGATGTAATACCACGTTCGCTATTCTTGATTGCGAATCGTTCACTAAGTCAACTGTTGTTTACTTTGCTGTGTTATTTAATGTTATAATGTAACAGAGTTATTCGTAATAATATTTATACACAGGTATTTTTTTTTCTTATTTTTATTATTAGTTTAGTTAAGATGTTCTATGAGAGGGCACGTCATAAAGAGTTTAAAATTACTTATCCTATTATTCATCCCATTTTTTATCCCGTTTTTTATTTAATTTTCTACCATATTCATCCCATTTTTCATCCAATTTTCATCTCATTTTTATCTCACATTCAGCCCGTTTTCATCTATTTTTATTCCGTTTTCATCCTATTTTTTATTCCGTTTTCATTCTATTTTCATCTCATTTGCATCACATTATTAACTCACATTTATTTCGTTTTCAACTTTTTTTTATTCCGTTTTCATATTTTTTTATTCCGTTTTCATCCTATTTTCATCTCATTTGCATCACATTTTTATCCCACATTTATCCCGTTTTCATTCTATTTTTATCCTATTTTTCATCAATTTTATCAATGATATTAATTACCTAGATTTTTGTCTATTTTGTTCTACTTTTATATACATTTTTTTTCTTTTCTCTCCCGCTATAACCAATCCATAAGCTATTGTTATTGATAACTTTCATACCCCTTGCTGTAGATTTATTATGTTTTATGTTTTATTTTATGTAATTATTATTAGCAATAAAGTGTTTTTTGATTTGAATTGAATTGAATGATAAATGTTGTATACATTACTTTGAGTGTACACAAAATATTGAAGAGGTCAAAATATCAAAATTGCTCCTGATTAATAGTTTATAAGCAGTTTTATAAGCAATGCCTGATATCGGTGCAGATAGGGGTACTTTGAAGTCAGCGAAAGTGGCTAGTTCTCGATGAAAGCGAATAGGGGTTGATGGATTGGATACTTACAATTGGAAGAGTTTGTAAGTATCCAATTGGATTGGAAAAGTTACACAAATAAATATTTTAAATCAAAACAATGCCATGTATAAGGGGTAACACGGTTTCGGTTAAGGGTAACCAAGGAGACTAATACATAGAGGGAGTACTTAAGTAGAATAACACAGCGATAAAGGGTTTAGAAGTGTCCAAGAGTCCAGAGGTCTTAGTGTAAAAGAGTTCAGTGGGTACCATAACGGTACTTACTCCTAATATGTTTCCCTTGAGTGAGATTAGATATAAACTTGTACATATATTTGCCATATTGAAACGAAACTTAGTATGTATATCGTAAAGACGAAAAACTTGTACCAATTTTCAAATAAATTGGACCATTCTTTGATTTATTACAATTTTAAAAAACCTTATACAAGTAATATACGTACCCCGACAAGATTCTTATGATTTTGATTTGAACGTTTTAGTTACAATATAGTTTGTTCTTTGTAGCACTGGAAAGTTTACAATATAATTTGTTCTTTCTAGTCTTTCCATTAACGTATTGTGATTGTTTATTTATTTATTTATTTTAATAGTTTATTAATGTAGCTTGTAGATATTGATTCTGAAGATGCCTACAATGATAGGCGAAATATATTAAATTGAATAAATCATTAAAAACTTTTTATAGAACTAAAGTTCCCTTAATCAAGCCTGAGACGTTTTAGTTACAATAGTTATTTAAATATACGTTATTAAATAACGTACATAATATGTATTTAATGTATAATGTAAGTTCGTAACAATGATGACGTCTTTGACGTATATATATATTATATATATTATAATATATAATATATATATAAATATATATAATATATTATAATATATATATGTGTGTGTGTGTGTGTAAGTATGTATGTATGTATTGTGTTGTTATATAATATTTTTTTTAGACTTATTAACTACTTGACAACACACAACCCTCTCTGTACATTACAGAATGAACAAATAAATGTTACATGATAACGATCTCTAGATAAAACTATAATCTCATACGCAGGAATGAGTTGAGAGATTGTGGGAGAGAGACGTCCATACATGGCATGCCAGCATGGTGTAGTTCCTGTCAAGTTACTATTTAGGTTTCAGTTTCACCACAGAGCTTTATGTTGATGGAAAAACTTGTGTAAACAAAACCAATATAAACGGAAATGGCTTTTGTAAACGGCTTTTATAAAACTCTCAAAACCCCGGCATTGTTTTCGAAAATACATAAACTTTTATATCACAAGGTATCGATTTGATAGCCTTATTTGAAACAGAGTATATTGCTGACAAAATAGAGCTTAAAATACCGAAACAATATAAAATTATAGGGTACAGAGTACCTCGGAACTTTTTCATAATCGTATCGGATTCATAGCGACTCCTCTTATCCTCACTACATCGGACTCACCTAGCTCGTCCTCAGAATATAAAAGTAACCAAATGTACATCGTACTACGAGTTTGCAATCGTCATTCACTTTGCTCGTTCTCAGACAATAAATACATTTGTTTTATTCCAAGCGGTCATCAATCCAGGTACTGAACTTGCTACGTTAAACAAAGTATATTAAAGATGTATTTAGGGGATATTATTACAAATAACTAATACAAATTAAAATTGCATTTGCTCATTTGTGTATAACAATTTTTTCAAACATATTTATGGATTTTGTAAAATGGCCTTTGCCGTGCGCTATAAATGCATATAGTAAAGTTTACGAACTAAGAAAGATGGCTGAGGTTATATGATATCGTGTTATTAACATTAAGATATAAAATATTATCTCATCTAAATATAGATCAACACACACGAAGTCCAACCTATCTTTGAAATGAAGGTTCTTTTATCCAAGGAAAGTAATCTAGATTTTATTGTTGTAAGTCAAACTATTAAAATTTAAAGGACTTAGGTGTGGAAATATGAGGAGACTTTTAATGCATCTTGAAAATAGATGGTTAATTTAAAAATGTTTAAGAATTCATAACTCGTTTTTTACTATTTTTCATTTAAAAACGAATAACCTCCTTGAAGGGAGTTTAAAAATAGGTTTGAAGAGGTTAGGGGTTTATAAAGAAGCGTTGTAGGGTGTCACCGGCTTAGAGTGGGGTTAGGGACAAGACCCTACGACCCTAAACTTGTAAACTATCATTAAGCCCCTAACCAGAAAACAAAGACGTTAATGATGCTTAGAAAAACTCCTTATCATTTATTTGTCAAGTTGAAATTACAAAACATAAACTTGAAATAAAAGATAATACACTCCTACACACTAGTAGACTAGTTAATAATTGACTGTCGGGTATAGTTTTTATGTCTCGAGATAAACGACACGACTTGGGAGCGGCTTAGCCTTCGGTTTATAACTTAAGCTGTTTAATTTAAGTGCGGTATAAAGTCAGGCTCCAGAATGACCAATTCCTTTATTGTTTGGAAAAGTATAATCAAGAAACTTTATAACATTTTCTATAAAGTATCAATTAAAGTTATTGATACAAGAGAATACTACCAAAGTAATGAAAAAGTCAGCAGCTAATTAAAAAAACACCTCCATGTAATGTTAGTTCCAGGGACTGTTCAAAAGTTTAGAAAATGAGTTTAGAAAAAAAACAATGGACTAAATAGTCCAATAGATAGAATGGATAGAAACGCAAATGCTCTTCCACAGATTCAATTTTTTCATCTTCTCTTGAACAATTCAAATTTCAAACTATAATTTACGTTTCAATTTTCCTTTAATCTCAAATTTGTTTAATGTTTGCATCTTCACCTTTTTGCTTAATGTTTTAATCTAACTTCTTAAATATTGCTTACATTTAACTTTTAGTAATTATATTTTATTTAACACTTAATATTTGCATGTACTTTTTAATTTATAATAACTTATTTCTTTAATTTTATGTTTTGTAACTCATTATTTTGTATGGTATGGTTAATCCGTCTTTGTTTATTATAAAATGCTCTTGAGTTTCTAGACTATCTCTGAAGGTTATTTTGCGTTTCTAGGCTATCTAGGTAAGCTATTTTGCGTTTCTAGGCTATCTTAAGAGGCTTCTAGCACCTATGCTCTGGGACTCTAGATTGAACCCGCATCGAACTGTTATCTGTTAATGCTTTTTAGCATATTACAGGTTAAAATAACAGCATATGCTCACGATAGAGGTATAGTAAGGCAGATAAAACGTTGAAATTACTTAGGTCACTTAAGATGTCTCTCTGTGTTTAAAGCAATTTACGAAGAGGAAATTTAAGATAAAGTAAAAAGAAAATTATAATAATAAGTAATAAGTCAGCAAGGTCGTATACAAGTTTCAATTAAATCTTATGTCAGAAGTGAAAGTTAAAATAGGAGCTATCAAGTGAACATATTATCTATAACAGAATATTTTGAAGCAATAATCAATAAAATCTTAGTGTTATATCTCGTATAAGACTTCCCCTAAATATGATCGTCTGATTGGCCTGCACTGTTTTTCAAAGAAACCCTTTGGTCGTTGCGCAGCCATCTACACTTACGGATACCAATGATTTTAAGGATCTTTGGAGAGATCGGTGTGAATCCTGGTGAATTCAAATCACCTATAGGTGCTAAAAAGTAGACATTTAATGAAATAAGTGGGATAACCATGATTTATAATTATGATGCTTCTTTCTTTCTCTGCTAAGACTTAGGGAGGCAATTGTGCAATAAGACCATTGTCACAAAGTGATAAAATCCCTCTTTTAAAGTAAATAAATAAAAAGGAAAAGGCGTGATGTTATCTCGAGTAAATGCCCTATCTGTGGTAAAGGAAAACCTGCCAATTTATTACCATTGATTTTATTACTTTGCAAATAAGTACCCCATTTTCCACAGCTAAAAGCTGTTGATTTTCTTTTTTCCCTTTTCGAGGAGTTTGAAGAATAAGTGTTGCCAATAAATAGGGGGCAATAAAAATTGAGTTTCCGGCCATAAAAACCTTTCAAATGGTAAAAGAGATTCGACTCCAAGTGGAGGCTTTTAAAAAATCGGTCGTTAGACGTTTTTCTTTAAAGCCGAGTAAAAAAATACATTTGGAGGCTCTACGACGCCTGCATGCTAAACAGTAATAACTGGGAAAGCCTATCGAAGGGAAATCATATTGTGTGTAAGGAAACCCCCTGTTACTCGATATCCATACCTCGAAAAAGCTATTTCATACATCTCTTACAGAAAATGAAAATTTAAAACGAAAAACCATCAGAGGGCGTGAAGTGGATAATTTTTTGTTTTGTTGCTTGTTTCATTGTCTTCCACAGAGTGGTATTAAAATGCTCGAGGGTTCTAAGCCGCTTTCCTTTCTACTTCAAAACCAGAAAAGACACCAAATACAGCTTGTATCGTGTGAATTCAGTCCTGTATTTATAAATTGTGTAAGACTCGATGTTAATGTTATGAACATAGATGACTTCCATTAACAAGAATGCCTTAACCTGCATCTGGAAATAATAGTCCTCTAACTAAAACTCCTCCAGCGGTTAGTACTTATAATTCGAAGAATTTCTATGGCTGTAAGTTCCACTTTCCTGATTTCTTTCATTATTAGAACCAACTTCTCATCAATTTTAGTAAAAATTGGGTACAGGGTATCTCGGCTTTTCCTTAAAACTGGCCTCACCCAATCTTAAAAATATTATGTTGCATGACGTTAGAAATTAAAGTTAGCCCAACGTGAAGTGAAAAATAACTCGTCTTTTCAGAAAAGATAAGTAACCCACTGTCAAGGAGAACATTTTCATGTGGCTTGTCTATTGACTACGAGAATTAATTAAAAACTTGAATTAAATGACTACGAGAAAGAAACTATAATATAGTATCAACACTTGTATGCGTCTCCATAATGAAATCAAGTCTCTTCTATGTCCTAAACTGATTCTCATATAATATTGTACAATATTTAAAATGAAATAGTAAAGTTAATTATTATGATTCGATAAAATTAGGAAGAGTCCCTTACATTTCGATATGTTCCAATAATAAATATTGTAAATGGGGCTTTGCCCATGTTGTTAAAAAATAAACAGGGTTAGGTGGACACACCCGAATTAGAGATCGCGGGTGGACGGAGTGATCACCTCTAAAGGCCAAGACGTCAAAGCTGTTAATCCGGGCAGAAAAAGTTCAATTTTTAGTTAAATTGTCAAAAGTTTCTAAAATAGGTGTTGATTAAATTTCAGTTACATAGTAAGTTAAATATTCATTAAATTGTAGTTGGTAAATTTGTTAAACGCTATTTACTTAGAAAAGTATCTCTGGATAAAATATTTAATTTTAAACGATTTAAAATGTTATGGGAAGAGGGGGTTAGAATATTGGTCTACCTTAATGCACAGTTAATGTTTAAACAAGAAATTCCCTTCCAGTAATAGAAGGGTGAAGGGAGCCTGTACGCCTACCTACTATACACGCAACAAGAACACTATTATACAGCTTGGTTAGAACAGTATTATAGAGAAATTCTATCTAATTATCACAATTTATTTAATTTTTTTTAGAGGATAAAATAAAAAGGTTAATCCTATTTAGTTACATTAGGAAATGTTAATGGAGAGAAAGGAAATAAAGTAACATAGGGAGTAACATCGGGTGGAACAGGGGAAAAAAGGAAGAAACACTGAGAAACGTAGCTTTTCTTCATTTTATTTTCCAAGGAACAAAACAGCCTTTCCTTTTTCTAGGCCAAAATCTTTCCAGAAGATTTAGCCTTTACTCTTAAATAACAGAGCTCTATGGAATTATTTTTCCGTCAAAAGTATTAAAAATTAAATTACGTTTTATAAGGCATCACTCATTTTAGAGAATACATTTTAGATTTTTGGAAAATGTGTGTTTTTGGTACGCTTGATTTTTGAAGGGACCTAGCGTACCTAAGAAAACTCAGATTCAGGTTATGTATTTACTATGGTACCCAACAGTATTTTAAATAAGAGTATGAATGCTCAATAAAGAGCTTTTAGCGAATTTTCGTAGAAAAAGATGAGCTCATGAGGTGAGCCATAGAGGTGGGTAGGCGTGGGAGTGGATTTTTTTAAAGGAGTTACTCACTAATCAAGAATATTTGTATATGTTTTAATATATATATATATATATATATATATATATATATATATAATATATGTATGTATGTATATATATATATATATATATATATATATATATTATATATATATATATATATATATACGTTGTAGTAAAGAACTGAACCCTCTCTCATCCAAGTACTTATCACGCCCCATACAACTTAAGTACTAATAATAGTACTAAAAGGTATCAATAGTCGCGACTATGAGGACAGGAACACTCTGTCTGGTGTTTTCATTCGAGCCCTAGATCTTCCCTAATATCCTTTCTATGTGCGGTATTTTTCCATGTTATAACAGATTCTAAGGAAAGTACAATCTATTATTACAAAAACTCCATCAGAATAGACTAATTTAAGGAGTCAAACGAGGAAGACCTTTAATAAAGCGAAAAATTCTTTTGAAAAAATACATTTCTTTGTCTTGTAGACTTAAAGGGGATTAAAGAAACGTTTAAGGTTTCAAAAACATCATTAAAAAGTCTTGAAATTTGATCAATTTAAAAACAACGCTGCTAAAATGAAATCTAATTTAAAAGATAACGTTTTTATCTAAAAATAAAAAATCTTCCAGTGGCAACCCTGCTGTATTTAAGGATTAAAGTTTCCTATGGTTTGTTTTCGCTGTTCTAAAGATCTTCAGGCATCTATACATATATGTCATAGATACATACGTAGATACATATGTCTATACATATCTATACATGAATGTAAACAGTGTTGTTGAAGAAAGAGAAGTTGTATAAATTTTGTTTTCTCTTCGCCCCTGAAGATGTTTCCTACTTCATTTTCATCTTCAGCGCAGTATTTATAGCTCAATATCAACATGAGGATGTTTTGTTTTCCGATTTTGTAAACATCTTCAGCGGTTTAAACCATCCTTATACCCACTAAGTTGATGAAGGATATGAAGACGCCTACATCCCCGAGTTTTTCAAAAACAACAAAATTTATATTTTAATGTTATTTGTTTGATTTCATGTATCGATGTTCTGCAATCCTAAAATTGTTTCAAATAGTGTAAGAAGGTTATGGGTGAAAGAAAAGAGTTTCTACAAAAATATTTTATTGGCAAAGCGCTTTTAACCTAGCACGAAGCCATTATTAGTGCCTTAGAGTAAAGATGAAATTATAAACCATGAGACAAATAAAATTATAAAACCACAAATAACTAGTTCTTCTTCTTAGATGGTTAAAGCTCGGTGAGCCGTGTAAGTCACGGCATCTAAGAAGAAGTAGGTATTTTACTCTAAGGCACAGATGATGACCTCATGCTAGGTTGAAAGCGCTTTGCCAATAAAATATTTTTGTGGAGACTCTTTTCTTTCACCCATAATGAACGACTCCACTAGTGTGAGAAGGTTTCGGCAACTTTAATTTTATTGCCATTCTGGTCGCCAAAAAGCAATCCTAAAATTTTAGTACACATTGTCTTCATTCATTGTCCTCATTAGACAAACTATAAGAAGTACTTAAAGTTCCTTAATCGCCAAGTAAAGTTAATCCCAGTTCGTTGAGTTACAATCAGTAATTTCCTTGGCTTTCCCGAATTTTCGTCCTTTTTCAAAACTCTTTTTAAAAACTCGACCGAAATCTCGCAACAGTTCTTTATACCAAAAAGTTAAAAAGAAAGTTACTTTAAGGAAAAAGTTTTTAACTTTAAGTAAGGGTAGTTGTTAATAATTTTCTTCATCTTAAAGTCTTAAGAAAGATTAAAAAACTTTTAAAGTTCAAAAACGTCAATCAACAGGTTATGAAATTTGGAGAATATTAGAGGACTTTAAGCATAATATAATCTCATTTTAAGGTATGTAATGATTTTATAAATTAAACAAATTTGTTGATTACTCATCTCATGTTATAAGAGGACATACATATTTATAATAAGAGACATTGAAACAGTGCAATAGACCTGAAGGAAACTCATGATTTTTGTGAAAAGTATTTTTCCTTTTTCACGAGCAACAAACTTGACAAGAAAGTAAGCTAAAACTAAAGTTGATACCACTATTAGGGCTGACACTCTCTTTATTTTGTCCCTTTAAAAAAAAAGTAAATCAATTTAGACGAAAAAGTAACGCTCGTTTTGCTTCATAAAATATTAAAGAATTAAAAGGTGCTGGATTTAAAAGAAATTTAGTCAGTTGTAACAGACATAGTAGACGAGCAGTAGATACGTACTATATCTACTGCTCGTCTACTATAGAAGTAGTAAAAGTACAGGAAATCCGAAACATATATTTCACTAGAAATATCTGGTCCTTTTAGCTAGAGAGTTTAATCCACCCTTTTTGAAAAAATAGAATTGTACGATATCAATTTAGTCACAACAAAAATACTTAAATTTTTTAAAATACGGTATGGTGAATATAAAATTATACTTAAATAATAATATTTATTTAGTAGTAGTAAGAGTGGGGAGGTCAAGCCTGGTGAGTAGACCACACCATTGGGTCCTTTTCGCCAAATAATAATTATTTAGTTATTTAATAATAAATATCCTTTTTTACGAAAAGGATTTATTTAGTTTAATACAGTACTATTTTGCCGTAAATAAGTTGAGGGATGATGGGATTGTTAACAGAAAATGTAGGTTCTTAAGATTCACAATATGTAAGTTATTAGGAGTAACTGTCAACAAATAAGTATCAAGCAGCGGTAAATACAGCTACTAATGATTTAGTCTGTAGTCTACCAAGATTTGGTCGCGGGACCCTCATTCCCCGATGACGCCATACCTAAATCTTTTGATACTATCTTAGTTATTAACATCTTAACGTTAATGATCCGGAAAGAGGTTGCTTACATTGATAGAGATTCTAACATTGTTTTTACTTATAATGACAGTGAACTTAAATATTCAACAAGTTTTATAGTGATAAAGCTAACAAAAAGAGACCTTGTGATAAGGCTAAATTAATCTGAGATTCTAACGTTAAGCCAAGAGTAAGAAGATTTGTTAGGAAATACAACTATATAAATCTCCCTCTTGTCCTGACACTGAAACCAAGTAGTGAAGATTATTGTTTCTAAAGGTTTACAGTGGGAAGTCTATATAGGTCTCAATAGACAGGTGTACCAATAGCACTGCTATTCGTCATTTATCAATTTTTCATTCACCACATAGGCGTTCTGCTTCATAGTCAATCGTCAAATAGTCATATCTGACTTTAAAATATACCATTTTTTCACAATTCAGCTAGTCTTTAACCATAAGTATTAATAGTCCATATTAGTCAGTAGGTAATCATAAGATTCTCAGGATGAACGAAGCGAAACCGATGTGATAACACCGCAGACATTAGACAACTATTATATTCTGAGGTTGAGTGCAACGAGATCAAAAAAAAACTCGAGCTCCAGCTAGACCAAGCCACGACCAACGACTTGAACTTTTTGGATAAACATTATAATTTTCCGAGCGTAGCGGGAAAAGTTATTACCCCTCAATCTTCGGATAACCAACACCGGACAGTCTGAATTTTATTAAAGCAAGCCCTAAGTTGTGATGATACGTCCCGAGGTTCCCTGTACCCGATTTATTTTTTAATTCATGATAACTCAGAAAAATAGGGTAATGGCCAAATTATTTAACTTCCGGGCATTAACAATAGTTTACTTTAACATGGTAAAGTATGACCAGAGGTTTTTAATGATTTTGTTAAATACAGATTGAATGTTTATTGGTTGTATATTTGAAATACAATCTGCTGTATTGCTTTCCAAGCTTTTCAAAGAGAGACTGAAAGTAATATCATCTTATAACCTTAGGGTAATCATAGTATTGTAACGACGAGCGAAGCGAGTACGAAGGTGTTATACCTTAAACTTAACCACTTCAGATTTTATTTTGAAGCCGATTGTAGCGGGACCGAAGTAATATCACCAATAGCTTAAGGTAATCATGCGATTTTTTGAGTTCAACGTAATGAGCAAAAATATATACCAAAGTACTCCGCAGCCAATTTTTTAACACCTATGATTTATGTAAAGTTTATTTCAGTTAATTAGTGTATTTGTGTGCAAATGCCAGACTACTTATGCAAGACAATTGAGACTTGGAACAAAAACCAATTATTAAGTTAAATCATAATATTTTAAAAAAATCTTGACAAGATGTATTTTTATTTGGAATAGCCAACTTAAGAATTAATCTATTCAAAAGATTAATTTGTATCTAGTCAAAAATAGGTTCAGTATTATTTTCAGCCAACTACCTCTGGCATAAAACCAATTCAAACATTTACTTCATATGACCGATTTCAAGTAGGTACTTGTGTTGTTACAATGACAAAGTATGAACGAGGTGATTTCAGTAGACTAAATTAAAACTCGACCGCTAAGTGGCGTCGGTCGTGTGTAAAAACAATTTCAGCCTAATCTATATACTATTTGATGATTTGTGACATTTTGAAATGTTGAGTTATTATTGACTCATTATGGGTCATTATTAAGGGTTAATTACATATTTCATAACCAATAGGGCTCGGGAAGTTAACAAGGTTGATTTTGTTAGAAAAGCAAATTATTATTATGTTTCTATGGTAACATATTTATTATTATTTGTACTATTTATGTCAAATTAAATTCATTCCTTGTTTGTAACTTGATTAAGTGTGTTATTATTTCATAGTTAATATTAAGTAAGATTAATATTAATATTAATAACAGATTTTTGTAAAGTTTCATTTTGATTCGAGAAAGCGTTCAAATTTAATCGTTACAAGAGAAACGGTTTTAGGTCAGGTCTTTTAACCATAGTTGCAATCAGGTAGATTCTGAGGCTGTCTCAGCTGCAGAGAATCATAGTTCCCAATGCAAAAGAGTTGTGTTGTTGGTAACATTAGACGTAAAGAACACGTTTAACTCAATTAGATGGCGCGCCATGATAAAGAAGAACATTCCAAGTTACCAAAATACATGTTTAGAATATTGAACAACTATCTCAATGATAGAAGCCTCCTCTATGACACAAAAGATGGACAGAAAAAACAAAAATCACAGCTGGCTAATAAAAGTGGATTTAGACAATGTTATATAGGAGGACATTATCAATACTATAGTTATAATTTATTAATAATTATTATTATTATTTTTTATTTTTATTTAATTATTATTATTTTTTTATTTATTTATTTTATTTATTTACTTATTTTTATTTAATTATTTGATTTTTTTTTTCTCTTATTATTAATATTATTTTTTTTGTCAGTTTTGGCGTTGGTTCTAGGTGTTGCAAGTTTTCTTGGAACGTCTGGACTCACTACAAAGCTTGGACAAAAGAGAAAATAGGGGGTAAGATGGGAGGGAGCCAGAAGGCTCAAGATAAGATCTAGCCTGAAGTAATGTGAATAACCGTTCCAGACTAGGTTCAAGAGGTTCCGCGGAGTGAGTTTTAGTTGGTATGAGCCAGACCTTAAGTCCAAAACTGTTGACAGACCGCTGTCTTAGTAAAACTCGTACTAACATACATATACACACACACACACGTATATATATATATATATATATATATATATAATATATATATAATATATATTATATATATATATATATAATATATATAATATATATATATATATATATATATATATATATGTATATATATATATATATATTCTTGATCAATGTTCTTCCTTCTTCTAAGAAATCCACCCCTTTCTGTATGACGCTCTCGTATACCTTCTAACATTCTATCCCTTTTATATTCTTTAGAGCGAAGTAAATCTAAAGTGAATTACATGTGTGCAAAGAATTTAAACTAGGCCCCCCTAACTAGTCTATTAATTTCCGTATAGAAATACTGTTAAACATTTACTAAAGTAATAAATAAAGTCATATAAAAGTATTAATATGACTTAACTAAAATATTTTTTAGTACCCTAGTATTTGCATAAAAATATAAATGATTTATGCGATTGATCTAAAATCACTCGCTTCCACATCGAAAACGACAGAAACATATTATTAATCTGCCAGGAGAGCATGCTGTACTTTATATACTTTTCAGAATAAAGGTAAGTATAGTTGCTCTGTTTATTGCCTAAAGGAGAAATACGAGCAACAATTAGGCTATAAATCAATTTAATGTAAGTTTTAAGTTTCACATAAAGTTTCATTCAAGTAGTTCATTAAGGGCATTTAGATAGCAAGCTATATCACGCTCCTAGTCTACAATCTACACACTGTGTCCTATCTACATTAATCTAACACACTTGCAGTATATATCTAATTTTATCTACACACACACAGACACACGTACAATGTATCTACACATATCTCTACACACACATGTAACTAGTTTATCTCTATTATATTCACTCCTGTATATTACATTAAATATATTCTTTAATAGCTCCTATAATTCAGTCTTAGAGCTGCAATATTATTTAAGAATGCATTACTGCTAAGAAAAAACACCTTGACACAATATGGAAATTATTTTCGTATGAATTTTATAATTCTTTTGTAATTTTGCATTTATTCATCTATCTCATAATCTTTATTGTTGTTATTTAATCGTCACTATTTGCCTTTTAATTCTAATTTAGCATTTTTAACAGACTCACCTTAAAAGCGTGTTACTTATAAAAATACGACCAGCGATATGCGTTCAGGAGAGTTCCTATCTACTGTACTTTCCAGTTAACAAGGAACACGTGTCTTACTACTATAAATGCCCGATTACTACAAGTGCTCTACTACTAAAAGTGCCCTACTACTATAACAAGTGCTCTACTACTACAAATGATCTACTACTAAAAGTGCTCTGCTACAACAAGCGCTCTGCTACTACTAGTACTCTAATAATAAAAATGTCGCAGTATCTATCCTACTACTACAAGTCCCCTCATACTACAAATGCTCTACTACTAAAAATGCCTTACTACTACTACAAATTATCTACTACTAAAAGTGCTCTGCTACAACAAGTGCTCTGCTACTACAGGTACTGTACTAATAAAAATGTCCCAGTATCTATCCTACTACTACAAGTCCCCTCATACTACAAATGCTCTACTACTAAAAATGCCTTACTACTACTACAAGTGCTCTACTACTAAAAGTGCCCTACATACTATAAAAATTGCTCTACTACTACAAATGACCTACTACTAAAAGTGCTCTGCTACAACAAGCGCTCTGCTACTACAAGTAATCTAATAATAAAAATGTCCCAGTATCTATCCTACTACTACAAGTCTCCTCATACTACAAATGCTCTACTACTAAAAATCCCCTACTACTACTACAAGTGCTTAGCTACTAAAAGTGCCCTACTAATACAAGTGCTCTACTACTAAAAGTGTCCTTCTACTACTGTTGGGGTGAATTGGCCGAACCAGGATTCACCTCACAACCTATAAGCTGGTTAGCATAAAATAAATAATAGATCGGACTGTATTTTTCTTTAAATGATGAAATGGATAAAATAAGAACACCTTTGGATATTAATTTGATTATAATCATATACCATAGGCCCTTTACATATAGGTAAAATAAATAATTTGGCATGAGCGTGCTATGAAACCCCAAGGAACCCTATGATGATATGTGTCCTCTTCTCTTTCTTCCTCTTAAAATAAAATAAGATGTGTTTATATTCTAAACCTGTGCTAAGTATTAAAGGTGGTGATTATGTATCCTTAATTGATGGCATGATACTATGAAAGTTGATCCACTGGTGGTGGTGATGCATGTGAGTTGGTGAGAAGTGGCAATGTCCAAGAAATGGCGATGTTAACACTCTCACACAACTAAAACTACCAAGAAATGGAGTTGAAACATGAAAATGGTGACAGAAAATACTTTGATTAATTTATTTATAGAAAATGTGCACTGAACAACTTATCACCTGTGGTACCACAACTTATCTGCATCTGCATTTTCCACAGGTTGCTGGATCACAATTTATCAGCTTGAACAGCCACAGCAACTCTAAACATAGATCCAGAAGTTGCTGAGTCAACGTTGCCTAATAAATTGTGACCGGCAATCTGCAAACCATGGGTGCGTTGCGGGAGTAGCATACTTCGTTAATTCCAGGGGGACCTAAATAAGGAGTAAATTAAATCTAAATAGGAACTATGGCATATAACTCTGCTGGAATAAATTAAATTAAAAAACATTATCAAAAATAAATAAATGTTAGGAGAAGTCCTAACAAATCGCCTACCTAAACGAACGTTTAAAAACTAAGTTAACAAAGGAAAATAAACAAAAATATGATTGATGAAAGTCAGATTAGGCGTTATTGTATGTATGTTTTAGAATTATTATATTAGTGTAATATATTATAAAGTTATATTATAAAGTTAGGATTAGGTTTTAAGTAGGTTAGGGATACTGACTTAGGATTAGTTTAGTAAATTAAGGTAAAGAATAAATTAAATAAATATTATAAATAATAACTTTAGATAATCCATTAAATAAATATATGAATCATCTTAACTTAAATATATAATAACTTAACAAACTTAAAACTAAATAACAATTCATGCCTGACTATAGGCTATAAATACTAGAATATATAAATAACAAATATTTACAAATATATTATAACATGCATTAAAATAAATAAATAAATAAATTTAATAACTAATTTAACTTGAGTCTGACGACTGCTCTTCGTCTCCTGGATCTTCAGCTTTGTCGTCTTCAAAAAACAATTCTTTCAGCAGAATAATTTTGGTTGCTGGTCGTGTGAATTCTCCTTTGAGAGTACGTACAACGACAACACGTACTACTCCGTCTGGTCCTGGTATAACTTCAATGATTCTACCGAGAGGCCATTTGGATCTATCTGACTTTTCTCCTTGGACAAGAACAAAGTCATTCACTTCTAAATTTCTTTGACGTTTTTGCCACTTTAAACGTTGTTGTAGATTGTGGAGACACTCTACCTTCCACCGTTTCCAAAAGAACTGTGTGCGTTGCACAACTAATTGCCAACGATCGAGACAGGACGATTTTATATCCAGAAGTGAGGGTTCAGCAGGTGCTACTATAGCCTCTCCAATTATCAGATGTCCTGGTGTTAGAGCTTCTAAATCTTGAGGGTCATTGCTTAGTTGACAGATAGGTCTTGAGTTAAGCAATGCCTCTACTTTGATGAAGAGTGTAGCCAATTCCTCGAACGTAAACATGCCTTCTCCATAAGCTGAACGTATCAAACGCTTGGCTGAACGAACACCAGCCTCCCATATTCCTCCGAAGTGTGGGGCATATGGAGGGGTGAACTTCCATTCAATGTTCTGAGTAGTTGTATGGGCAATAATCGCTCGTTGCGTACACTCTGTGCTGTACCACTCAGCCCATTCATCAAGTGTATTTGCTGCACCGACGAAGTTTTTCCCGTTATCCGACCATATTAAGGTTGGGCTGCCCCGCCTGTTGATAAATCGATCTAGAGCTGCCAGAAATGCAGGCGTACTTACAGATGAAACAGCTTCGATATGCACTGCCTTTGACCCAAGGCAAACAAATATGCACATATACGCCTTGGAATGTGTAGCTTTGCGGCGTAATGAATCCCGTACTTTGAAAGGTCCCGCAAAATCTACTCCAACTCTTAGAAATGGGCGACTACCTTGCAGCCTTTCGACAGGTAGGTTAGCCATTATTGGCTGACATGGTTTTGCGACAATCTGTCTACACTTCATACAGTTTCTGGTGAATTGCTTGATCATGTTTCTCCCTCCAAGAATCCAGAACTTATGACGCAGAATATTCAGCATTAAAGACGGTCCTGGGTGAAGATATATTTGATGATAATAACTGATTAGAAGAACAGCCAAGTGACATTTTGCTGGTAGAATGTACGGATGTCGAGTGGAGAAAGATACATTCGCGTTGGATATTCTACCGCCTACCCTGAGAAGTCCTTGTTCGTCTAGAAAAGGAGAAAAACTTTGTAGGCCCTTTAACAAAGTAGAAGTAGTGATTTCCTTGCCTGAATTAAATTCTTGAGCTTGAGTTATCCTGATGCAAAGATATAAAGCGTCGTTATACTCTCCTAATGTCAAAGTACCATAATAGCGAAGATCTTGTGAAAGTTTGCAATTTTTTACAAATCTAAGAACCCATGCAAAGGTACGTAAAAGATAGAGGTAATCAGGAGATGAGGTAATATGGTTGTTAAAGTGGTTGTCTTGTTGTTTTGCTATTAAAGAAGTTCCTTGATTAAGAAAAATGTTACGACGCTCTGGAAGAGTCTCTGGATCATTGAGGAATGCTGAATGAGGCATTACTGGCCACTCTTGAGGATCTTGTACCGCCCATTCAGGACCATGGAACCAAAGATTGTTGGTAATTAAATTTTCAACATTCATTCCTCTTGATCCTAGGTCACTGGGGTTATACTCTGATCTAACATGATGCCATTGATCGACGGTAGTAGCTTCTAATATTTTGGTTACTCGGTTAGCCACAAAAGTCTTTAAATTGTAGGAACCAGTATTTAACCATCCAAGAACCACCGTCGAATCAGTGAATAAATGTACTGTAGGTTTCGATGGAAGGTTGGAGATAAATTTGTAGATAATATCTAAGATTCTAGTAGCCAAAAGAGCGGCGCAAAGTTCTAACCGAGGTATTGATATGGTTTTCAAAGGAGCTAACTTAGCCTTTGAAAAGATGAGATTCACGTTTGTATATGTACCTTCGTTAACTCTGAGATATGCTGCGGCGCAATATGCTATCTCGGATGCGTCGCCAAAAATAAGTATTTGGAAGGTTGGTCTCCTGGACACACCCATCTAGGAATCCGTAGTTCAGCAAGCCTTTCCAGTTGCATTAAGAATTGGGACCACTGACGTTGTAGTGTGTCAGGTAGTACCTCGTCCCATCCTAACTTCAGCTTCCAACAGGTTTGAATAAGTGCCTTCATGGATATTATTAATGGACTAAGAAGACCAAGAGGATCGTATATTCTGGAGATTGTAGATAAAATGGCTCTTTTTGTATAAATTGGAGTTGGAGCTTTAACTTCATATCTGAAGGCATCATCAACTGGATCCCATTGAAGGCCTAGAATCTTTATTCTACATTCATCTTCGGGGCCTTCAATTGTCTTAGGTTGAGTTGCTGTCTCCCTACTTTTGCTGTCTATTATATCTAATAAACGAGGATGGTTACTCGCCCATTTACTCAGAGAGAAGCCTCCTAACTTGAAAATATCCACAAGCTGCTTTTGTAATTCCAAAGCTTGTTGTAAGGAAGAACATCCCACCGCCAAATCATCTACATACATGTCCTCGTCGATAGCCTTGGCTGCCAAAGGAAAGTTATGGCCTTCATCTTTTCTCAGTTGCTGAACGCATCTGATAGCCAAATAAGGTGCAGGTGCTTGTCCGTATGTTACCGTACACAGCTCATATTCTTCGACAGGTTCGTCCGGGTTACTTCTCCAGAGAATATGCTGGTATTTTCTGTCTTCTGGATGGACGACAATCTGTCTAAACATTTTAACTAGATCAACTGTGAAGACGATGTTATGAAGCCTAAAGTTCAGCATTATATGAACTATATTGTTTTGCAGCTTAGGTCCGACGTGTAAGAAGCTATTTAATGACCCAATAGAAGTACGAGCTGAGGCGTCAAAAACCACTCTGATTTTATTGTGATTCCCTTCCTGCTTCACTATTCCGTGATGTGGAATAATATATTGTCCGGGCTCTGATGCCTTTTGCATATGTTCCAAATCAGAGTATTCCTTCATGAAGTTCCCATATAATGATTTGAGTTCAGGATCTCTCATTAACTTATTTTCGAGAGTATTAAGTCGCTTCATTGCCATCCACTTGTTAGATGGTAGCTCAGGCGGGTTTCCTTTGAAGGGTAACCGCACCACGTACCGTCCTGTGGGTAATCGGTAGTGAGTTTTACAAAAATACTCTTCACATGCTATATCCTCTGGATCTGCTAGCCCAGTAGGGGTAGTATCAAATTGTTCAAGCTCCCACAACCTTTCTAAGTCTTCTGCTAACGAAGTGTGGGCTGTGAGTGAACATTTGGTGTTAGCAAACAGAGTATGAACCTCTGTTAAGTCCGTTACTTTACCCATTACTACGTAACCGAACATGGTCCCTATTAATTTAGGTAGCCCCGTTTGAAAGGAAACCACTTCGCCAGTTAGTACTTCAGCAAAGAGATCAGCACCAAGAAGAAAATCGATGGGACCGGGCTCACCAAAACTTTCATCCGCAAGTTGATATCCTTTAAAGCTGCCTTCGAGGGTGACCGGAGCACTGGGTAAGTTAGACGTGATAGTATCTACAACAAGGGCATTCGTAGACACTTCAACAGGTTCATAGCAAGATACGAGATGGCAAATAGTTTTGCCTTTAAATCCCAGAAAGGGTGTTTGGCCGATTCCTAATATTTGTGCGTTACAGTTTCTGATTGGTAATCGTAGACGGTCAGCAGCTTCTTTGGTAAGAAAGGAGAACTGGCTACCAGAGTCCATGGCTAGCCTAATTTTCTGCAGTTGACCATAGCTGTCTTTAATTAAGCATATAGCTGTGCCTAACATAACTTGAGTTACTTTGGTTTGAGTTGCACAGCACGCTGTACCAGATTCACTACTTGTCGCTTGATTGTCTTGGGGTTTTAAATTTTCTTGGCGAAATTTCTTGTCTTGGTGTATAAGCGAATGATGTCCAGGATGGCGGCAGAATTTACACTTCCCAGTAGCTCTGCAAGCAGAAGTTATATGTGATGAAAATAGACAGTTCCTGCAGCCTTTCCAATCCTTCAGAGTAACAATCCGTTGTTCTACGCTCATGTTTTGGAATTTCGCACATTTGATAGGGGGATGATTATTCTTGCAAGCTGGGCATGTAGAAGCATGAAAAGTCTTATTGTGATTATCGTTTCTATGAAAATTACTTCCATAAAAGTTGTAACGTCTTCTATCTGTAGAAGGATTAACTAGAAGAGAGGTTCTTTCTGTTGTGTCTCTAGCGTAGTAGTGAGGTTTTCGTTGAGATAAAGGAGTCCTGATATCTGACACTGTTGAAGGTACCTTATGTCCCACGGCTAGTTCTCCAGCTTCACTACGGCGACGCAAGAACTTTACAAATTGATCGTACGTTGGAAAAGGTACTAAATTCTGTTGCTCAAACGATTCTTTGGTATGCTTATCAAGGCATCGCCGAGCTAGATAGAAGAGCAAAAATTCCCCTCTATCTGCTATATCAATTTGTTTGAATGCTGCTATACTCTCTGTAATTTGATTGGTAATTTGAGTTAATTGCTCGGTTGATGGTTTATAAGTTAATGGTTTGATGCTGAGTAGTTGGTCCAAGTAAGCAGTAGCAAGCATCCTTGGTTTATCATAGCTATCAAGCAGAGATTGCCAAGCAATAGGAAAGTTGTCTGAAGTAACTGAAAGTTGAGCTATTCTAGTGCTAGCAGTTCCAGTTAAACAGCTCGATAAATAGTGAAACTTGTCGATAGCAGTCAAATCGGTGTTGTTAATAACTAGTGACTCAAAGTTATCTTTAAATCGCTTCCAGTGCGTTCTCTGACCATCAAATTTTATGAGCTCTATCTCGGGTAATTTTACTTTAGAATAGGCTGTAGTAGTGGCTATGAACGGAGGTTGAGCAGCTGATAATATTTGAGGCTGAGGTGGAGGAGGTTTATAGCTTTCCGCTAGAAAGCAGAGAGCAAAGTAAAGTTCTTTGACATCTTTACGCATAGCTAAAACATCTTCATTAGGTGCCTCTGAGCCTAGGAGGTCAGTTAGCTCGTCAAAAAGATCATTAAACGTTTAAAAACAGTTTCAGTGGTAGCATTATGCATTGTCAGAAATCTAGCTCTCCTTGCGGGATTATATCTAGCGCTAACACCTACAGCATGCAATTCTTCCAAGTCCTCAACCGATCTAAGTAATTTGTGTCGAAGACTAGTAAGCAGTGGATCCTCCTCTTCGATTAAGACCCCACCGGTTTCTTCCGTAACTAGGTTTTCATGAGCACTTTTGTTAAGTGAATATAAACCTGCGCCTCGACGTACAGTGACATTTCTGTACGGGTCATCTTCGTCAATTTGAGCTGGAGTGACCTCAGTATTTGATGGAGGAACAGGATACATGATGAAATAATAAAGTTATATAAATCAATGACAAAGAAATAAAATAAATTTTAAATTAAATAAATAATTAAAATCAATAACAATGAATACATTAAATTAATTAACTCAAACTTAAACATATTACATAATATAGGAACACATACATACATGGAGACAATATTAGTAAAATTAAATTTCAAATCAATAATAATATTTAAATAATTTATCAATTTATAACGAAAAAATAAATCACAATTGGTAACAATGGTAATACAGAGAAATATAATATAAAATATTATTATAATAAATTTAAATTTATTTATAAATTAATCTCAACAACATATATAAAATATGTCTAATAAATTAATATCTTAGTAATTAATAAATAATAACATAAATAGAATATTTAAAGGAAAAAAAAGGAAAAGATAAAGAATTAGGAAAAGTATTTACTTACGTAAAAGATTTTAAGAAAAGGATATTAAATTGTATAATTTGAAGTCTCAGAAAGAGCGCACCGCAATACATCAAGATACTAACCCGGCAGACAAAAGGTGTGGTATACAATTAAATGAACCTGGGTTATTTCTTGAATTATAATTTTCCAATGTCGGGCTACCATTTGTAAACAATCTGGAATCCGATAGCCTTAAAATAATTAAAAACATTAATATTATGAATTATTTTAGAATAAATTAAACAAAATAGGATTATTTTAAAATTATATAGCTCAGGAAAGGATTTGGTCAGGAAATACTCTACTAAAATCAAGAGAAGAAGACTAGTGATAAGGTAGGTTTCACAAGAGGACTCGTAAATGTGTGAATTATATAAATTATAGTGATTATATGTGTTATAAATTAATTTTAAATGCATTAAATAACAGTGTTCTTTAATTGTGTGTAGTGTTAAGTGATGATGGATTATAGAAGTGTTGATAAAGTACCGTAAACGTACTGTATACGGGCCAACAATATCTGTGTATTTCTGTATTTTGTGACGTATAGCTGTGTAAATTATAATTATAAACTGTAATATTGGGCTTATTATTGTAAAAATATGTATGAAATATGTAAAATAAATGTATAATTCTATAATTATGCTGTACGACCTTGTATGAGTAAAATAACCTGACACACATAAATCACTGTTATCACTAATGGGTCTATAAGAGATATTCAGCCAAATGGCGGTTAAAGTTGGCACAACTTATATCCAAGGCTCTAAGGACCATTTTGTTGGGGTGAATTGGCCGAACCAGGATTCACCTCACAACCTATAAGCTGGTTAGCATAAAATAAATAATAGATCGGACTGTATTTTTCTTTAAATGATGAAATGGATAAAATAAGAACACCTTTGGATATTAATTTGATTATAATCATATACCATAGGCCCTTTACATATAGGTAAAATAAATAATTTAGCATGAGCGTGCTATGAAACCCAGGAACCCTATGATGATATGTGTCTCTTCTCTTTCTTCTCTTAAAATAAAATAAGATGTGTTTATATTCTAAACCTGTGCTAAGTATTAAAGGTGGTGATTATGTATCCTTAATTGATGGCATGATTAATGAAAGTTGATCCATGGTGGTGGTGATGCATGTGAGTTGGTGAGAAGTGGCAATGTCCAAGAAATGGCGATGTTAACACTCTCACACAACTAAAACTACCAAGAAATGGAGTTGAAACATGAAAATGGTGACAGAAAATACTTTGATTAATTTATTTATAGAAAATGTGCACTGAACAACTTATCACCTGTGGTACCACAACTTATCTGCATCTGCATTTTCCACAGGTTGCTGGATCACAATTTATCAGCTTGAACAGCCACAGCAACTCTAACATAGATCCAGAAGTTGCTGAGTCAACGTTGCCTAATAAATTGTGACCGGCAATCTGCAAAACCATGGGTGCGTTGCGGGAGTAGCATACTTCGTTAATTCCAGGGGGACCTAAATAAGGAGTAAATTAAATCTAAATAGGAACTATGGCATATAACTCTGCTGGAATAAATTAAATTAAAAAACATTATCAAAAATAAATAAATGTTAGGAGAAGTCCTAACAACTACAAGTGCCCTATTACCACAAGTGTCATACCGCTACAAGTCCTTACTACTACAAGACCCCTACTACTACAAGCCACGTACCACTGCAAATGCTCTTTTTTGTGATTGAACTTTTCTCTTCTTTAAATAATAAGACATTATTATTGCTAATACTTAGGGTTTGGGAAATTGCCTTAACCCAGGTTAATTTTAGTTAGGAGTCGCTTTACGACTACTTGACACCCCACTGGCTTAAACATACTCGCTTCATGTCAATTTTGAAAAGCGTATATGTGAGAGTTTCCATCTTATGCCTAAAATTTTAATATCCTTGAGGCCTCTGATAAAAAACTCGGAGTGTCTAATTTCTAGACTTTTGTGATAAACGTTTCACCAGAGGGGTTTTTAAGAAAAGGAAGTAAAAGATCATTTATTTCAACTAATAATTTAATTGCCGTACAATACAAAATTTAAAACTGAACAACTTCTCTACTTATGAATTTTATTTATTGTAGTTGCAAGTAAAATATTAAATAAACCAAAAAGTAAAGTGGGTTCTTTAGTTCTCCATTAGTAAACTATAGAAAAACAGCTAAATGCTTTTCTATTGAAAAGCAAGAGAAAATTGAGGAAATAAAGGTACCGAGGCAATGAGGGCCCTCAGACAAAAATATCAACGTTTGGAGCTCTTATCGGCTCTTATCACCTAACTTATTGATTTTCCTCTTGAGAGCCTTCAAAGAGTTCCAGGGACTTAACTTTGCTTCCTTCATAGCTTGAGGAAAAAGAAGCATTGGGAAACACCCCACTGTATTTTCATTCGACAGTCCTGTTAAAAGGATTAAATTTAATCCTTAAATTAAAAAGAAACCGTCTAAATTTAATAGGGCGCAACATGACATGTCTTTAACTAACTTCAAAGAATGTGTCACATAATAATGATATTTCTGCATGCACTATTTGACAGGATGGTCGCATGGATAAAACTAGACGGTGAAATGGCATGGACATACCTAAAGGGAAGATTTTTTAAGGATAAAACTAGACGGTAGAGTGGCAGGGACACATCTAGATGAGAATTTAAAATGGACATTACTAAACGGAAGTGTGGCATTGGCAAAACAAGACGAAAAAGTGGCATAACCACAACTAGAGGGAAGAGTAGTAGGGACACATAAAGACGGAAGAGTGACATGGACATAACAAGACGGAAGAGTGGCATGGACACAACAAGACGGAAGAGAAGCATGAACATAACAAGACGGAAGAGTGGCATGGACACAGCAAGACAGAAGAGAGGCATGGGCACTCTTTTACCAGTTAAAGTGGGTAACTGTGTAAAAAAAGGTGCTATTAGGCAATATTGTAGTCTGTTATCCACCAACCAGTGAAGATGGGTAACTATGTAAAAGAGGTGCTATTAGGTAATATTGTAGTCTGTTATCCAACCCTCCACCCCCCTCCCCCCCCCCCTCTTCCACAAAACTTATTTTCAAATGACAGGAAAAATTACAAACAGGTACTGTCAAACAAATATTAAAAAATGAATAAAAAATCAAAGAATTTACATTCTGTTTTAAAACGCCAAGCTGAAGTGTTAGGTGTATTAAAAAAACACTATGGAAGTATTAAAGAATATGAATATGAGAGAAGTAATTTTGCTTACGGAACTGAACGGCACAGCGAGTGGGAGTTTTACGGAAGGTTGCAAGGTAAGATAAATTTTACCTAATATATTTGAATAAATTGGTTTATTCTTTTATGTTTAAAAAACGTAATGCCAAGACGGAAAGATTGTTTAAAAGGTATGTATTGCAGGGCTTAGAATTTAAAAAACAGAAAGACTGTGCAGTGAGTGTGGGAATGATATGATGTAAAGAGGACCCCAAAAAGGCAGGAATGATAAGATTTGGAGGTGTAGAAAGAAAAAATGTCGGAAAGCTTCAGGTGCTATAACAGGCACATTTTTCGAAAATGAAAAAGTTACATTAAAAGAAGCATTTTTGTTGAGTTACTTCTGGTGTCGAGGCGGAATGAGATATGAGGACATCCAACATGAAATAACGAGGACCAACGACACCACATTATCAACTCGTACTATTGTTGATTGGTTTAACTTTTTCAGGTAAATATTTTTTTAAGTTAATTCTACACTTCATATATTGTTTTAATAGTTGAAAGTGGTAATAACATAAGAAAGAGGTAATTCTCATATTTTATTTTCAGAGATGTGTGCACAATGCACTATAGTAGGAATACTGTCAAAATTGGAGGTGCCGGAGTAATTGTTGAAACTGTCATTAGCAAAAGAAAATACAACTGAGGGAAAATTGTAAGCAAATACCCTTAATGAAAACTATTAACCAGTATCAAAGACCTATAACTACATATACTGAATAAAGTTATAAAATTATGATAAAGTATTGACATATTATGAAAAACTCCAGTTCCTCAAAGAGAAGCAAACACTCTATTGTTAGTAATCCAAGATCATATACTCCCCAGAAGAACCATAATTTCGGACGGGAGGGCCGCTTATGGGGGAATCACAAATTTACCAGGTGAATCAAGCATAAAGTTACACAACTTCTAATATATGTATATATATAATATATATATATATAATATATAATATATATATATATATATATATTATACATATATTTTGCGTCACTTTATAAACAAATTAATGTTATATTTGCAGAAGGATATTAGTCGCTTCGTAGTGAATCACAGTGAACATTTTGTCGATCCAACCACTGGCACCTACACCCAAACTATTGAAAGTACTTGGCAAAAGTTCAAGTCCAGGCACAAGAGACAATATGTAACCGCAAGATCTCTCTTCAATTCTTATATAAGTGAATTTTTGTGGAAGAGAGAGTCCAATTACACAAACTTCCAGCAATTTTGGACAGAAATAAGTTTGTGGAAAAGGGCTGAATGATAAGGTCAGATTAATGTTTTTTTCATAAAATAAAATGGCTGCAAATACAAAATGCTTTGTTTAATTCATTTTCCCTAACCAACACTCCAAATCACGCTATTTTTAGGTGATTTTAGGGGCGGGTAACTAGGTAAAAGAGTACCGAGACATGGACATAATAAGACTGAAGAGTGGCATGACCACAAATAGGGGGAAGAGTAGCACAGGTACAACAAGGCGGAAGAGAAGGCATGGACATAAGACGGAAGAGTGGCATGACCACAAATAGAGGGAAGAGTAGCAATGTACTACAAAGACGGAAGAGTAGACATATGTACCTACAAGACCAGAAGAGTAGCATATGTACTACAAGACGGAAGAGGTAGCAATATGTACTACAAGACGGAAGAGGTAGCATATGTACTACAAGCGGAAGAGTAGCATATGTACTACAAGACGGAAGGTGCACTGGAACAAACTATAGGGAAAGTTTTCATGGATATATCTAGAAGAAAAGAGTGAACATGGAATAAGTATAGATAAAATACCATCCACACAGAAAGATGTCATAGACCCAGCTAGACATAAACACTTAATAGATTAGTAATGTAAAGTTTCTTAATGTCACTATTGAATTTTCAAGTAAATATTTCAGAGATCATGGGGGTATCAGTGAGCTCAGTTTATATTTTATTCATGTTTTGATAAAAACTAACAGAGGCGCTGAGAAAAGTAATACATTAATTCAAAGTTAGGAAAATTATGTCAGAACCCAGGAAGGTCACTTCAAATACCTTACAGTCTATCTTAATTGACAAGAAGTCATGCTGACTAAGCCATCTTCTTCTCCTTAAATTTAGAATATATTGCCAGCACAACAGCTAAGAGAACAATTATCGAAGTATAGGGATATTGATAAATTTCTCGTCACTATGCAATCAATTATTAAGTTAATATTACGGTAAAAATCCAATGTTTAACGCAACCAAAGTAAAATAACAAAAATTTACCAATTACATTATTTCGTATTTTTTATTCTAATATCATTACATTATTCGTATTTGTTATTTTATATCATTACATTATTCGTATTGTTATTATTACATTACATTATCGTATTTGTTATTTTATATCATTACAATTATTCCTAATAATATATGGTAATAATGTTAATATAAATATAATGTTCCTATAATAATAATAATAAATGTTCCTATAAATAATAATGTTCCTAATAATAATGTAATAATAATCATTACATTATTATTATTATAAGTTTGTGGAAAAGGGCTCTGAATGATAAGGTTCAGATTAATGTTTTTTTATCATAAATAATGGCTCTGCCAAATACAAAATGCTTTGGTTTAATTCATTTTCCTACCAACACACAATCACGCTATTTTTAGGTGATTTAGGGGCGGGTAACTAGGTAAAGGTACCGGACATGGACATAATAGACTGAAGAGTGGCATGCCACAAATACGGGGGAAGAGTAGCACAATCAACAAGCGGAAGAGAAGGCTGGAATAAGACGGAAAGAGTGGCATGACCACAAATAGAGGGAAGAGTAGCATATGTACTACAAGACGGAAGAGTAGCACATGTACATACAAGACAGCAAGCAGTTCAGACATCATGTACCTACAAGACGGAAGAGTAGATATGTTACTACAAGACGGACAGAGAGTATGTACTAGTAGCATATGTACTACAAGACGAAGAGTTGCACGGACAAAACTATAGGGAAAAGTTTCATGGATATATCTAGAGAAAAGAGTGACATGGACATAAGTATAGATAAATACCATCACACAGAAAGATGTCATAGACCCAGCTAGACATAAACACTTAATAGATTAGTAATGTAAAGTTTCTAATGTCACTATGAATTTTCAAGTAAATATTTCAGAGATCATGGGGTATCAGTGAGCTCAGTTTGATATTTTATTCATGTTTTGATAAAACTAACAGAGGCGCTGAGAAAACAGTAAATATACATTAATTCAAGTAAGAAAATTATGTCAGACCCAGGAAGGTCACTTCAAATACCTTACAGTCTATCTTAATTGACAAGAAGTCATGCTGACTAAGCCATCTTCTTCTCCTTAAATTTAGAATATATGCCACACAACAGCTAAGAGAACAATTATCGAAGTATAGGGATATTGATAAAATTTCTCGTCACTATGCAATCAATTATTAAGTTAATATTACGGTAAAAATCCAATGTTTAACGCAACCAAAAGTAATAACAAAATTACATTACATTATTCGTATTTTTATTTTATATCATTACATTATTCGTATTTGTTATTTTATATCATTACATTATTCGTATTTGTTATTTTATACCATTACATTATTCGTATTTGTACATATTTTATTATGTGTATTTGTTATTTTATTCGTATTCGTATTTGTTTTTTATATCATTAGAAAAATGTTAACACTTGGTTGAAATTCATAACAAATCCTGTTATGAAAAAGAATATAACTATATATATAGAAGTAAGAATTTGTTATGTCCCATTAAGTGTGTAAATTTTTACGAAAAGTTACCCAACTCTCTCGAATCAACTGACAATAGATAGAGAATATTATCGAAAATTAAGACCAGGGTCTCTTCTTATATTTCAAGGTATAATAATAATTATCAACAAACATTGTTGATAATTATCTTATTATCTCTATCTTATTACTAGCACTGCTTCAAACCCTATCGTGTCACAAATATAGGAATGACATATACTCGTACATGAAAGACATACTTATACAGGAATATGATAAAAAGGGATGTCATACATACATGTGTACAAAAATATTTTTAAATAATCAAATTGAGTGTAGATTTGGCGCGACTGTATCTTATCGTGGAATAAATATAAGTATACAAAATAGAAAGGTCTATTTGAATACAAAGAGTATGTAATCGGTTTATATTGGATTAAATGTGTATAGCAATATCGAGAGGTTATAGATCTGGCATATAACAAATAAAACGAGCTGTACCCGATTTTCGGGTAAAAAACTGAGTAGTTTTCAGGTTATTTTTAAGGCCACTGTCATGCTGCTCATCTACTGTCCGGAAATGAACTCTATGAATATTATTATAATAATAAATTTTCGCCGCCGAGACTGCAGCAAGCAGTATTAGGCCTACTTTTTACTGAGTCAAGTATCAAATAATTAAGACATAGAATTGTTCAAAACAACAAAAACTATTCATTTATTCATTCAAAACTTGAATAAAATACCATAGAATACGTTACAAACATTACTTATGATGCTGCCCGTTGAAAACCCCCTTTCGATTATACATTCGTTAACTTTCGTTTACTTTCTAAATAATCATGATTTCCTTTAATATTATTTTGAAAGTAAATTTTGACACCAAAACAATGTTTTTTTTTTAATTTAGTTTGCGAAACTTACGAAAGGACCACACAAGTCACCCACCCTCTATGTACAGTTATTCAATCATAGAAAGGCTCCGTTGTTTCCCTGAGCCTAGAAATTGATGGGACTTGACGATGACTTTTTCGTTTAGTCCCGTTTTCTCTCCCAGTACTTTTTTCCTTCTCTTTAATTCCTTGATCTTTAACATTGTTTGAATATCAATTTTCATACTTAGCAGCTGAAGTTTTGGAACTTGCTTTTCATCAAACAATTCCATCTTTGCCTGAACTTGGCAACTTTAATTATATATATATATATATATATATATATTATATATATATATATATATATATATATATATATATCTGATTGTCTCTTGTGCTTTTGACTTTGAACCTTGATAAATGTCCTCTGATAAAATTTAAAATTACTTTATAGGTATTGTTAGTTCATCTAGTTCTTTCAAAAGTGCCTCGATTAGTATAAGACTATTTTACTTGGCTCAGGGGTAACTTTATAACCTTTTAGAAAATGTAAACCTCATTTTTCTGAAAAAAAATTAAACTCCAACTTTCTTTCAAGAAAAATAAAATCCTTAGAACTCTGGTACTCTCCATAAAACTTCAAGTCACCCTTAGTGCAATACAAGTCGGATACAAAATTTTTAGACACCTCAGTATATTGCTTTTAAACGGTCAAGATTATTTTGTAAACAATGAAATATTGCATCATGGCAATCCTTTTCGTTTTCATAAACACGATTGAAGTAAACATTTAGACATTATATATTAGCTCTTAAAATTTAAGAGCCACTGAAATTCTATTTCTTTATTACTTTCACCTCCAAGACCTGCGGCAAGCAGTTTTAAGCCTATTTTTTACTGAGGTAACTATCAAATAATTAAAACTCAGAATTGTACAAATTAACAAAAACTATTCATTCACTAATTCAAACTTGAAACAAATTAAATACCTTAGAATTACGTTACAACCCGTTACTTTAGACGCAGTCCCTTTAAAAAAAAACATGAAAAGAAGTTCGGCAATCACGGCTCTTCTTTACTTGCAAAATAACGTGTGAATCTCAAATGATTGAAATCAATCTCGATGTTTACAGCTGTCAGAGATAATTGTCATGGAATTGTGGCGATAATAGAGCAGTTATCAGGTTATTTTTTAAAATCTCTGTGTTTCTGTTCAGCTACTGTCCGTAAATGAACTCAATATTATATTAATTTACACTTAACTTATTTTTAAGTTAATAAACTCTAGATTCTAGAATATTATTAAAGTAATAAATTTGGTATTTTTAATGTTTAATCCCTAAAAATAAATTATCCAATAAAAGTTAAAATACGTGAGTTCTAACAGGGTCTCGTAAAAATTAAAGTTTGTTAAACTTTTACTTCACTCTTCTACAATAAAAGAATGGTCTATGTTAAACATAAGATAAACTTAGACACACGTTGTAACATTGTTACACTACCTATGTCGATGTTTAGCTTCAATATCATCAGGTGTTAAATTGTTTACGTAACATATATGGTAAAGCTTCACAAATTGATCCTGTATTTGAATTCTATTGCGGATATTATAGCACCTAGTGCTTAAGATACTGCTGGAAATACAAAACTGTCTATTTTATTCTTATAGTGCAATAACTTTGAAGTTGCATGTTCCCACTTCAGAAAGCAATTTACAAAGTCAAACGATATGTGTTTCTTAAAAATTAATACAGTAATACAAAACATCTGTTTGATATGTTTTTTGTTTTTAGTCAAGGTAATTTTAGAGGCCAAAATTGACATAAAAGTAGAAATGAAAACATTTTAAGTCATCGTTGCGGCAAAGAAGCATCTTTTGCACACCCTTTTTTCCAAAACATTTAAAGGAAATACGCTAATACTTTTGAAAAAATTGACTTAATCTGAGCTTTGCCAAAAGTAATATGCAAATCTGATTCAGCAAGGGCGAAGAAAGTTTTGGACAACGTATGATATAATCTTGCACATTTTGACACAATTGTGCGAGAGACATGTTATGCAAATATCGGTAGTATCAAATAATACATGTACATTTTCTTTGAAGATTCCAAGAAAACTGACAAACAAATGGAAGTGTTCATTTTACGACTGCGAAGGAAAAACAGAAAACCTAGCATGAACTCGATTGGAGAGCAAGAAAGGAAACATCCCAAAGAAAATCGCCACCATGGGCACCAGATTTTTTAGTTTTTTTGTATTGATTCAAAAAGTTTTAGTTTTTTCTAGCCTTTGGTTACTTATTGAGGTTATATTGACTCCAGACGGACTTTAAATCAATTTCTCATCCAAAAATACATAAACTAAGACCATTTGACCGTCAAAGAGTTCTAACACTAATAGTACCATTCATTATTTTTTAAACTTTTATGTATTATGTATTATATTATTATAGTTATTGTTATTTTATATTATGTATATGTGCAATGTATTTATTATTATTTTTTTCTTTTCTACTTTTATAAATGTTTTTTGTGCAATTGTTCTTTTTTAAATATTTTATTAATGAAAAAAGGGCTTATGTCCGTTGATGCTCTAATAAATAAACAAATATACTTGCCGTATAAACTTTTGCTAACTGATTAAACCAGAGTATTAACGTCTGAATAACCGGGTATTCAGTTTTTTTTGGCAACATTTTTCTTGCGGGAAAAACGTTACCAAGAAAAGGGAGAAAAATGCATTTACGCATGAATAACTGTTGGACTCAGGGACTGCCTCATACCAACTAAAACTCACTCCGCGAAACCCCTTGCACCTCGCCTGGAACCGTTCTTCACATTACTTCAAATAACCGGGTATTCAGTAGGGTTCCTGTTTAAATACCAGGCTGATTTTTGTGCCATTATGAATTTATATCGTTCGGAAGAAAAAAAAAATTCGCTAGAAATATACACACACTGTGTGTGTGTTTATGTGCGTGTGTGTGTGTGTGAAGCAATTTTCACCAATATCCCGAAAATACACGATGAAGCTCATAAATAAGTAAATAACCTATTTAAAAGAGGGTTAGTTTATTGTTAGTTTATATTGGTTTAATGGTGCTTGACGGTTAGTGGTGAGTGGAAATGGTTACTAGAGATTCTCAATGCTTTTTAATGGTGACATCCTCGATGTTTTAGTAATGCTTTAACTTTAGTTAAAGTATTACTAAGAACTAAAAACTTGAAGAGGAGGAAACGGAAAAGACCCTTAATGTGGTTTTGCTTGCTATTCAAAAATGAAGAAATATCGAACAATTTTTACTTCTTTCCATCCACTACTAAAGGTGTGAAAAAATGTCTTGTTGACCCAGAAATTTGAAACCGTCATTTTATTTCTACAAAATTATTCTTAAAAAGGTTTTAAGACGTCTTTAGGATGTCCTGCCGCTAAGAGAAGAGAGCCCCTTCTCACTAAATGTATACTTTTATTTTTGATTATAATGGGTTATATAAAATTTAATTGACGTTAGGTAGTCGATTTCAATATTTTTTTAATAAATAGGCATTAGATAATCATTACTGACCATATGACGCAAACATTCAGTTTTATTGCTCAAACTGCAACGGGGTACGGGAGCGAAAAAACGAATAGCACGTATGCCTTTTATCCAGAATGTCCGAGTTCAATTCCATTCAGGATCTCTAAGATTTTCAAGCCAGGGATGGATCATCTAACTTGTGCCGTCCTTCGAAAGAGGTGCTGAGCCGGTACTTTTGATCCTATACGATGTCAGGTAATTAATCATAAAAGAGCCCTAACTCTAAATGAACCTGGTTCTAGGCAAAATGTACAGGACTCTCATTAGTAGCTTCTATAAATGTATATATGGTTCTGCCTTACAGTTTCGAGAACGGTGTTGGAAGTTACTTGTTTTATTATTTATTTTATTTTTAAATTTAAATTGTCAATGCTTGTGAGAATAATTTAGTATATTTCATGAAGTCAAGGGGAATCAATTTTTATTTTACCACCTAGATAAAACAGATATAGCGAACCTCAACAAGGATGGTGGGAGAGTATTGTGAGAACGTTGAAAGAGTTATTAAAACGCACCTTAGGGAATACGAGTCTTGGTTACGAAGAGATGGAGACCGTACTGAAAGAGTGCAAAAATACAATATATTCGACATTAACCACTATGTCGGATGGGAAGGCGGAGATCGTACCTTTAATTCCGAACATGCTTTTAAGAAATCTCGAAGCAAGTGGAGCACCAGAGTGTGATCTTGCAGAAAACATCAATTTTACAAGAAGAACCAAGTACCGTAATAGAATAAAAGAATAATTAAAAAGACGATTTAGAATCGAGTATTTAGGCCAACTAATACATCGAACCAAAAGTAAACCTTTGGTTGACTTAGACGTGGAAGAAGTTGTATTAGTTGAGAGGATGATAAAAATAGGTTAAAATGGCCATTAGAGCGAATAATCGAAAATATACCCGGTATTGATTCCAATACCGGATATTGAATATACCAATATTCATTCAAAGTTAAAACTAATGGTAGACAGGTTTATACGGCCATACAGCGACTAATACCATTAGAATCAAGGGAGGAAGAAAAATCTTTGGAAGAAAAAAAAAGGTTCACAAGTTCACAATTATTCACCTTCCACTTCAAAAGAAACTTCTAATGCTGAAAACAAAAGCCTCCTATCAGCAAAAATAAAACTAAATAAGGAAAAAGGATTAAGGAAAAAAGGAGCCAAAAAGTACACGACAAGAGGATGGCGGCATAAAGCCCAGCCGATACTATTGCTCATGGGGAGGATGTTGGAAGTTGCTTGATTTATTTATTTTTAAATTAAAACTGTCAATGCTTGTCAGAATAAGTTAGTATATTTCTTGAAGTCAAGGGGAATCAGTTTTATTTTACCACCTAGATAAAATAGATATAGCGAATCTAAACAAAAGGGAATCTTAGATTGGCCGTGGGGCACGTGTTGTTTCTAGTTTAAGTTGTTGAAACTTAAACCTACAACATGTCTCTAGTATCGTTAAATTTGTCTAAGAAAAGCGTTTTCTTAGCGTAAGAAGTCGCAAGAGTGACCAGCATTATTTAAGGAACATGTTTTTAAAAATTTTCTAGATTCTACAACAAATCTACATAGCGATTTAGAGTATAAAAAAGGTACGGGTCACTCAGACTAGTCATATTTTCAATGCTGTCAATTTTTGTATCTGTGCGAATGGATATAGCTCTTATGCAAAATAGTAGAAAAAAACCAAACAAGCTATCAAGTTCTGCCATTCGGAAAATGATATTTATATATCACGTTTCAAAACTTTACTAATTTTAATAAGAAAAAAATTTTAAAATCCTTTAGAATGGGAAAAAAATAATTATACCACAATATTAGCACTTGATTAATATGGAAAGACACACGTCCATTTTGCTTGTATGATTTATGAATTTAATATTCATACATGAAAGATATAATCTAAAAAATTGTAAAAGTTTTAAGTAAACAAATATATGTCAATTAATAGATGGGGCAGTTCGACGCTAAATATAATTTATCAAGAATAAATTATGTTTTTTCTGAGATTACTAATCTTAATAAGCATCGAGCGAGATCAGTACCTGTATGGGTGGTCGCTAAGAACAAAAATATGATTTTACTGTCTGAGAACAAGCAAAGCGAGTTAAAGACGTGCTGCAATATAAATTAGGTGATTTTCATAGTCTGAGGACAAACGAAGCGATTCCGAAACGGTGAGAATGAGCTCGGAGGAAAAGTTCCGAGGTACCTTCTAACCAATTTTCATATATCTTATTGTTTAAAAAATAATATAATATAGACTTATTATTATCAGATTAACAAATAGCGATTATTGACCATATGTATCAAAAAATAGTAAAGACTTATGAGGTTTAGGTCATGATAAATAAAACAACATTTAAGCTTTCGACCGTATGATTAGGTCTTCATCAGAGAGTGTTTAATAAAAAACTAAAGCCATTAACAGAAAGTAACAGATAAGGTATCAAAACATAGCTAGCTGTGTATACTATGAAGAATGAACTACAAACTAAACAAAGATCTAGCCCGGGCTTAACATTAAGGTTGTAGCTATAGAAAATAACTATATAATTATTTACATTTTTGACTAGTAATGAAAGGAAACAAGAATGAAATATTAAAATTTAACAGAAAATAAACTAAAAATAAAATTTAACAATACTACAGTTAAAAAAAAAGGTTTTGGTCATAAAAAGTTATTACCAAAACCTCATAACTCTTAATTATTAGATTATATTATTTATCATTTCAATCTTAGAAAAATATTTGTTTAAGTAAAGAATCCGAGATACTCAATACCGATTTTTTAACTTTTTCATATCTGTGCCCGAAGCCTGGATATTCCTTACTCGAAATAGTTAGGAATATTATTAACTTAAAAATATTATTACTTGTTCTCTGTTTTATTTCTAAACATTGTTACATTTATCTTTCGTCATGAAATGACATGTTGGTCTATCTCTACATGCTGTAGTTAACAGTGTATAACCAAGACTCTAGAACGGATTTTAATGAATTTTTCAGGAAATGCCGGTAATATTTAGGACAAGGTTTCATGCATTCCTCAACACAATACATTAAATTTTTTTATGTAGAACATCAAAATGTTATAGAACTTATAGTGCCATGACACTAGAATATAGTTTCCTTAAAATTATGATAGAAATCAACTAAATGCATTATATTTCCATACATAAGTATGGAAATAAGTAATACTAGTAATTTTATAACTAGGTAGGTACATAAATACCTATCTGATTTCAGATTCCAATGCATATAACAGCCTATCTACGGTTTGTTTGTTCTGACGGCTCATCCTAACATAATTAATGACTATTGTGGGTCATAAGAAGTCAGGTAGAAAACACGCTAGATTTTCTGTACAATACCAAAGGCATTATTTTTATGCTGTTTTATCAAGTGTATATATATATATATAATATATATATTATATATATATATATATATATATATTATATATATAATATTATATATATATAATATATATATATATATATATTATATATATATATATATATATATATATATATATATATATATACACTTTTAATTTAAATATACATCAATTGTAAAATTAAATAATTTTAAAGTTATTATACAAATAATTAAACTAAATACACAAACCTGTATTTAAATAAACGTTTAATTAAATTATAGGGTACCTGAAATATCTAGACGAAAACAGAGCATTTCTTTCAACAATTCACATTATTTTCGCACTTTCCTTTTTAGGTCGAGACCGTTAAGTAATCGCACCTCTCGTATTTTCGATTTTTTTAAAGATTTCCCTCTTACATCAGTTCATATGGAAAAGTTAAGGAGCCCGGCTAGAAGTAGACTGGATAGGGAAGGGATGATTCCAGATTTGGACGCAGCGCGCCGCCACCGGACCAATTCTCATCCTGCCAAACCGCCCCCTAATAACCGCATTATTTTAAATCAACCCCCCTCCTTTGTCCTAACCTTATCTCCAAAAGTCTATTCCTTTTCCTTTAGATATTTTTAACTTTTTGCTTTTATTATAAAACCTCTAATTTGAAGAACTTTTGGGTTTTTACTGAAACCTATCGATTTTTATCGAAATGTATTAAATATTTAAATACAATTATAAAAGGAGTTATATTAAATTATCACATAAATAATAAAATTTTTGATATACTAAGCCTTCTCCTCAGTCTATGCCGGTAAAGTGTCAATAGATATTCTGACCTTTGACACCACGGAGGTCTGGGTTCCCATCCCATGTTCCGCTCTTAGTTTATATAAGATTTGTTCAAATAAATTATCGCCAACTTTTGGTTACACGTTATCATAATATATAATGATACTGTTGATGAATTATATTTGTCTGAATCTAATATCTAAAGCTAAATCATAGACTTACTCGTCTTCCTTTTATTTCTTCAACGGGTTTGCACTGATGATGGCCTCTAGCTAGGTTCAAAGCGCTTTGCCAATAAAGTTTTTATTTTGTGGAGAGACTTTTCATTTAATTATTTAATTATGTATTTGTTCTGTACATTAGATATTTACACAATTATATAAAGTTATTTCAGCACTAACAGAATTCAACCTATTCACTGGTTCCAATTTCTCATCCTGAGACAAATCCTTAAACTCTTGTTGGCCAGACACAACAAAAATACCTAGGGAAAACCCCTTAAGACTTCTTTTAGATCTATACTCCCCTATAGAGATTATCATCAATTAGACCATCTTCAGGTTGGTACTCTTCTGTACCATAGCACCAAGAAGTACTCCAACATTCTGAACCAATAAAGCGTGATATTTGTGGTCCCATGTTGGCTGGATGGATGTCATAATTATCAATGGTACTTCCTTATCTCGGTCATTGCAATGGTTCCTCATAATGTAACAAAACACAGAAACAGCTGTATAGAACCTCTCACATATTTATCAGATTGAGGATGGTACGGACTAGTTCTATTTTACTCTTCCTCGTTATTACCATAGGTATTATGAAAAATTGTTGTCTTTGCACATCTAACTCAACACCTTTGAGTTTAGGTGTAACGAGATTCTACCAAAATTATCCTTCTCAAGTGTTTTTACCTCCAGAATTATTTATACCAACTTGTCAGTCTTAATGTGTGTGTTATCATCGTAGCTCCCAGTATGTTTTATGCTTGAGAGTTGAAACCTAGTGCGAAAATCAATCTTAGACTTAGGCAATGTTTTTCCAAAAAATACTTTTTATGACGTCATTAATGAACCAGCAAAACATCCGAAAATGTAAAGAACGTAGAAAATAATTGTGTATCGTCTCTTCTTCGACCATTTTTAGGATATAATTGTAGCAACTCTTCGATGCCTTTTTAATGTAAAATAATTTATATCTTGTAATAATAATAACAAAAATGGTAGTATTGTAAACTTCGATTTAAGTATACATTTTTAAGTTTCCTTCAAGCTTAAAAATGTGTTTGAAAAAAAAATCCTATCTTAATCATTTATTTATTTTGTTCATTTATATAACTAAATAAATATAATACTCTTAAATAAAAATGTATGTTTAATTTTAGGCTAGTAGTTATGATTTAGTTATCATTTTATTATTAGTAGTTTTTTTCCCGAATCACCCGCTTCGACATCTAGGTCCTTAGCGGTAACCACTCCATCCACCCGCGGTCTCTTACATCGGGTATTCCCCCAACTAACCCTGTTTGAGGTATCTCCTGTGTTTTCAAACTTGAAATAACTACGTGTAGGTGTAATTTTTATTATAGTTTCTCGGAAAATCCCAATTTAAACCTACAAGTTACCCGTAGTATTACCTAGTGAATTATAAGACCGCGCCGCAAAGCTGTATTATATCAATTTATCTATTTTTAATCAATTTATACTTGCTTTATTTTCTATTATACCCTTTGCGTGTGTTTTTCTTATCATGTCAGAATAATTGTCTCGTTGTATTTTGTGTTTTTATTTAATGTACTTTACATGTTACCGTGTACTTTACATGTTCTGCAGCATTTACTTGTAATGTATATATTTTATCCATTCACTTCATAATCGAAGGGTATGTAATCCATTACTCGACACCCCAGGTATTAGTAGTTATTAATATGTAATATCTTTTAAATAATTATAAATAATTATTAAGTTCATTTAATAATTAAGTTATTGAAATTAATTAATTAAAATTTAAAATAAAATGAAATAAATATCATAGTATCATCTTGTACATATCATTAAAGATTAATGAATTTATATAAAGTTAAATTATGTGGTAATATGTATAATGTATATACATATGTTATGTATTTATTATAAGAATGTGTGGTTTTGTTCTTTAAACCAGTTAATATGTTTTATTTGGTGTTAAATTTAAGTTTTAAGAAGTTTAAAAATAAATCAAATAAAAAGTAAAATGTGTATATAAGAATTAAATTTACAAATCCTCAGCTTTACGCTGATTTTAATAAATATTTATGTAATTTATTATACATTTATGTTAGTATATTTTCAAATGATTTGTTTGTTATTTATTAATAAAGGGATTATTATTATAATTATTATCAAGCTTGAAGAGCCAAGTAAATTGTATCGAAACCGAAACGTTCCCTGGCTTAAAACTGTGGAAAGGATACAGATTTTTGTTTTCTTTAATTAAGTGCTTTTCTGTTAGTCATCCTTTTTACATTACATTTTCTTTAAGCTGATTATTTTTATTAAGGCGTATTTATTTTATCTGGTTTACTTTAACTAATGAAATGTGCCGAAATATTTATGAAATAAACAATATTTGTGACACATATTTGACAAAAAACAGCATTGACGTGAATCGTTTCCACAAGAAAAGAATAAACATTCATAGAATAAACATATTTTGGCAAGATGTTATAAATTCATAAGGTGATTCAATTCGATGTGAAGAAACCAAACGCGTTCGGAGGTTATAACCTGACTTTTTTATGAATGACGTGTGACGTCATTGCAGGAATCGGTACAGGGGGTATAGGAACATGATACGTGTAGTAGATAAGGCTGTAAATAGTGTCAAGTTATTGTATATACCACTCTCAAGCTTTGTTTTCTGCAGCGCGTACAACATAGGATTTAAAATTTTGGGATTTATTGATACAGGAATGTTAAAAGGCAGCAGAAGAAATCCAAAAGTCCTCAAACACCAAAATCCATTCATTAATAAAGAGTGCAGATGGGTCAATTTATATAAAAGTAGCGATTGCTAGCTTAGTTTCTAGCTCCGTGTTTAGCACAGGAATGTCGAACTTGAGATTTTATCAGGTAGAACTACACACAGGCATAAGACAAATAGTCACCACAAATCAAAATGTGTTCAGTAGTTTAGGCTGCAGGTTAGTTTTTCGCTTCGCGTTAAGCGTAAGAACGTCGAATTTGAGATTTTATGAGATAGGAATGCACACGAGCATAAGAAGGATCTAAAAAGTCCTCACACATCAAAATCCATTCAGTAGTTAGAGCAGTAAATGCGTCATTGTATAAAACAACCGTTCGATAGCTTAGTTTTTCGCTCCGCGTTCAGCGTAGGAATGTCGAATTTAAGATTTTATGAGGTAGAATGCACACGAGCATAATACGAATCCAAAAAGTCCTCATGGCGAAATCGTTCAGTAGTTTAGCTGTAAGTGCGTCAACAAAAATGCGAAGAATAAGAAGTCGTCAATAATGCCATTTCCAAACCTCTTTTTCTCCATTTCTGCTAGGCCGATTTGGATTCTTTTTATTTTTTATCTAAAAGGCAAGCTCTTTAAAAATATTATTTATGTATCTATAGCCGTTTACACGCTACAGACCTTCACAAACCCTACTTTGTTGCGAACAGTATAATATATAATATTATATAATATAATATAATATAATATAATATAATATACACTGATATCTTAAGTAAGTTTTTAACTTTTTTTACTGACTAAGCGGGGTATTTTTAC